>QANY01005406.1:121806-260028 GCA_003255025.1 Datisca glomerata | reverse complement strand
GGGGGGGGGGGGGACTGGATATTTCCAGCTTGCATGGGTTTTTTGTCCGTAACATTTGTTTATTAGTAATTGCTAATTTTTTTTTTCAGAAAGATGAGGCTAATCCTTCTCAGCCTGCACCCGATGGAGCTCTTAGTTTGGGCCCGGCAAACTCTTGTGAAAGAACATCTGTAGATGAAACTCATGTTGTAAGCTCCGATCCCTGCTTAAGAATTCTGTCTTTAAGTTGTTATGAACCTTATGGCAATGCAAATCTCTCTCTCTCTCTCTCTCACTTACATTTTATCTGACTGGCTCTTGCTTCAGGGATTTACAGAGGCAGATAATGTGTTGAAAGCTCAGCATTCTTCTCCAAAGCTATCACTCTACCTAGATGGGCGGAAGTTAGACAACAGATTGAGTCTATACCAGGCAATTCTTCAACTTCAGATAAAAGAAGGTGAAATAACTAGCAGTACAAACTTGTTGGGTCAAGTTTACACATTAACTTATAAGCTAGACACGTGGTCGAAAGAAAGTAGTTCTCAAGATTGTTTCTGTGAGTCGGACAAAGCTGTGCAGTGTACTTCGGTTTTCTCCGACATACTTGCCTGGGATCTTACTTCTGACTTGCAGAAACCGAGTCCTACTTATGATGTTTTATCTCTACTCAAATGCTTGGAAGGCATGAACAGTTTGCTATTTAATCTTCTGTCTCGTGAAAGAACGTGTGCTTTTGCTGAAGGGAGAAGTAATGACTTGGATGACTTAAAATTTTTAGTTCCTTCTGTTCGACAGACTGAGTTTCTAAGCAGTAAATTAACAGAAAAGCTAGAGCAGCAAATGCGAGACTGTATGGCTGTGTCTATTGGTGGCATGCCTTCATGGTGTAATGAGTTAATGACTTCATGCCCCTTTTTATTTAGTTTTGAGGCAAGATGCAAGTACTTCCAATTAGCAGCATTTGGTCCTCTACAACAGCCCCATCTAAGACCTCATAGTAACTCAGGGATCACTGGTGACAGGCGAACAAGCTCTGGTAGCTTTCCTCGGAAGAAATTCTTAGTTTCACGCGAACAGGTTTTGGGCTCTGCTGCTGAAATGATGGATCATCATGCCCATCAAAAAGTTCTCCTTGAAGTGGAATTTAATGATGAAGTTGGTACTGGACTTGGTCCAACATTGGAATTCTATACCCTTGTCAGTCATGAGCTTCAGAAGTCTGGCCTAGGAATGTGGAGAGAGAATCACGATCCTTTTATCTCTGGGAGAAGCTTGCAGGCTGAGGATGGCAGAACGCTGATGTCCCCTTTTGGACTTTTTCCTCGGCCATGGTCCTCCGATCTAGATGCAACTGATGGGGGACAGTTTTCTGAAGTGATTAAAAAGTTTGTCCTTTTAGGGCAAGTTGTAGCCAGGGCTATTCAAGATGGAAGGGTCTTGGATATCTGCTTCTCTAAAGCTTTTTACAAACTTATGCTCGGGAAGGTACTTATCCAGTTTGCAATCTGTAATGATTTTAGACACTCGAGTATTGATTTCTCCCATTCATTTTCTTATTCTTCTTTTCCTTGTAGGAGATCAATATGTATGACATTCAAACATTCGCTCCCGAGCTAGGTAGGACACTGCTAGAGTTCTGGGCTCTTGTTGAAAGGAGAAACTTTTTGAATTCTGTTGGTGGAGAAAGGTTATTGTCAAATATGGACTTGTGTTTTCATGGTACCAAGATTGAGGATCTTTGTCTTGACTTTACTCTTCCTGGGTATTCAGATTATGTTCTGACTTCTGAGCCAGATCATGCGACGGTAAGGTGCCCCATCATGATCTGACTCATCCGAGCCATTTTTCATCGATGAACGGCTCATATTATTTAAAATTTTCTAGGTAAACATGAGCACTTTGGAAGATTATATTGTGCTGGTTGTGGATGCTACTGTAAATGCTGGAATTTCCAGACAAATTGAGGCATTCAAGTCTGGATTCAATCAGGTTAGTTCCATTGATTTCTTGATTTCGGTTTTCTGGAATGTATAGTGTTACTTTTAATTTAACCTCGCAAAGAAAAAAAAATAAAAAGAAAGAAACCCACAAGCGGCTAGTCTGTAAATTGAGTATGGGGTAAATTACTTAATTTTGACTAATCATAATTTTTGGAACAACGCATCTATCAACTTCTGAAGTTGATATTTTGCAATTTGCTGTAGTGTTGGCACTGATGACTAACTGTTATGTTACTATTATTCAGATGTGATTAATCATCCATCATGTTCTTCTATCAGTCCTGAGCCAAAATCTAAGACCAGATTTGTTTGTAGTGTTATACTCTGTAAGGTGATTTATGAGACAAGATCTAGTAAGGAGAAGCAAGGGTCACTCTAGTGATAAATTTGACTTCATTACGGTTCATCTTCTCACAAAAAGCATGCAATGTTTATTGAGTTTATACTTTGATGTATTTTTTTACTCTGAAAGCTAGTATAAAGAATTCAGTTTCTTCTGTTAACTTGGTTTTTGTTTGGATACTTTAGGTTTTCCCTATAGAACATCTTCAAACTTTTACTGCTGAGGAACTGGAGTGCTTACTTTGTGGAGAACATGACTCTTGGGCCGTACGTTTACTGATCACTTGATTAAATAATTAACACTTGATGGATTGCTTTGTACTTATTCTTGTTGTTGTGTTTTGCAGTTGAGAGATCAGCTCGATTACATTAAGTTTGATCATGGATACACTGCCAGCAGTTCTCCCATCATTAATGTAGAGTTCTGATTTACTTCATCCATTTTTTTTAAATATTTTTTTTGGATATATAGAAAGGTTCTCATTTATTTTAAATGATCAGTTACTGGAAATTATTCAAGAGTTTGACAATGAACAAAGGCGAGCGTTTCTTCAGTTTGTGACAGGGACGCCTAGGCTTCCTCCGGGAGGCTTAGCATCTCTCAATCCGAGGTTGACTATTGTTCGTAAGGTTTGTAGAGTTGAGCATTGCTAGATCTTACTTTCTCAATTTTCTTCTTAAATCTTTTCTCATTATGTTTTTTTCCCCTCAGCATTGTAGCAACCAGCCAGACATGGATTTACCGAGTGTGATGACTTGCGCGAATTACCTCAAGTTGCCAGCTTACTCTTCAAAGGTGATCATTCTTACCTTTTACAATATACTAGTAAAAAACGTGTTCCGCACTTGTTAAGCAAGTTAAAATATACGTAAAAATTAAGATTAATAATAATGTTAAAATAAATACATTAATTTTAAAAATGATTGTAAATCTAAATTTAAAGTAAAATAATAGTAATAATAAATACATTAACTTGTTCATAATATTATTGAAATTTTATTATACAAGATTACTATTTGAATAATATATAAAACGACTATTAGTGAATGTTAGATTCTACTATATTAAGAGATAATTAGTCTTTTTAAAAATAGTTATCCAAATTTTTTTATATGAATTTTCATGTTTTGTTGACGTAAAAAAATGTTATATAATATTTAATTTTTAAAAATTTCTAACGAATAAATTATTGTTGACCCAAAATAACCTCAAAATTCATCTTTATGGATATTTATTCTATTTCCGCGTATATTATTCAATAATAATTTTACAAATTATTATTGAATAAAAGATAATATCCTACCATATAAATTATATTGAATGAGAACCTTAAATTGTATTATATTTTAAGGAGACTTGAAGGCTAAAAAAGAGAATCAAAAGTCTATCCTTTTTTAAGTCCCTTTTAATATATTAACATTAAGATTTGAGATGTGAGAATAAACTTGTCCAAAAATATGTTTTACTCAACTTTTATCTATAATAAGATAAGAAAAGATAAATAGTTATAGATATAGAGTTTTATACTCATTCCCCTTGTGAAATTTTCTTGTCACTTTAGTTTTTAATGCTCATTAGATTAATATACACATAAAATGACGATAAAAAAATTAACTAAAGAAATACTGGGTCAATTTAAAACTTTTTTTACTTATAGTTGAACTTTTGAGATTTACACATAAAAATGACAATAAATAAATATTTGGTTAATTTGAGATTTTTTTTAAGATTTTAAATTAAAAATGAGGAGAAAGTGTCTCTAAAATGATAAATTAAGCAAAGTAGTTAAACAAGTTTTATATGAACAATTAAGATAATAAATACAAAATATTTAAAAGACTTTTCATATGAATAATAAGTACGTTGTAAGGATGATGTAAGAAATTTTAAAGATAATTAAGGGTATTATTGTCTAAAAAGGTTTTTGCAAGTTCTACACTTTTATATATTATATATGTATAGAATAATAAATACAAAATATTTAAAAGACTTTTCATATGAATAATACACATTGTAAGGATAATGTAAAATTTTTTAAAGATAATTAAGGGAAGTATTGTCTAAAAAAGTTTTTGTATAAGATTAGTTGAAACACACATGCAAGTCGTTACCTGAACAGTTTATTTTATACTTCGAATATGAAACTGTTCTTTCTTGATTCATTACGTCCAAATGCTTCTAAATGTTATGATGAGTTTCATCCATTTAATTGTCAATTGCTTTCCTAGATGAAAAGTTATTTTTTTTCAAATTCTCTTTTCATTACGTATTAATGTTAGCTTTTGTATGGTAGAGGGATTATAAGAAATTGATCCAATAAAAGAACAATGAGATTTAGTTTTCCAAATTAGGAATGCGAATTTTTACTATATAAAAGATTTACTGAAGAGAGAGATAATAGTATATTATCCTATCTAAATGGGTTTAAAGGGTGAACGGAAAATCAAAAGTTTTTTTCCTTTAAACTCCTTTTAATTTATTAATATAATATATATTATATATTATAGATATGTTCATATTCGCATTTACTGTTTAAAGAAGCATTATACTAACATTTCTGTACTAATGATCATATGATTAATTTTCAGGATATAATGAAGGAGAAGCTCTTATACGCCATAACAGAAGGACAAGGGTCATTCCATTTGTCATAGTTGTAGTGTAGAGTTTCTGCTATGATTAGCCTCTAATTTCTCGGTACGGTAGGGTAGTGATTGTTAAAGTAGGCTGGTGTAGATGGAAGGGTCAGGTGAGCGGTGGCGGTTTAAGGTAGTGATTATCACCGGAAGAGGAGCTGATTGTTGTGGAACAAGAGGAAGCTCCTGCCACTAACTTTCAATTCATATGGGGATTGTAAATATCCAGGAATGCATATATGGTTAGATTTTCTACTTTTTGGCTGGTTGGGAAGTTAAGTTGTATAGGGAAACTGTGTTTCACTCTTTCAGATAGATGGGCTGGACTTCGTCCTGAATTTCTTGTACAAAGCTATGTACAGAACTCTACTATAATAAAATATTAGCATTACCCTGCAAAAGATAATTTAATTGCGAAGTCTTTTCTGTTAGCTTCAGGCTTTAGGTGAAAGACATGAGACCTTTCAGGTCTATCTATACTTTATTTCTAATATTTGAGAAATGACATTTTACTCTCTCATGTGGTCTGATTTTGAATAGACGTTAAAACCATTAACATGGAGGAGTATGTCTAAAAAGGAAAGGAGGTGCAGGTTCTCCCACATGGTTCCTTTCTAGTGCAAATTACGACTGAAGACGTGACGGTCGAAATTCACATAGTAGGTTGAATTTTGGAAAAAGAGGATAGAATTCAAAATACAACTCGTCAAGAGAGTGTCAGTAAGCTTCCTCCTAGGGCGTCTTCAACCTTAAAAAATTTCCCAATCAAGCAACTATGTGAATAACGAGAAACCATGTGATAGTACGTGCTCTTCCCGTTAATGGTTTACATGTATGATTAAAATTGAAGTGTTGGTTCTACATTTAGGGTTTTTTTTTTGCGAAAATAGACCCCATACATTAATTATTTTATAGGCATAGACCTTTATATTATTTTTGCTTATCTTGACTTCTGGTTCATTTTTCGTTCACTTTCTCACTTTTTCCCGATTGTCCTTTTAACAAGTTGTCCAATCAAATTTCATAGTTTACTCACTTAACACTCAAAACCTCCCTACCCACCCCAATTTCTATTTCTCCGTTTTTCATTTTTTCTACATCTTCGTTTTCTTCTGTCTTCTTCTTCATTCTTCCTGCAATATCAAAAGATTGTTAGTTCTTCTCTCTAGAACATGTATAAGTTTTATTTTTTTCTTTCTGAAAATATTTACTTGTCTTATTCTTTCTTTCATGAGTTTTTCATTTTTATGAATTTTTTGAGAATATTTATTTATTTATTTTCTTTCTGGAATGTTGTTTGAAGTTTATTTACTGTACATGATCACTACAAGATGATGATGTAGTGTTAAATGAGGTCTATACGAGTACCACACGAGCCTCATGTAGTCATCGTGTAGACTACACGTAAGGTACACGAGCCCCGTGTAGACCCCGTGTACACTACACAAGCATCATGTAGCATTTATTACACTACATGGGGACTACACAATCATCGTGTAGTGTACAAGATGACCATATGATGATTGTGTACTCCTCGTGTACACTACACGATCCTCATGTAGTCTATCATCATGCACATTACACGATTACACTACACGATCATTATGTAGTCCTTATGTACATTACACGATTACACTACATGATCATTGTGTAGTACTCGTGTACACTACACGATGACTACACGATGCCCGTGAAAGTCTCGTGTACACTACACGATGACTACACGACGACTACATGATGATCGTGTAATATTCCATTTCATTATGTATTCTTCTTGTACTGACTTCATTCATTGATGTATATACAAATATGTTTGAAGTTCAAATTTTTGTAATCCATGATGGAGATTGGGTGAAAAATGGTACAACATGGTCTTTTAGTGGAGAAAAGATCAAATTACTGGAGATATCTACTTATTGCACTTACCACGAGCTATTATGTATATTACATGAAGAACTCCAAATAGACCCCTCAAAGTATGATATGTCCATCAAATTTCTTTATAGAAGTCATGTCCCGTGCCCTCCTGCTGAAATCTTAAATGATAGAGATTTACAATTCTTTGTTAAGGAGAATAGATCAGAATCACTTAGAAGCCCACTATTTGTAAGTACCAAGCCAAATTTTTTTCCATCTCAAAACTCGGTTCATCAAATCACAATGTTACAACAACCTTGTGTTCTTGAAACTACATGGTTTTATCAAAGTTGGGTTCCTGAAACACAAATGTCACGATAACCTCTACATGAAAACATTCCTTGCTTTGAGAGTGTTGATCATTTTGAAAGGAACTATCATGATGATGACGTTTTTTGTCATGACGATTATAATGTTTTCCAAAATGAGGATGTTGATGTTGATGGAGATGACGATGATGATTTTGATTAGGGGGCGTATGGTGATGCAATACATGGAGAAGAACATGATGAAACCATCAGTGGAGATGACCATACAACAATTTCAGACTTGAATACTGGTTTTGAATCCTAGACCACTTGTCCATTGCCATCACAACCTGATTTAAATAAACAACGTCCTAGGTCCAGTGAACGACAGGCTAATTTGAATCAGGTTATGTCAGGCACAATAAAATATGGATGATTTGTACAGTGATAAAGCCGAGACTCTTAAGGTTGCTCATACGATGGTCATCCAGAGAAAATTTGAGTTTCGGATCTTCAAGTCCAAACAATCAATATTATTACTTGTATGTGTTGAGAAAACATGCCAGTGTAGGTTACAAACCATGAAATTGAAAAATAGTTCATACTTCAAAGTTATAAAGTTCATCAATACACATACATGCACATTTGAAGTATTGAGATATGAACACCATCAGGCTACATATTCATCGATTGGTCATTCTATACAATCTAAATACACGGGTTCAGACATATATATAGGCCAAAAGACATTATTGAAGATGTTCGGCTTGATTTCAGTGTCAACATAAGTTACCATAAGGCATGGTGGGCTAGGGAATATGTATTGGAATTAGTTCGAAGGTCTCCTCAAGACAACTATAGGATGTTCCTAGCATATTGTCACATGTTAGAATAAAAAAATTCAGGTACTTATTTTTTATTTTGCCATCATAATGTCTACACGAGTACAACACAAACCTTGTGTAGCCATCGTGTAGTCTACACGATGGTTACACTAACAACTTGTTGTCATCATGTAGCCTACATGATGCCTACACTGACCACGTGTAGTCTACATAGATGCCTACATTGACCTCGTATAGTCATCGTGTAGTCTACATAGTTGCCTACATTGACCTCGTGTAGTCATCGTGTGGTCTACACAAATGCCTACACTGACCTCGTGTAGTCACCGTATAGTCTATATAGATGCATACACTGACCTTGTGTAGTCATCGTGTAGTGTACACGATGGTTACACTAACCTCGTATAGTCATCGTGTAGTCTACACCATGGTTATACGGACCTCATATAGTCTACACGATGCCTACGCTGACCTCGTGTAGTCTACACGATGGTTACACGGACCTCGTGTAGTCATCGTGTGGTCTACAACATGGTTACACAGATCTCGTGTAGTCATCGTGCAGTCTACACTGATCACGTGTAGTCATCATATAGCTTACACGATGCCTACACTGACCATGTGTAGTCACATAGATGCCTACACTGACCTCATATAGTCATCATGTAGTCTACACGATGGTTACACTAACCATGTGTTGTCATCATGTAGTCTACACCATAGTTATACAAACCTCGTATAGTCATCGTGTAGTCTACACGATGCCTACACTGACATCATGTAGTCTACAAATGATTACACGGACCTCGTGTAGTCTACACCATGGTTACACAGACCTTGTGTAGTCATCGTGTAGTCTACACGATGGTTACACGGACCTCGTGTAGTCATCGTGTGGTCTACACCATGGTTACACAGACCTCGTGTAGTCTACACCATAGTTGCACAGATCTCGTATAATAATCGTGTAGTCTACACCATAGTTGCACAGACCTCGTGTAGTAATCATGTAGTCTACACGATGCCTACACTGACTTCGTACAGTCATCGTATAGTTTACACGATGGTTACACAGACCTCGTGTAGTCTATACCATGATTACACGGATCTTGTGAGTCATCGTGTAGTCTACACGATGGTTACACGGACGTCGTGTAGTCATCGTGTAGTCTACACCATGGTTACACGGATCTCGTGTACGCATAATGTACACTATGTACTCTGCTGATTTTAATACAACAAAATTAAATATTTTTCAGGGACAACAACACACAAGACCTATGGGCATGATCATTTTAAAAAAAATTTCATGGCTTTTGGACCCTCTGTTCGTGGATTTTTCAACCGTATACGGAATGTCATTCCAGTTGATGCAACTGCCTTAAAAGCCAAATACACAGGAATATTATTTGTTGCAACAGAAAAGGATGAGAAGAACCAAGTATATCGCATTACATTTGGAATTGCTGCTTCAGAAAATAATGATTCATGAGAATAATTCTTCCGTAAACTTCACGATGTAATCGTTGATCCGAAAGACTTTGTGTTTATATACGACAGGCATACAAATATGCTAAATGATGAACAAGTTTTCTTTCCCAATGCGCTTCATGGAGCTTGCATCTTCTATATGGACCAAAATATCAAATCAATTTATAAAAAGGAAGATGATTGCATTATTTTTTAAAGCAGCAAATGTATACCGTCAATTAGAATTTGATCGGCTGATGACTCATTTTACAGATGCATTTTCAGATATCTCACAATATGTGTCAGTGGGGGGGAGTTGAGAGGTGGGCACGTTTTCATTTTAATGGAAGATGATACAATATAATGACTACAAATATAGCAAAATGTTAGAATGAGATTTTGAAGGATGCTAAAAAGCTTCCCATTACATGCCTTATAGAACATATCCATGATATGTTACAACAGTGGTTCTATGAATGACGGATGACTGCCTGTTAAATCACTTCACAGATGACATATTGGGTTGAGACTGAGCTTAATAAGAAGCATCTTACATCACGTACACTATCATTGTTTCCTTCTGACATCCATGAGTTTTGTGTTGTGGGTGGGGGTAGGGAAGCAGTGGTAAGCTTCCATCTTAAGACTTGCATGCATGGATGCGTTGGCTGCATGTTGGCAGCGTAATATTTTCGCATACAGTATGTGTTCGAGCTTCTATAAAAATGAGGCTCTAATTGTTGCTTATACGGAAACAATACATCCTCACGGAGATCAAGCAGATTGAGTCATCAGTCAGGAGGTTCATGAAAAGGTGATATTACCACCTATAATGAGGCGGTGAAGTGATAGACCTAGGACAGAGAGAATTACATCTAGAGGTGAGGAAGTAGTGAATAGGAAGTGCAAACGTTGTGGGTAAAATGACCACAACCGACAAACGTGCATAAATTCAATTCCTCTATCTCAACAGGATGACCATGCCACTTAAATATAAATAATAACATTTGTAGACTTAAAATTAAATATTAATATAAAAATATGCTTGTGTTTGTTATTTAATAATGTCATAAAGTTTAATTAGCCTACATGAATCCTACACGATTCTCGTGAAGTCCTCGTGTAGTCTACACGATAACTACATGATACCTGTGAAGTCATCATGTAGGCTACATGAAGACTACACGCTGCCCGTGAAGTTATCGGGATGACCAAAGCCACTTAAATATATATATACTTGTATTTGTTATTTAATAATGTCATAAAATTTAATTAGCCTACATGAATCCTACAGGATTCCTCTGAAGTCCTTGTGTAGTCTGTCTATACGATGACTACATGATACTCGTGAAGTCATCGTGTGGGCTACACAAAACCTACACGATGACTATGAAGGCCTCATGTAGGTTACATGAAGACTACACGATAACCGTGAAGTCTTTGTGTAGACTACATGAAGCCTACACTAAACATATAGTAACAAAAAAACTCATAATCCATAATTCATAATTTGAGGGTGTATAAAAATAAAATAAAAATCCATAAAAATATATCCAAATTATTTCGGTACAACATTGCCACGTGTGCAAATAACTCAATTGCAATTCATCTTTGATATTATGGCATTTGTTGTTGAGTTATTTCTTGGAGGTTCTTCTCATACGTGATGACTTCGACAAACTTGAGGGTGAATACCCCACAATCAAACCTACAAAACATATGAAATGCAAAACACAATTAAATAATATGTATGAAATTTTAAGTAGACTTTCAAAAAAATGTTTATTTCACTTACCCATTCTTTTGTTGTGGACGCTTAATGATATCATACTTCCACTCATCTTGGGGGTTAACCTCCCGTATTCTCTCATAAATGTTCATCACTTGAAGAAGCCGAGGGACAATCTTCATGAAAGGTTTCATTATTTCAATGTATAAAGAGCTTTGATATGGCGATTCATGGAGTTATAAATTCTAATACATTGGCCATTCAAATCAAGTTCAACCGTAATCCAATGACTGCACGAGGCATATAAAAGCCTCTTGTAGACTACGGTGTGCAGTTCATTAAGTTAAACACAAATCTTACTTACTTGTAGAATCAAATCACCAACACTGATCCTGATATGGGGGTTGTGTTCTTGCAAATCCCTCATCATGAGCTCTAGGTATGCATCGATATGTTGCAATGTAATAAAGTTAGTTAAGATATTTATAATTATTTTAAATACCACGTTAAAAAAATATTATAAAATAACTTCTTACATCTGACTCAAGCCATTGATAAGGTGAAGAGTCTATTTTTTTGAACCAGGTAAGGTCAACGGTGCAAAATCTAACGTCTACTTTCTAGTTCCTGTACAACGTAATTATAGATCAAAATTAGGTACGTGATTGGTTTATTACACGATGTTAGTGTAATCATCATGAATACTGCATGAAGACTATACGAGGTCAGTGTAACCATCGTGTAGCCTACACGAGGTCGGTGTAACTATCGTGTATTATACACGATGGCTACACGATGTTAGTGTAACCATCATGTAGTATACACAATGGCTACATGATGTCAGTGTAACCATAATGTATATACTACACGAGGTCAGTATAGCCATCGTGAGAAGAAGAAATGTACAAAAGAATTACAAAACTTACTTTGCCGTTGGGGAGGTGAACCAAGCTTTAAAACATGCTTCATCCTCTGAAGATATATCACCATATGCTTGAAAAGATTTAAAGTCTGTTTTGGCAATGATATTCTCCTAAGCTTTTTTCCTTCGCTGCTTCTTCTTTTCAACTTTTTCGGGTTCCCAATTAGGTGACTCTAGGACCCGAGATATTTTTATCTTCCTCTTACCAAGTTCACCAAGACAGACAAGCTCTTCTTCTTCTCCATCGTTGGACTGCTCCGTTGACCGAATTGAATCGATCAATGCAGATATTATCGATGCAACATTTTGTTCTTCTTCTTTTTGTTTCTTCTTCTTCTTCTTCTTCTTCTTCTTCTTCTGCTTTATTTCCATCTTCTTCTTTTTTTTATTTCTTCATCATTTCTTCTAATTCTTATTTTCTTCACATTCTTCCCTTCTTTATTTTTAGCTTCTACTTCTTTACGTATTTTTTTTTTGTTTTTTCTTCTTTTGCTTCTTCTTCTTCTTCTGTTTTTCTTCTTCTTTTTCTTCTTCTTTTTCTGTTTTCTCTTCTCTGTCTTTTTTCCCTTCTGTTTTTTCTTCATCTTCCTTATTTTCACCTTTCTTCTTCTTCTTCTTCTTCTTCTTCTTCTTCTTCTTCTTCTTCTTCTTCTTCTTCTTCTTCTTCTTTTTCTTCTTCTTTTTCTTCTTCTTCTCTACCTTCTTCTTTTTCTTCTTCTCTACCTTCCTTTTCTTCTTCTTCTTCTTCTTCTTTCTCTTCTTCTTCTTCTACTTATTTTTCATCTTTTCATTCTAACTTCTCTTCTTCATTTTCTTCGACCTTATCTTCTTCTTTTTCTTCTTCCTTCTCTTCTTCTTTTTCTTCTTGTTTTTCATATTTTTCGTTTTCTTCTTCTTCATGTGTGTTCCTTCTCTTCTTCCTTATCTACCATCTCTTCTTTTTCTTCCTTCTCTACCATATATTCTTAATTTTCATCCTTCTCACCTTCTTCATTTTGTTCAATTCCTTCTCAATCTCCGTCTCCTCCCCATCTCTAACCATCATCATGGAAGATCGAGGACAGAATGAGTAATCATCTGGCCTTGATGTTACCAACATATGATCCATCAAAATCATCATGTCCACTAAACATCTTGGACACAACCTTCTCTCCTCTATTTTTTTAATGGCCTCTTCAGACCTCTTCCTCTTCTTCTTCTTCTCCTCTTCATTTTTAATGGCCTCCTCCTCCTCATTAGCCTCATCTTCTACTGAAAAGATTGACGGGGGAGGCGTCGACTAAAAAAATATGTAATATTAAACAAACAAAATAGAAAAAAAGGTGACTACAGATCGGTTACATGGACCTCGTGTAGACTACACGATGGTTATAAGATATCAGTGCAACCATCATGCAGACTACACAATGACTACACGAGGTCTGTGTTCAGGAAGAAGAAGGGTAGAAAATGATTTTGAGCATACCTTGTCTCCAACTAATGATCTCTAGAAGTTTTTTTCTTTTTCCTCCTTAGTAGGGACCAAGGAAAGAACTGTCAACTAAAAGTGCAAGAAATATAAATTATTATATGTGAAAGTAATATAAATTAACTTGGCAGCATAATTCACCAACATACATTCTCCTTCGAAAAAATTTCTTTTTGAAGATTCTCAACCAGTACCATACAAACTACCCACCAATGGGATAGTTTCAAATACTCTTTCCTATTTAAATAAAAAAGAGTATCTAATATTCAACACGTAAATAATTCAATACATCACTACATAAAATTACATAAATTGTACCTCGAAGGCAATTGGACATCCATTGAGTGAATACCCATGAACATCAACGGGGGATTTTTATTTCAGCTAATAATGATTTTATTATTTTGGAGAACGAGAGCTCTCTCCACAGATATTGGTTGAACACTTCAAGGTCATCAACCAAAACCAATCATATATTCTCATTTAGGGTACGGTTCTCCTTCCCAAACAGAAAATGCTCTATCAAATAAATTAGAGTCATCTTGACCCATCAGAATCTAACTTATATTCATAGTTTTTAAACTTCTCATCCAACTCAACCATGATTATTGATTGGGTTTTGGGAAAGTATAGATCAGAGAGTCTGTTGGGGTCACGGGTCTTCTTCTCATCCCGGGCTTCACCAAACTTTAGTCCGGTCATCAATGGAAACTCCTTCTTGGAGAAGAAAAGTGGTTCCTCATTGACAAGAAACCTGATTTTCTCCTCAGATGGAGTGCCGTTAACATATTCAACCTCATTGAGCAACACCTGGTGGTAGAAAGTTGCTGAAAACTTTAGGACTGGGCGATCAAAGAGATGGTCAAAGCATGTATCCCTCAATAGGGAGAGTAGAGGAACTGTCAACTTGGTCTTGATAACCTCTATGCTGTGTTTATTACACTTTGCATTGAGCTTTGATTTTGGGATTGTGTTAACGTTGGGCGTATCTTAGTTGCATATTTGATGAATCCATAACCTGTAGAATATTCAAGGCAAATATAAGATCAGGAAATATATACGATACTCGTGTAGTCATCGTGTAGACTACATGATCTTCACACGACCCTCGTGTAGCCTGCATGAGGGGTACACAACCCTCGTGTAGCCTACATGAGGCTTACACGACCCTTGTAATGCCTCGATTCCCGATGGTTAAACAAATTTGAAATTACAAGATTTAAAAATTTTCCAATTCAATTAAAACCCTAATTTGAGAAAATTCCCAAATTGGAACCCTAATTTTACCCTAATTTTTAACCTTAAATAGCGGAAGCATAAAAATTATTTTAAAATAATATTAACTCATTAAACTGAAATAAATGATTCATTAAACTGTAATAAAGTGAAGCACGAAAATCCATATGACATGAAAGATTAAACATAAATATTCATAAATATATGAAATAATTGAAGTCAACTGAAGTCATAATTAAATTTAGAAATCATAATCGTGCTTGCTATGACAGTCTCTCACTCATGCTGCTCACCATCATCTGCTACACAATCATCTATGGGGGGTGAGTATTAAAATACTCATTAAGTAAATTCACATACTAATGAGTTTCACATGACATAAATGTAAACATATAACTCATGCAAATTTATTTCACATGTTCACATGTCACATAAAATACTTGTAACAACACATTGATTTCATGATTAACATATAACTTGAACTTTTACTTATACATGCCAATACTTATACTTGCTTGATCATAATTCGACTAAACATATCCCTCGATTAACAACCTAACCAGAACTGTTTCACACTAACATCAAGTTTCAGGACACTCAATCTATCATGTTCACGTTCATGTGACAAGTTCAAGTTCAACAAGGTTCATGTGGTCTGAATTGGTTCGGTTCTGCTGTTTTGGGCCTGTTCGGTCTGGTCGGGTTGAACTGGTCTAGTTTGACCGAGTCGGTTCAATCCGGTCTGGCCTGACTGAATCGGTTCGGCCTGGTCTGGTCTGAATGAACCGGTCTGGTTCAGGTAAACCGGTTCAAAAGAAGGAAAAAAATAGAAAATGGAGATGAAGAAGAGGGAGAGAGAGAGAGAGAGACGCAACATGAGGACGAAGGAGAGATAGAGAAACAGAACATAGAGGGGAGGGATATGAAGAAGAGGGAGAGAGAGAGATAGACGCATAAAGAGGGGGAAAGAGAGAGACAGAACAGAGAGGGGGAGACGAAGGAGAGAGAGACAGAACAGAGAAGGGGAAAGAGACGAAGAAGAGGGAGAGAGACGCACAGAGAGGGGGAGAGAGAGACGCACAGAGAGGGGGAAGAGAGAGAGAGACAGAACAGAGAGGGGGAAAGAGAGAGAGAGAGACAGAACAGAGAGGGGGAAAGAGAGAAAGAGATAGAACAGAGAGGGGGAGACGAAGGAGAGAGAGAGACAGAACAGAGAGGGGGAAAGAGATGAAGAAGAGGGATAGAGAGAGACGCACAGAGATGGGGGGAGAGAGAGACAGAGCAGAGAGGGGGAGAGAAAGAGAGATAGAACAGAGAGGGGGGAGAGAGAGATAGAACATAGAGGGGGAGAGAGAGAGACAGAACCGGGGGGGGGAGAGAAATCATTTACCTTGATTAATGGAGGATAATTGTTGAAGAAGAAACTAGACGAAGTAGAGATGTGCAGTCATATAGAAAGAAGAGAGAGAGTTGAATGTGGTTACAATGAGATAACAAAAGAGAGGTCTGTGGGAAAATGGTTGAGAGAGAACACAGAGGAAACAAATAGGGTGGCTTAGGGTGTAAGTGCATATATGGTGTGAGTGAGTTCTAAATTACAAAAATACCCTTTATTAAATACTTGGGTATTACAACCCTCGTGTAGCTTACACGAGGCTTACATGACCCTCGTGTAGTCCTCGTGTAGCCTATACGAGGCTTACACGACTATCGTTTAACCTAGAAAATAGACACCCACAAAGACCAGAATCTGAGAAACAAAAAAAAACACTCAGAAACTCATGAGAAAAAAAGCACTCAGAAACCCAGAAAAAGAAATATTAGAAACCCAAAAAAAAAATAATCTTGTTGTGATTCAGACATCCACAAAAATAGAAATGCAGAAATTCAGGAAAAAAAACCCTTAGAAACCCAGAAAAAAGTACCTCAGAATCCAGAAAAAATTTAGGAACCTGAGAACTTACATTGTTCTTCCTTGCAGAAAGAGAGAGAGATGCTGCGACTTCGAGAGATAGAGAGATAGTAACAGTAAGAGAGAAATGAGGGAAATACAAGTGAGGTACATGAAGGGGTGGAGTTTCATGTAATCATCATTTTTTTTCAAACCCTCGTTTGGAATTCGTGAAATGGGCTTTTTGGTAACTTTAGAAGCTGATTTTAAATTGAATGTGGGCCATGAGACAGAGTAAGCAAAAATTAGTGTAAGAGTCTAATTCTACAAAATGGTTAGTATAAGAGTCTACTTTAACAAAAAAAACCCTACAATGTTATTTATAAAAAAACGAGATATTAAAATGTTACAATATTTTAAAAATGAGAAACTCGAGTGTAGCTGACTTAAAGATCAGACATGATATATTTACAATATTTTCTTATGTCGTCAATAGCTTGGACGATAAAAAGACACATGAATGTTAATAACTTAACGGTAAAACTTCATGTTACAAATAACACAACCGGTTTAAGACGTAATTAAAAGATTTAATTGTACTATTTTACTCAAATACTTGATTGGAAAAGATGAGTTGGTTTTGACTTTTGTTGATTTTTTTTTGCATTACTCAATAGATAATTTGAGTAATTTTTAACCTACATCAAGTTGGAAAAAAATCAAGAGTAAATTTGAAAATCAATTATATTATAATTTTTAAAAAAATTTATCAGAGAAGCGAAAGCTCACCACTTGTTTTGCCACATAAATCCTGATCATTCTTTTTAGTTTTTATTTTATAATTATGTTGTTTTATTTTTCTTATTTATCTAAAATTTAAAGAAACCGCGCTTCTCCAAGTTCAAAAGAAGGCTATCCAGGCTGAAGGCTCGACGGACCCACATTTCCACCCAGCCTCTCCGATCTTCAAAATTCGTCTGTTCAATTGCTACAGATCGACGTCTCCAACAATTCGATTTTTATTTACTCTTTCGGTTTTCCTCTTCAATTCTACGATGGACGAATCCAATTTCATGGATGGCCTCCCAGTTAAACGGCTTAGCCTCATTGACGTCTCGTCCGAAGACGATTCCCTACTCTTTTCGCGTCCGACTGATCCCCTTGATTGCCAATTTACAGGTTCTTTTTCACTGATAGATCTTTATTTTTTTTTCGGGTTTCTGTTTATCCATTTCTTTGTTGATGGCGCTTTTTTCCCCTTAAAAGAATTAATTTCTTGAACTAGTGATAGACGATTTGGGTTAAAACTGGTTATTAGTATTCCTAGTGTTTTCGAGCTGATTCACTGTTTAGACTATGTGGTTGCGGTTGATCTACTTCAGTTCTTTGTAAATATATTTGAACCATGCTATCTGAATGTTAGTGGAAGATTGGGTACTTTTTATATTATTGTCAAACTTAAGTCGTTGTACGCTTCTGCCTTGTTTGATGAATAATAATCTCCAGGTGACCAGGAGGAGGGCAAAAGCTTTGAGTTGTTGAAGGATATGACTGATGACAAAGTTGAGCATGTGGCAGGCAACTTGGAGCAGAGAGAGCAGCCTCCTCAACTATTCCATTCATTGGAACCGGAACAGGCAGAGAATAATAGCAAGCACAAGTATAATTTGCGCAAGAGTTTAGCTTGGGATAGTGCTTTCTTCACAAGTGCAGGCAAGATTAAATGTTTCGTGGTTTTAACTTTTTACTTTGATATAAAGCTTCTTGTTTTTCCTAAGGTGTTGGAATGAAATTAATTGTGATATTTGTTTTACTTCTTTAGGTTTCCTGGATCCTGAGGAGATAACTAGCATGATCGGAGGAGTTGAGAAGAATAAAAGAAATGTATTACCTGTAATCCTAGAGGATATAAAGAAATCTTCCGAATCAGTTTCCACATTTGAAAGTGATAGTTTGATATCAGAAAGTCTTGATGAGAATTTCTTTGAAGACGTAAGAGCTTCGATCCAGAAATCTGCTAAAACGTCCATTGTGGAAAGTTCAGGCAGTAAAGCTATATCTGGTGGAAGAGAGTCTCAAAATATACTATGTGAGAATACTTCCAGCTCTGCTCGGTTGGGAACTTATATAATCTATTTAATCTGATTACTGTTTTATTTTCTTTTGAATAAAAGAAATCATAAGTTTGCATACGGCTGTATGGTAAGTTGGTAATTAGTCGACCTATTACAATTAAGGCCGTGGATTTACATTTTTCGTTTTCGATGTATACATAATTCTAGCAACAAACTTGGAGAATATGAAGGGAGAGTTCAATTCGATTGCGTCCCTCCTCTCTGTTGAAAAATAGGATTTTGTTGAATGCATATAAATACCGGAGGTTTCATTCCTCAAGTTTTCTCTTCTATGGTACTTGTAGGGTACCATATTGGGGGAGAGAGGATCAAGGAAATTCCCTTTTTCTCTCTTCTACTTTCTCTCCCTGTAGGGGTACCTCACCAGCACCATTAGAAGGACCCATATATCAATTGTCTTTTAGTTCTTTGCCGACTATTTCAAACTAACATTGCCATATCTTTTCAGCTTCAGGAAGTCACGTGGACCTAAAATCTTATAATAAGGTAAGTTCAAGTAAGTATAGGAAGCTGGAAGCCTTCTTATTTCCCAAGTTCAAGTGATTATGAATTTGTTTTGCAAAACCGCAGATGGGCAATCTCGCCACCAAGAAGCCAAATGTTGGCATGCAGGGACGAGGGAAAGTTGTAAAGCAAGGTTCTGCTCGTCTACATGTCTCACAGGTAATTATAAGACTGAACACTCTGGAGTTGTTCTGTCATGTTCCTCATATGTTGTTGTGAGAATATGTGGCTGTCATTTACATGTCCTGCTCAAACCAGTAAGGAGGATAGTCTTCTCCGAATTATTTTTTACATCTTACTCCGTGAATGGACAGCTCTATCAATAAACTAAATAAAACTATTTCTGTTTCTTTGAACACGTGCATGCTCTTATCTTTGGGTAACTAACAGATTAGAAGAGCATATAATTAGGAAGTCACTAATCAGAAACTAAAAGCATTTTCCGATTGCGTTGGAAGATTAAATTAACGCATTGTTTAATCTGCAAGTCAATAATTGAAGTTCAACCTTTCTGAAGCAGCAGAAGGAACTCAGAAAGCCCGTTTCAAGCTCAACATCATTAACTAAGAGGGCTTCTCTTGGCAATAGCCATGTCAAAGATGAAAAGAAGGAGAATGTAAAAAGCACAATTAGTAAGTTGGTTACGTTATTCCTTGTAAGCCGTAGCATTTACACCTCTTGGTGAACGGTAATCACTTAGACCATGTGCATCGCAGGTCAAGGGTCATCACGGTCAAGACCTCTGACTTTGGGCAGTTCAAAAACCATCATATCTGGGACAAAACCACCAACTGCTGTCCTTAAAGAGGCGGCAAGCTCTTCATCATCTGATACTTCAGGCAGGCGTTCATCTATCAACATGAATAAATCTCCGTTCAACACTGCCATCAAGAGAAAGGTTGATCCTAGATCTGGTAACCCAACTTCCTCTGAATCTTCTCACAAAACATTATCTAGAGTTGCTTCAAGAACTGAGACTCAGTCAGGAAATTATCATTCCTCTGCGCACTTGATATCTCGGACGAAGCAGACCTCTGGAGCATCACCTGCTAGCTCTATTAGTGAGTGGTCCTCAGTGTTGTCATCAAGTTCTACTATTGAGCAAAGGACCAATAGCTCAAGAGCAAGCCTTGACACTAGCTCTGTAACTAGTGAGACAAATGAAGGTCTTGAAATGCAGGACCATCCTAAGAGCGGGGAGATTCAGGCTAGTAGGTTGCTCCAACAATCCATAAAGAAAGCTTCAGCAGGATCAGGTTTACCTCCAGCTTTTGTGAAACCTTCAGGTCTTCGATTGCCATCCCCGAAAATTGGCTTTTTCGATGGGGTCAGTCTTTCTTTCCCTTCTGTAATTGGGTTATTATAGACGTGGACTGATTTTACTGATTTTTCCACGTCATAGAGGAGGTAAAAATATGTCTCTAAAATTGCGAAGCTTTGTTCTTTGAAAATGTCTTTCCTGTTTTTTTAGCCTCATATTTTCTTACAATTTAGTGACCACAATCATTTCTCTTATGTTTTTCTCGTTCTTGGAGATATTGAAATAGCATGAAAACCTTTGTGGTGTTTGTGCAGACGAAATTGACGAATACAAAAGATCAACCTGCTGCCGGTGAAGTTGGAAGTAGTGGCTCTAGTAGATGTTTGAACAAGGGAAAACTCGTAAAGCTGCAGCCTCCTAGAACTATTACGGCTCTCAGATGCACGAAGCCTGACAGTCAGAGATCATCCTTAAATATGAATTCTAAATCTCCTAAACCTCACCTGAGAAAATCAAGTGATACAATGAAAGTCTCTGATGCTTCAATAAGAAATGGTGCTGGAATATCACCAAGAATTCAACGTAAAACACCTCCTAAGATGGGCAAAGAATCTCCCTTGAAAGTTGAGGAAGTAGAGGCTGAAGGACGTGGTATTGCTCTATATCCCCCGGATGATCATCTTCAGAAGAATGACCAAATTCGTGATATGGTAGATCAAGAAGTGAGGTTAGAAATTAAAGATAGTGCCTTGAATAAGGATGTTGAGGTGGCTGAAACGAAAGGACAACCTTCTGAAAATGATTTCCACGACTTATCTGATATTGAAAATACACGTCCATCTCAAAAGGTGACTCAAGACAAAATTTCTGGTCCCCATATTCAGAAGAATGATTTGCATTTGATTAACAACATCAATGCCACGAGTGAAACTCCAGAGGACGATCAATTTGATGGTTTGAGCACGCAAGTTGGAGAAATGGATATCAACATCAAGACTTAGAATGACTTCATCAAACGCTTCTCTTTCTACTCAGTCTAATGTGTCTGCAGTGAAGATCTTTTTGATTCTTCGGAGTTAGAGGATGATCGTCTGCAAAATAAGAAACTCTTGGCAAGTTTCTTACAGCCTAATACTTCCTCTTTACTTGGCCTCTTGTGACAATTCCCTTTGTAAAGATATGGATGCTTAAGCTTGATGCTTTAGCAGAGGATCAACGGCAGCAGTCATGGAGAAGCAACCATCCTGCCTCCACATAGAACATTTTGAGAAGACAACAACTGCAATGCTATGAAGAAATGGTGTAGTAGTAAAATCCTACCCGTTTTCTATTGGCATTCTGCGGCATTAGTGGCTTATATAAACTTGAAGGCTCTTATTTTATCCTAGAAACTTCATGAAGTTTTGTACTTTTACCGTGTTAGAAGGAGGTATTTGGGAAACTGGGCTTTCCTTAAGTGTCTTTGAATTGGCCTTTTTATATTAGCGTAATGTTGTTGCTGCCGCAGTCTACTGGAATGCAATGCTTTTATGCGTGAAAGGTAAGGATTGTTTGATCAATAGCTGTAATTTTTTAGGTTGTAGCTGAGTAGGAGATTAGATATATGTAGTCTTCTATATGATTTGCTTAGGCACCGTTGAAAAAATGTAATGTAAATGACAAAACTGCAAACTTTTTGACATTTTGCGGGGAAGGAAGAATTTATTGTTCATTTTTAATATGAAAAATGTAATTTAACTCAACTTGTGATACATCGTCAATCTATGTGATAAAAGTGGATTAGTGCAATTTGATTGTGTAAATGACTACAACAGATCCAGTTTTGACACGTAAACATGTGATGTATCTCAAATTGAGTTAAATAACACTATTCTTTTAATATAGTTCGATTGATGTATAATATTAATCTTTCTCTGGCTAAATAACACTACTCTTTCAATATAGTTCGATTGATGTATAATGTTAGTCTTTCTCTGGCTAAATAACACTACTCTTTCAATATAGTTCGATTGATGTATAATGTTAGTCCTTCTCCCTCCTAGTTTTAACCATAAGTCTTCTCTAAAGAGCCGTTCGAATTTTCCTTTCTCAAAGTGAGATGGATTGGTCTGATTACTCAAATGAGATTATTTTAATTGTTTCTTTGCTCACTGAAAGTTTTCATTCTTGTTTAGTTTCCTTTACTTTTGTTTATCATGTGCGAATTTCTTTTTAAACAGTGAGGCAAAGTTGTGGGTGTTTGGTGACAAGGATTTAAATTTACATGGTAATATGTTTGTTTTTATTATTAATTAGTAAAATTGTGGGTGTTTGGTAACAAGGGTTTAAATTTTAAAGTTAAACTAAGGAACAATCTTTATCAATTAATTAAAAGAATCTAATGGACACAATTTTTCTCAAATACGTGCGTCAAATATATATTATATATATATTGGTAGTTGGTCTTGCGTGCCCCTAAGGGCTTCTGACCTTAGTTACACATTCATAAAATTTACAGGTTTAAACAAAATACAAGTCTGGTAAATACGCATTGACACCGACATGAATTCATGTTCATTACATTAAGATAATACATGTTAATCTAATTAGGTTGATGTTTAGAGAGAACCACATATTGATTTTCAGTTTTCCTTTTTCTTTTTCTTTTAAATGGATGTAAATCCTGTGTGACTTTGAAGAGGAATCGGATGCCCATTTGTTTTTTAGATGTCATTTCACTAGGATTTTTTGGTTGGGTTGTCATTTTTCTCTGGATTTTACTAGATTTCAGGGGAGTTTGTTCTTTGAGGTTTGGTCTGCGTTTTGATCTTCTATTATGCATATGGATTTGGCCGGGGAGTGTTTTCAATGGGTGGTTTATGGGTTGTGGGGGATTTGGAAGAGTAGGAACCAAGTGTGGTTCAAAGCAGGTTTAACCAATCCTATTGAGGCAATTCGGATAACTTGTTTGCAGGTTGAAGAATTCAATTTGATCGGTGCCAGGTAAGGCTAAGCAGATCGCCCTTGTGGCAAAGCAAGGCTCGAGTTTGGCTAGATCCCATCTTGATTCGGTTGCTGGGGATATTCACTGGAGACTTGTGTATGACGTTGCTTACTGGAATGGTGTAGGAGGCTTGGGCTGGGTTCTATTAAACCCCAATAATTCCTTTTTGCTACCTCAGTTATGATAAGATTAATCATGTGGAAATGCTTTGATGGTTAAGGCTTTAGCTATCAGATGGGGTCTGGAGTCGGGTGTTTTGTCTTATGGTGATTCTCTTTGCATTCAATCAGATTCGTTGGATCTCATATCGCAGCTCAAGAGTGGTTTGGTCTCAAACGCATTGATTGATACCATCGTTAAGGATATTAATGTAGCTTGTTCTTCTTTTCGATGTTTTTCCTTTCAATTTATTTCTAGAGATTATAATGTGTTTGCGCATCATCTTACGTATCTGGGTTCTTTGGGGTATGATCAGGTTCATAGGGACTCCATTCCTTTATGGGTGTCTGACTTTTATAATAGTTCCTGATTTATATTTCTTGCGTTTGGCTAGAGCTTTTTTTTTCTTTTTTGAGTTTTCTCCATTGGAGTTTTTTTTCAGGTAAAGTTTTAACGAGACTAACCAGGGGGGTTTCTTTGAGGAGGTGCCAGCCTAGTTAGGTTGTCCAGGTGCACCTACTGATTTCCTTCTCCAACTTAAGTTTTTTGTTTTTTCCCTGGGGTACGACCCTTGCAATTATGTATTCTCTTTTTGTTTAATGAATGACTCTTTCTGTTAGGATGTTTTTACACCCTTTCTCTTTGACAAAAAAATTCCCGCGTGTTTTTTGGATTAGTAAAATTGATGTAAATATTTGAATTTTAGGTTTTCCTATTTTTAAGCTACTAACCTAATCTTAAAAGGTAAAAAATTACAGTACTAAGGGAGTACCGTATTCTCTCAAGTGAAAAATTGACACTTAGTAAAAAGTATTGAAAAAAACTTACTTTTTGTCAAATGTCAAATTTTCACTTGAGGGAGTACCATAATTTTTTTCCTTAAAAGGGTAACATTTTTTACTCAAACGATAAATCTACTAAGGGTATTTACATTATATTATCAATTGGAAAGAAACTGTTTTCATATTTCACGACATTAATGTCTAACTATTTTCTAAAGATAACTAATTATCCTTCATTGGAATTAATTGTGTTTTTTCAGTCTAAGAGGAATTCAGAGAAGTATGATTCAAATTCATAACTTTAGTATTAATTAACAGTGTCAACTATCTCATCTGGTAGAAATTAATTGGGTTCAAAACTGTTTATTACGAGTAGTAAGGCCTTAAAGCAGCTTGATAGACGAGCCCAAATAGTTCCAACTAATTTAATAGTTCGAGGTCATGTCCCTCAAATCCAATCATCGTCGTTTGAAAGGTCCCCTGTTGCGGTAGTTGTTTGTCCCCGTCGTCGTCAATCGAAATAAAGTCAGTCTTCCCTTTTTTTCCTTTTGCAACAGCTTATTCCTCATTGCTCGAAATCTCATTTTGTGTGCAAAAAACTACAGTAGAATTTGGAGCAGAGAATCAAGTGGTGGAGAAACAAAGACTAATTGAGAAGATTTTGGATTAATTACTTTGAAATTTTATATTTTTAAAAATTTTCAATTCGGGTTTTAGTATCTCTGAAAAGCAAGATGTTGGAGAAGATCGAGTTGCCAATAAGGCCTTCACTACAAGGGAACAACTGGGTGGTGGATCACTACAAAAAATGTGTGCTTTTATTACACAGAATGGTCACGTTTTATATCAAAACGCTAAGAGAGAGGTTCTAATTGTTTTGGAAGCTGGGCGCGGGGATAAAAATTACAACCCGCCTAAAATTACTCTCACAACTCTCTCACTTTCAACCTCTGTCATAACTCTCTCAGCTTCAACCCTCAATAGACTCTGTGACGAAGCTCTTTCTTGTTGAAGCTCAGGGATCTCAGGGCTCAAGAATCAGCTCACTCTTTCATCTTTCTCTCGAGAAACTCTCTCTGGTGTATCTCTCACGCAGCGCCTCTTTTCATCCCTTATAGACTCTTCGACGAAGCTCACAGACAATTCTCTCTTCGACGAAGCTCACAGACAATTCTCTCAGCAATGAAGCTCATAGAGCTTTTTCTCGCTAGGTGAAACTCTCTCTCATATCTTTCTTGTATGCCTCTCTTACAACTCTTTGTTTAAAATGTATATAACAGATTTCTCATAGCTCTCTGTTTGAGCTCTCTCCCGTAGCTTCCTCTCTGAGCTCTATGAACTCGTTGATTCCTCACTTAGTTGGGAATGCTCTTTTGAAGATCTCTCTCTAAGCTATCTTATTTTCATTTACCAGCGCAGCTCCTTCCTGTCCCAGCTTCTCTTCATTTTGGATAAATCCCTAATTCTCTGCTATGATTTAAATTTAGTTTGTTTTACTGAGATCTGTTATGAACTGGAAAAAAAAAGAGAAAAAGGAACATAGGGGCTCTCGGGTTCAGATTGAGAAAGAACAAAAGATTGATATAAGGTCTCTCTTTGGGTTAAGCTCATGATTATCCTTTCCTCCATCTATTTTTTGTTGGAAAGATGAAAAATTAGAGCATTTGGTGTGTTTGATTATGATTTTCTTTTATAAGGATAAAACAGAGAAAAGTAACCGGCAATAGTGGAGGCAATAAGAAATAGGATAGACAGTTTTTATTGTGTTTTGATGGCGATTTATATAATTCTTTATAATATTGAATCTTTCAAAATCTGAGCTTCTCGCACTTCTAATCTAGTTTATATCATGATTTTTCTAGTTGACTGAATTCAAAAGTGTGGGGTTGAGAGGATTTTTAGATAAATTGGTATTATAAGAAACATTTGTTGGATGTTTCTTTGCGTTAGGATGCTTATTGCTTAGTAAGTATCTAATGAAATATCTCACAAACACAAATGAAGCAAGGGATAATGGATGGTACACCTAATTCATGTAGCTAATTAGTTTTTGGTTCTGTATGCCTTGGTAGTGTTATGTTTAATTTTTGAGTTTTCTTGATAGGCTTTCTATGTCTGAAATATGATAGGTAGCATATCCTTAACCACATATAAAATCTGATGCAAAGAGGCAACGATTGTTAGGTAACTTTTCAATTTTTATGTGTGTTTGATTGCTAGAGTATTGAGATGTTACAGTAGTGCTAAAACAAGTGTTACAGTCATGGCTATATAGCTCAAACAGAGAAACTAGCGCTGTGATTTTCAGCAGCATTTGTCTTTTGCACAGGACAAAAATTACCACAATCAGATATGATAGGATTTGAAGCGAATTTCTATTAATAGGTGAAATGAGATGTTGACACTTAGGGGAGGCCATGAGATGCTTACTGGCATCTTACTTGATTTCAAAAGTTAGCAAAAATCTTAGTTTTTTTTGGTTTCAACTTCCATATATACTTCCCTCGCTATAGTTTTAGGTTCAATGATGAACCCCTAGTATCATATGTAAAGTTTGTGAGCTGGTTTAGAAAATCCCATAAGTAAAGTTTTGCTGAGTGATGTCACCATAATATATTATGCAGCAATTAGTCACACTACTGCTCGTGTATAATGATGGAGATATTTATGTTTGTTTGGTGAAAACATGTGGGTTTTGTTTGTCAATTTTGATTTCTTAACAATAAAGTCAATCATAATTGTTCTACACTATGATGGTAAGTCTTTTACTTTTTTCTTTCTTTTTAATGTCTCCGACAAATAAAATTTTCTACTTTAATATTTGAAATAGGAAACCTTAATAGTGATTCTAATTGTTATACACTATGCAACTTTGTAGAATTCTCATGTTTTTGTTCATGTATGCATGATTAATAGTGATTTTACATATGCTTCTTTATAAACTATATAAATTGATCTTGAGAGTTTTTCCAGTAAAATTATAATGAGATGAACTTGACCATATAAATGTATGTTTTTTGAAGCTTTGACATCAAATAATAAGTTCATAAATATTTTTGGGATGGACATTTGTAAGTTACATTTGGTTATAGATAAATTTATGTGTTGGGTTGTTAATATAATGGAGGGTGTTAAGTTCATAAAATATAAGTCTCATGTTGACTGTGAAGCTGAGTATGACGTTTGAGATTAATAATATTGTATTAATCATGCAACAATGTGTTTGAGATTAATAAGGTATTCTGTTCAGCAATGGCGTGGCTCTTCAGATGGTGAAATTTGATAATTAAGGTGATTCTACCTGTCTTTCTCCACCATCAGAAGAAGCCCTAGCTCCTATGTGCGTAAATTTCCATCTCTCTAAAAGAGCCTAACTCCCTCGTGTGTTGCTCTCTAGTATGGTGAGCCCAATTATCCATCCCTATTTCTAGTCACACACACACACACACACACTATCTCTCTAGCTCTCAGTCTCTTCCTATGTGTCTCCCTCTCTTTATCTTTATGAATCTCTCTCTCAACTTTCTTTTTCACAACTTTGCAGCTCTATTTTTAACACTTTCCCACTTCAATTTACATCTCAGAATAAGAGGAAATTTTTTTTTTCTTGCATGATGTGTTTTAATCTCTAACTCATGTCTGATTGTGTGTAATTTTTTTCTTCTCATTTTTGTCTTTTTTATAAGAAATTTTTTCAAGTTTAGGGTTTTTTGAATTTTGTCTACTTCTCTTTCTCCTGCTACGGGCATTTGCCACTTTTTTGCTAGTTCCAGCCTTATGCTTAACACTTTTTTGCTGGTTACTGGTTTCTTTACAGGTTTCTTGAGTTTATGCCAGCAAATTAGATGATAAAAGGCTTTCCATATTCCCTGGAACAAAAACTCTTCATTTACGTTGTGTATCTAAAGAAGACAGAGCAGCATGGGTTGAGGTGCTTTTGTCTGCAAATCTTTTCCCTAGATTTTTTAGTAGCATTGACTTTGCACCATCTGAAGATGTAGTTGTTTCAACAGAGAAGGTACGTTTGTGAGTGCTATAGGAAGGGATTGATGAGACAGTTATCAAGGATTGCGAATCAATTATGCTATTAGAACTCTCTGAGATGCAAAATCAGATGAGGTTTCTCTGACATAAATATGTTGCATTATTAGGAACATTGAGATGATTGGAGGTGCAAATTCTTTTCCTCTTTAGTTCTCTATTATGGTAACTGAACATCTATGCTTCACATTGTCGGGATGTTCTTCTCAGTTCACCTTTATCAATCGCAAGGTTTGACTCCCCTATCTGAATTACTTTGATTTTGATTCTTGATTTTTATGATACCCATGTCTGTAAATTTTGATTTTGGCCCTAATTTATGAGTAAGAATTGGACAGTGATGAGATCAATATCATTTTACTTTTTTATATCTCCTCTAGATATATGAAAATGATGTCTTATGATACCACAATTATTACTTAGTTAGATTGTAATTTAATGGCTAAAGCTCTTTTTTAAATTACTTTTAAATGAGTAATTACAAATGCGAAAATAAATTATTAGAAGACCTTAAATACAATGGAGTCTTTTGGTTGAAGTACTTCGAAGGTAATGATTTTCGCCCCAAAAAAATTAAAATAGTAGTGAGAAGCTGAAGGAATTTGGAATTATTGTAGTTGTAAAGGATTTTTTTAAGCAAGGATGAAGGGGAAGAACATCGATCATGACTAATTTATATAAGAAGATCAAGGTGATTCTTCCTGTCTTTCACCATCATCAGAAGAAGCCTTAGCACCTATGTGCATAAATTTCAATCTCTCAGAAATAGCCTAACTCCCTCGTGCGTTGCTCTCTAGTATGGTGAGCCCAATTATCCATCCCTATTTCTAGTCACACACACACACACACACTATCTCTCTAGCTCTCAGTCTCTTCCTATGTGTCTCCCTCTCTTTATCTTTATGAATCTCTCTCTCTCAACTTTCTTTTTCTCAACTCTGCAGCTCTATTTTTAACACTTTCCCACTTCGATTTACATCTTAGAACAAGAGGAAAAGTTTTTTTTTCTTGCATGATGTGTTTTAATCTCTAACTCATGTCTGATTGTGTATAATTTTTTTCTTCTGATTTTTGTCTTTTTTATAAGAAATTTTGTGTAAGTTTAGGGTTTTTTGAATTTTGTCTACTTCTCTTTCTCCGTCATCTGCCACTTTTTTTCTAGTTCCAGCCTTATGCTTAACACTTTTTTGCTGGTTACTGGTTTCTTTACAGGTTTCTTGAGTTTATGCCAACAAATTAGATGATAAAAGGCTTTCCATATTCCCTGGGACAAAAACTCTTCATTTACATTGTGTATCTAAAGAAGACAGAGCTGCATGGGTTGAGGTGCTTTTGTCTGCTAATCTTTTCCCTAGATTTTTTTAGTAGCATTGACTTTGCACCATCTGAAGATGTAGTTGTTTCAACAGAGAAGGTACGTTTTTGATTGCTACAGGAAGGGATTGATGAGACAGTTATCAAGGATTGCGAATCAATTATGCTATTAGAACTCTCTGAGATGCAAAATCAGATGAGGTTTCTCTGACTTTATTATGTTGCATTATTAGGAACATTGAGATGATTGGAGGTGAAAATTCTTTTCCTCTTTAGTTCTCTATTATGGTAACTGAACATCTATGCTTCACATTATCAGGGATGTTCTTCTCAGTTCACCTTTATCAATCGCAAGGTTTGACTCCCCTATATGAATTACTTTGATTTTGATTCTTGATTTTTATGATACCAATGTCTGTAAATTTTGATTTTGGCCCTTATTTATGAGTAAGAATTGGACCGTGATGAGATCAATATCATTTTACTTTTTTGTATCTCCTCTAGATATATGAAAATGATGTCTTATGATACCACAATTATTACTTAGTTAGATTGTAATTTAATGGCTAAAGCTTTTTTTTAAATTACTTTTAAATGCGTAATTACAAATGCGAAAATAAATTATTAGAAGACCTTAAATACAATGGAGTCTTTTGGTTGAAGTACTTCGAAGGTAATGATTTTTTCCCAAAAAAATTAAAACAGTAGTGAGAAGCTGAAGGAATTTGGAATTATTGTAGTTGTAAAGGATTTTTTTAACCAAGGATCAAGGGGAAGAACATCGATCATGACTAATTTATATAAGAAGATCAAGGTGATTCTACCTGTCTTTCTCCATCATCAGAAGAAGCCCTAGCACCGATGTGCGTAAATTTCCATCTCTCTAAAATAGCCTAACTCCCTCGTGCGTTGCTCTCTAGTATGGTGAGCCCAATTATCCATCCCTATTTCTAGTCACATACACACACACACACTATCTCTCTAGCTCTCAGTCTCTTCCTATGTGTCTCCCTCTCTTTATCTTTATGAATCTTTCTCTCAACTTTCTTTTTCTCAACTCTGTAGCTCTATTTTTAACATTTTCCCACTTCGATTTACATCTTAGAACAAGAGGAAAAGTTTTTTTTCTTGCATGATGTGTTTTAATCTCTAACTCATGTCTGATTGTGTATAATTTTTTTCTTCTGATTTTTATCTTTTTTATAAGAAATTTTGTCTAAGTTTAGGGTTTTTTGAATTTTGTCTACTTCTCTTTCTCCTGCTACGGGCGTCTGCCACTTTTTTTCTAGTTCCAGCCTTATGCTTAACACTTTTTTGCTGGTTACTGGTTTCTTTACAGGTTTCTTGAGTTTGTGCCAGCAAATTAGATGATAAAAGGCTTTCCATATTCCCTTGGACAAAAACTCTTCATTTACGTTGTGTATCTAAAGAAGACAGAGCTGCATGGGTTGAGGTGCTTTTGTCTGCTAATCTTTTCCCTAGATTTTTTAGTAGCATTGACTTTGCACCATCTGAAGATGTAGTTGTTTCAACAGAGAAGGTACGTTTTTGATTGCTACAGGAAGGGATTGATGAGACAGTTATCAAGGATTGCGAATCAATTATGCTATTAGAACTCTCTGAGATGCAAAATCAGATGAGGTTTCTCTGACTTTAATATGTTGCATTATTAGGAACATTGAGATGATTGGAGGTGAAAATTCTTTTCCTCTTTAGTTCTCTATTATGGTAACTGAACATCTATGCTTCACATTATCAGGGATGTTCTTCTCAGTTCACCTTTATCAATCGCAAGGTTTGACTCCCCTATATGAATTACTTTGATTTTGATTCTTGATTTTTATGATACCCATGTCTGTAAATTTTGATTTTGGCCCTAATTTATGAGTAAGAATTAGACCGTGATGAGATCAATATCATTTTACTTTTTTGTATCTCGTCTATATATATGAAAATGATGTCTTATGATACCACAATTATTACTTAGTTAGATTGTAATTTAATGGCTAAAGCTTTTTTTTAAAATTACTTTTAAATGCATAATTACAAATGCGAGAATAAATTATTTGAAGACCTTAAATACAATGGAGTCTTTTGGTTGAGGTACTACGAAGGAAATGATTTTCGCCCAAAAAAAAAAATTAAAACAGTAGCGAGAAGCTGAAGGAATTTGGAATTATTGTAGTTGTAAAGGATTTTTTTAACCAAGGATGAAGGGGAAGAACATCGATCATGACTAATTTATATAATATTATTTATAAAGAGAGAGAAAGAATGCAGGGAGAAAATGGTCTGAGTTGTGCTTCTCGTTGTATTGAATGTCTTTTTTCCGTTTAGTACGTTGAACTTATATAAGCTTCCAAATTTCTGTGAGTTGATTAAAATAACAATATAAACGGAGGCACTCATTATGCCTAGGGATTACACCCGTTCGTGAGGGGCGTTCTACTGGGTATGACCCCCTTTCCCTTTCTGTCTTGTTCAACCACCAATCGGTCACCACCACTTGGTAATTTCTTGTGGTTTCTAGCCAATCAGGCACAACCACTTGGCGGTCAACCAATCTGTCTAATCCAATTTATTTGGCTTACCTAATCAATCACAATCATCCGTTTATCATTTCGGATCCCTTTCGTCTGTTCCCGCTCTTCTTCTTATCCTTCATTTCTCTTTCTTGCACAGTTCAGCACTTTCCCGTTGATCGGTTTGCTTTTTCTGTTCTGATTAGAATTCCCACTTCTGTGCTCTTTCCCACACTGATGAGGACTCCTGCTTCCTTTCTTTTCCCGTTCTGATGAGGATTACTGCTGCCGTGCTCATTCATGTTCTGATGAGGATTCCTACTTCCGTGTTCTTTCTTATGGGGAGTGGTCTGGCGATGCCCATGAGAGGAGCATGGAGGTTCGCGTCGCCTATTGCAGAGAGAGAAGGGGAGATCATGCGGGTTTGGGTGAAAGGAAAAATTATGAATTGAAAGGTTATTTAGTGACGTTTTTAAAACCGCCGCTAAACATAAATCATTTGGCGACGGTTTTTAAAAACTGATGCCAAAAGTTTTACCGGGTTTTTTTACCGGTGGTTGGCATAACCGCCGTCGTAAAATCGTCGGAGAAAACCATTTTTCTTGTAGTGCCATTGCATGAATGTCCAAGGGCTTATTGTGGTGTTGAGTTCTCTTATGACCATTATCACGGGGGAAAATCGTTGACACTTCTTCGCATATTGTTTAGCATCCCGGTGCATTTTCAGCCAGTAATATCCTTCATTTAGTACTTTATGGGCTAGAGATCTGCCCCAAGTATGATTCCTACACATTCCTTCGTGAATTTCTGCTAACACGTATTCAGGTTGCTTTTCTTTCAGGCACTTCAAATATATCCCTGAAAAAGACCGTTTATACAATGAATCGTTAGTTATTTTGTACCTGGCACTCTGTTGTTGAATCTTCAAAGGTAGGATCCCTTCTTTCAAGCAGCGCATCACGTCGTCCTACCAACTTGGCTCCTGCTCAGCTTCCACTTCTGCTACTTCTTTGGCTGTGCTGTTTGGTCTTTCCAGAAATTCAACTGGTACGTTTCTTTTTTCGTGGGAGTTGCACTAAAGACCCCAAATTAGCCAATGCGTCTGCGTGCCCGTTTTCACTCTTGGGATATGATGGATTTCAAATTTTTCTAGTTGTTTGAGCAGTCCCTTTGTCTGTTGTAGGTAACTAATCATTATTTCATCTTTCACCGTGAACTCTTTCGCTACCTTTTACTACCAACATTGAATCACAAAAGATTTTTATTTCATTTATTTCTAATTCCCATAACAGAGTGATTCCCGTTATCAGAGCTTCATATTCGACTTCATTATTTGAGGCGTTGAATCTAAATGAGATGGAGTGTTCGAGCGTTACGTCAAACGGAGTCTGCAGCACCACTCCCTCTCTGGATCCCTTATTGTTTGAGGCTGCGTCAAGGTATAACTCCCACGTCCCGCTTTTAATTGCTTGTTGTCTGCTTTCTGCTTCCTCCTTGGCGTCAACGGTAAAGTCAGCCACAAAATCGGCCAAGGTTTTCCCTTTAATTGATGTTCTAGGCTCATAGTGGATTTCGTATTGGCTTAACTAAATTTTTCACTCTGTCGTTCTTCTGATTATTTCAGGCGAATGTAGGAGACTTCTAATTGGTGAATCCGTTAACACCTTTGCGGTGTGTGCCTAAAAGTAGGGTCTTAGTTTCCTTGTGGCTATTACAACAGCCAATATCAATTTTTTCATCATTTTATAATAGATCTCGGCTGCTACCAGACTTTTGCTGATGAAGTATACCAGCTTTTGTTTCCTTTACTCTACTCTGATTAGAAAAATGTTGATGGCGGTCTGCGAGATGGCTACGTATAGGTATAAAGGTTCTCCCAGCTTTGGTTTTGACAATAATGATGGAGTTTTCAAGTATTCTTTTATCTTGCTAAGAGCTTCCTCAAACTCGTCATCCTATCTGTCCGTTGAATTCTTCCTCAGCTTCGCAAAGAATGGTTTACACTTGTCGGTTGATCTTGAAAGAAATCTATTTAATGCCGCTAATCTTCCCGTTAAGGGTTGTATTTCTTTCTGATTTCGTGGGGATTTCATCTCCATTATGGCTTGCATTTGATCTAAGTTGACCTTAATTCCCCGTTGCGTAACCAAGTGGTCGAGGAATTTCCCGACCGCCACTTCAAATGTATATATTTTTGGATTCAACTTCATCAAATTTTTTCTCAAGATGGAAAAGGCCCCACCAAGATTTTCGATGTGATCTTTCCGCTCACAACTATTCAACAACATGTCATCTATGTAAAGTTTCATGGTTTTCCCAAGTTGTTCTAAGAAGATTTTATTTGCCAACCTTTAGTAAGTTGCACCTGCATGTTTTAAACCAAAATGCATTAACTTATAACAAAAAGTACCATGTTCATTTATAAAAGATGTTTTCTCTTGGCCAGGTCATTTTCACATGGCTGTATCTTGAAAAAGCGTCTATAAAGCTCAGAACCTCGTGTCTCGAGGTAGCGTTCATTATTGATCTATTCTGGGCAACGAATATTCATCTTTTAGGTAGGCTTTGTTTAGATCTATGAAGTCTACACAAGTCCTCCATTTCTCATTTTCTTTTTTACCATGACAACGTTAGCGAGCCATGATGGGTTATCTATTTCCCTGATGAAATCTGCTTTTTTAGTAGTTTATCAACTTCTTCTTTGATGGCCATATTTCTTTCTGATGTGAAACTTCTTTTTTGCTGCTTCATGGGTTTAATAGAAGGGTCAGTATTCAGTTCATGACAAATTATATTTTCTAGTATACCTAGCATCTCTTGAGCGATAGTTGCAAAAATGTCATTGTTTCTCCATAGAAGATAATCAACCTTTCCTTTTCTATTTCCTCCAGGTGGGCCCCAATATTTGTCATTTTTTATGCTTCTTCATCTAAGGAAAATAGGTTCGATTTCTTCTCCTGCTTCGTATCTTGGGCTCACCTGCGCATCTTTTTATGATTGCTATTATTTATCAGCAACCACCAGCTTCTCTTCCATTTTTCCCATCTTCTATTTCATGCCGATTCTAATACGATTATTGTGCAGATCCTAGCGACAGCTGGGTCCCCTCTTATAGTTTTAATTCTTTCAGGAGATGGATATTTCAGCACTTGGTAGTAGGTGGATGGCACTGCCTTCATTTTATGTATCCAGATCTTTCTCAAAATAGCTTTGTAAGGGGACGACGTGTCCATCTGTGCTAACTGGAAGGTTGATCAATCTTTCTGAGTAGCTCACAATCCCTTTGAAGCCTACTAGTGGCTACGGCAGACCTTGTAACTGTTGTTATCTTATGGACATCTTTTCAAGTGTTGACCAATGGAGAATATTGACGACACTCCCGTCGTCAATTAACACCCTTCTTAGCAGACAATTTCCCACCTATATTGAGATGACAAGGGCGTCGGTATGACGCACGTCATACTCCAAGTCCATGTTGCTAAAAATGAGCAGGGATTCCTGCTTTCGTTGGCGGTGCCTCCCTGTTTCCAGCTTCCATCTAATAGCGATATTTTACTGTACATTTTCCTTTCCTTTCTTGTAGTCCCCTCTAGTTTAGTTCATGGGATGATGGTGTCGACTATTCAGGCGGCTGCTTCCCGTTATCCCTTTTTCCTTCATCATGGATTTTCCCTTCAACTTCCCACTTTGGTTCTTCCCTCTTCATTAATTGATTAAGGTATCCTTCTTTCACCAGTTTCTCCACATAATCCTTTAGCTAGAAGCAATTTTTTAAATGTCCATTGCCCTTGTGGAATGAGCAGTATTTGTCTTTATGCGTGTGGTCTGGATCTCTTGTAAGCATGGCCAATCTTTTCAACCAAGGTTTGTATTTTATCATCTCCAAGACTTGGTTTATCGAGACAGTTAACGGGGTGTAGACTTTGTCTCTAGGTTGGATGTCATCTACATGTCTCCTTTGAGTAATAGTTATGTTCCCTTGCTGTCTCCCCGCTCATCTTCATTTTCTATTCTTTGGTTATGCTTTCTGCCTGCACTCGAGCTTCGTTCTTCTTTCTTTGACCATTAATTTGTCGTCCCGCCTGTTTTAACAAACTTTTCTTTTCTTCTTCCAATGTGATGTATATTTGCATTATTTGGAAAGTCTCCGCTATGGTCAAGGGATTTATCTTTGATAAATCTTCAAAGAAGGCGGATTTCGGATCCAACCCCCATCTAAAAGCTAGTCTTGCTACTTTGTCATCACAACTTTCCACCTTGGCCATCTCCTCTTTAAATTTGTGTGTGTATTCCCGAAGTGTTTCTTTTTCCTTCTGAGCAGATATCGTCAGAAGGTAATCTGAGTCCTCCATTACTGTACGGTAAGTAGAGTACTGTACTAAGAAGACAATGGACATAACAATAAAGTTAGTAATAGATTGAGCAGGGAGGGAGTGATAACATTTTAGTGCAATCCCGTCTAGACTTGTGGGGAATATCCTGCACATCAAAACGTCTTCATGTTAGTATAATGCCATGACTTGCTTGAACCGTCTGAGATGATCTATAAGGCCAGATTTCCCTTCATAACATTTAAATTTAGGTGCCACGAACTTCATCGGAATTGGGGCGGCCAAGATTTCTTGACTTAATGGAGTCCTAGTGAGTGATTCTAGGTCAATTTTTCCCGTGTTTCTTAGGCTCCTTAGTTCCATCATCTTTCTTTCCACCATCTCCTCCATGACAGCTTCCGTCATGACTTTTGGTTGGCGAATTTCTCCCGCCTCCTCCCTTTCGTCTTCCTTGGACTGAACTTCCCCGTCTTCATTCTGCACGTTCCTACTATTTTAATGGTCTCCTTCCCGTCTGACTTCATGTCCATTTCCTTCTTGGTAGTTCTCCCTTCCCTCACGGTTAGTGTGCTGACCGACTTTTGCCTGTGTCTGTGGAAGGTCCCATTTCAATGCAGCGATCTGTTCCTGCATCGTCTGCCACACGTTGTGTAGTGTTTCGGCGTTTTGCTGTTCCATTTCTTGCATTCAACTTATGATAGTCTGAAGAATCTCACTGGGGGAACAGGGTGATGGGCCTATTCATATCCGTTCCCATTTCCTTCGTTAAATGCAGTGTTCGATCTAGTTCGAGGCATGGTTTGGTTTTCTAGAGGGTATCTTTAAGATTATTTTTCTTCTCTCAATGAAAGCACCAAAATGTAAATGATTTTTTTTGTTTAACCTGGGATCAAGGGGAAGAATATCGATGATAACTAATTTATATAAGTATTAATTAGAAAGAGGGAGAGAGAATGCAGGGAGAAAAAGGCATGATTTGTGTTTCTCGTTGTATTGAATGTCCCTTTTTCATTTAGTACATTGGCCTTATATTAGGGGTGTTCAAAACCAAACCGAACCGACCGAACCAAATCAAACTGAACCAAAAATGACTATTTCGGACTGTTCTTTATATGTGTTCAGTTCGATTCGATTTTAGTGCCAAACCAAAGTTTCGGTTCGGTTTAGATTTTTTGGTGATTTTCGAACCAAACCGAACTGAAACATTAAATTAATAATATTATTTTATTTTTTATATATAATTTCATATAAAATTGAACCAAACCGAAACAAATTTTTAATTTTATAATATTTTTCCAATAAAATCATTTTATAAAGATTAAAAATATTATTTTTATTTAATAATACCCAACTAAAGAACCGAACTGAACCGAACCAAAATTCACGACTCGGTTTTATTGTCGAACCGAACCGTGAACACCCTTACCTTATATAGCCTTCCCAAATTCTTTGAGTCGATTAAATAACAATGTAATATCCCAACTAGCATTGCACTTAATTATGTGTTTACTTGTTAAAAATTGCAAATTATTTATCATGGTAATTTGATTTTATGCTTGAAATGAATTAATTAAATGTCATGCAGGGGAACGCTTTGAGATGCTCTAACGACTCAATCATCCTTAGTTAAATTTTTACAATATAACGATAACTTGCTAGTAATTAGATTAATTGAGTTTGTAAATAATTTCTAGATTTTATTTAGTTACTTATAAGAATAATTTTCGTAAATAATAAAAGAAGGGGGGTTAATTTTCTTATTTAATGGGAATGCTTCACCAAAGCTAAAAAGGGGTGTGAAAACTTTTACTCTTATAGTCATTGTATTTAGTTAGACTACTATATATATAATTAGACATGGATGGAAAATAATTGTTCCTCCCATAATCTTATTGGCACATCACCATTTAGTAACTTTAAATATTTCTTTTAATGGTATATATTGTTAGAAACTTTGAAGAGGTTGATCTTTAAATGGGATCCTACCATTATAGAATAAGAAATTTAATTACATTTTTTCATAGAGGTCTTTAGGTCAAACGATCATCCACCGTTGAGGTTATTTTTCCTTTTTATGTATTTTCTAAATTTTGAATTTATAGAGTAAATCCACGTGACATGGTAAAAGAGATTTACTCATGCATGTTTTCCTTGTGGGAAATGCCTATTAACGGCAATCATTGATTTTTCATTAAATTTAATTACAATACCGTTTTACAAACAACTCTATTTATATTACATTTTAGAGAATTTGTCTGGCGAGTCATAAAATCCAGAAACTTAAAATTGTTATTTAGAAAGTTTGATTTTTGTTCCTGTGCCCTCTCACTTGGAGAGAGACGATTCAAGTGTTAGAAATTTGCTAGTGTACCGAATCTGTCTTCTTGAGTCTATTTTCTTCACATTGAATGAGAAAATAACATTTTCGGGTGAAACAAGGCAAGGTTTAGGCAAGAAATCGAGGTTCGTTAAAATCCTTAATCCTTTTATATGATTTGTTTATGTTGTTTATTTCCTAACCTTTTAGTTTTATAATCTAATGAATACCAATTGAGAGAACATTGTTGCTTTATGATGTTATTAAAATCATGTAATAATTTCTTGATAAAAATCTTCTGGAAACTCACGGTTATAAATGTGGAAGTAAGTGATTAGTTTGATTATTTAGAAAGTTAGAGATAGCATGGGAAATAATCTTCTATATAGATATATGTATTAAAGAAACAAACAAAAGAATAAATCATTTGTTAGATTTATTTAAGTTATACTTTAAGTATTAAAATATTATTTTGCTCTTTTAAGAAGTTGAATCTGTACAGGCAATTGTTAAGAATTCATATTCATAGTTTTAAACTCATTTTGAAATGGAGTTGGCTCGTGCCGTAGAGATTCTTATTAAAATTACCTTGTGTAGTCTAAAACGTTTACAGTATTTCCTTTAAGGCATTGATTTTGTAATTATCTTCTATAATTACATGAAGGTGATAAAAGATTTTAATGTGTAAAGCTGAATAATTTTAGCACTGTGAGCGATGACAACTCGAAGCATTCTCTGGTCAATTGCTTTAATTCAGGACATCATATAAGTAAAATTTTACGCATAATTTGATGTTTATAAACTTTGATGCTGAATTTTAAACACCTAGTGTGTGTTTTTTTCATGAAAACGTGAGTGAGAAATAGGACGTGGGGGATCGACGGACCTGATAATGGTTAATGGTTAATGTGAATGAATAATCGTTTAACTTATCCAGCGATATAATGTGAATGAATGACATTACCAGGGCCCGGTAGTCGAAAAAGTTTCATAATAATGGCCAACTGCCTCTGATTGGCTAAACACTACAGAAGTGAGCTCGCAAATAAAGAAAAGAACTGAATGCAATGGAAATAATAAAGAAAGGAACGTGACAAGTTTGCATGTAAAGAATGTAATTGGATGCGCGCGATTGCTAAGTATGTGTAAGATTTTACTTACTGGGCTTTAACTCATTCCGTTGTTTCTTAATATTTTCAGGCAAGGAATAATTGTGAGAGGGCACTTTCTGGACTCAGTAGAATATTTTGAATAAATATTTTCAGACAATGCTTTTAATTTATTATTCTCTATTTTGATGATTTAGCTTAAAATTATTTGTTGTTATTTGACTAAGTTTCCGCTATAAATTTTTATTATTTAAGTATTTTGAATTTAATATTAATAAATTAAGGACTTGATGAATTTAAGTTTTAAGTTGAGCTATGTCTTTCATATTTAATGTTTAATTAATGTTAAAGAGGGTAACACTTCCTAGGATTTTAATCAAAAGGCATTTTAGTTTGGGGGTCTTACAGTTTGGTATCAAAGAAAAGATTTAGACGATTCTGTAGACTTCATAAAAAAATTTTAAACATAGAAAGAGGAAAACTACTAAGTCACGCCACAAGAGGTCTTCTCGCAATCTCCTGGTAAGATTTAAAGTTTAATTATTAGAATGATATTACTATATGATTTTATATGTTATATGAAACTATAATGTAGGCGTGTTAAGTTATTAAGTTATTAAGACCGATTTGTTTATACCAGAATGCCTCCTAGAAATGCTCCAAATTGTATTAATCGTGAACCAATGGGGATGAACAATAATGATACGTGGAATGATCAACATGAAACGCCGCTGACTTTGGAAACGTTCATGCAAGCAGTAGCTGCCTTAGGAAAGCCCCACAACAAAATGTGCCCCCTCTGTAAAATGGTCAACAAAAATTTTCTGAATTTAAGATGTTATCTCCACCACCATTCGAGAGAATTACCGACATCTTAGAACTGAAATATGGATTACTGAGATGGAGAAAGTATTTATTGTTGTGAAGTGCACTGATGCAGATAAGGTTGACTTTGCTTCTTAAATGTTACAAGGAGATACATATGATTGGTGGCGGCTGATTCAACGTCAAAATGAAAATAATGTTGAAGCCTTCACTTGGGAGATGTTCAAGAAATCATTTTTCAATCATTATTTCCCAAAAAGTGTTCAACAAGGAAAAGAGAGAGAATTCGTCAAGTTAGAGTAAGAGAGTAAAATTGTCGCTGAGTATGAAGCTATTTTTGCACGATTAACAAAGTTTGCTCCAGATTTGGTGGCAATGGAAGAGTGTCGAGCCAGACGCTTTGAAGAAGGGTTGAAAGCCAATATTAAGCAAGCAGTGATTCCGTTCGAGCTTGCTACCTAAAATGGAGTGGTCAACAAAGCATTGTTAGTGGAAAGAGCATAACGCTTAGACCCAGACCAGAACAAATTCCATTTTAGTGGTCAGAAGCATAATTGAAACAATTCTAACGGAAATTTATAGAAGGGGGACAATTAGAAAAGGAAAATTGGCGATGAAACGACTACAAAAACCAACAAGGAAAATAGCCAAAGAAGACATGTCAGAAGTATGGCATGGAACACCTTGGTGAATGTCGTATGGGTACAGGCTTGTGTTTCAGGTGCGGCAAACGCGGTCACCTTGCTAAAGATTGTAATGGAAATATCTACAACAATAATGACTAGAAGAAGACTCAAGCTCGAATGTATGCGATGACTAAAGAGGACGTTGATAACTCCCCGACTGTTGTTTCAGGTACTATTTTTATATGTGGAATGGTTGCTTGTATTTTTTTTTATTCTTGTGTCACTCGTTAGTTCATAAAACCTTTGCTAGCTCAAAAATTAGGGATGCCATTTGCACTTTTAGAGGCACCATTTTATGTATATACACCTTCGGGGAAGATTTTGGATGCGAGTAGAGTTATAAAGGACTATCCATTAGTGATAGAAGAGTATGTTCAGTCAGCCGACCTTATCATCTTGGATGTCCATGACTTTGATATTATTGTGGGAACGTATTGGTTATCGAAGCACTATGCAACTATTGACTGCCATGAAAAAGAAGTGTAATTTCAACCCCCTGAAGTTCCCAATTTTTGTTTTGTGGGGGCTAAGTGAAAACCTTGTAGTCCTTTTATCTCAACTATGAAGGCTTGGCGTTTGCTGAAATATGTATGAGGTACTTAGCATCATTGTTAGAATTATCAGAAGAATGTCCTTCTGTAGAGAGGGTACCGATTGTACTTGAGTTTATCAACATATTTCCCAATAAACCAGGTCTACCGCCAAATAAGAAGATTGACCTTGTCATTGACCTTGTGCCTGGTACAACCTCAATATCTAAAGCTCCATATCGTATGACCCCGGATGAACTCAAGGAACTCAAAGTTCAGTTGTAAGAATTTTTGGATAAGAAATTTATTCGGCCTAGTTTTTCTCTATGGGGTACTCCTATTTTATTTGTAAAGAAGAAGGATGGAACGATAATGTTGTGTATGACTATCGCGTGCTAAACAAGGTGACTATCAAGAATAGGTACCCACTGCCAATAATTGAAGATTTATTTGATCTACTTCAAGGTGCAAGTTATTTTTCCAAGATTGATCTTCATTCTGGGTATCACCAATTGAAAGTCAGAGAAGAAGACATCCCCAAGACCACGTTTCGTACTCGATATAGGCATTATGAATTTCTTGTAATGCCGTTTGGGTTGACGAACACCCCTGCAGCATTTATAGATCTTATGAACCGTGTTTTTAAAGAATACTTAAATCAATTCGTTATTGTATTTATTGATGACATTTTGATTTATTCTCGCTCTAAGGAGGAGCATGAGCAACACTTCTAGACGGTGTTGGAAACCCTCCGTAAGAAGGAGTTATTCTCCAAGTTTAAGAAATGTGAGTTTTGGTTGGATAGGGTACCATTTTTTGGGCACATAATATCAAAAGAAGGTATAGCAGTTGATCTTGGTAAGATCGAAGCAATTAAAAGTTGTCCAGCTCCGACTAATGTTGGTGAAATTCGTAGCATTCTGGGATTAGCGGGTTATTATCGAAGATTTGTAGAAGGGTTTTCAAAATTTACCTCACCAATAACTCAGCTAACGAGGAAGAATGTGAAATTTCAATGGTCCAAGGAGTGTGAACAGAGCTACCAAGAGTTGAATGAGCGATTAACAACTTCCACAGTCTTAACACTTCCTGTTGAAAATGAAGGGTTTGTTGTCTACAGTGATGCTTCGAAGAAGGGTCTTGGTTGTGTGTTTATGCAGCATGGTAAGGTGATTCCTTATGCTTCAAGACAACTAAAAGATTATGAAAAGAATTACCCATGATCTTGAGCTCGCAGCCATTGTGTTTGTGTTGAAGATTTGGAGACACTACCTTTATGGGGTTAAATTTGAAATCTTCACGGATCATAAAAGTCTCAAGTATTTCTTCACACAAAAGAAGTTGAATATGAGGCAACTAAGGTGGTTATAACTTGTTAAAGATTATGATTGTGAAATCAATTATCACCCGGGCAAGGCTAATGTAGTAGCGAATGCTTTGAGTAGAAAGAATTCAGGTTCTATTGCCTTTTTGCAAGTTATCCAGAAACCTTTATTAAGGGAGTTTCAGATTTGGATTAGAAATTTTACCCCTAGGAGATTCTGGTTATCTCGCTACTTTGACAGTTTGTCCAACTATTTTTGAAAGAATTAAAACTGGACAATTGGATGATCCACAACTTTTGAAATTTCAAACAGAGGTGGAAGCTGGTAAACATATTGATTTCGTCATCACTACTGATGGAGCTCTTCGTTATAATGGTAGACTAGTTGTACTAAACAATGTGGAGTTGAAACGAGAAATTTTCAGTGAAGCCCATAACACTCCTTACTCAATCCAACCAGGAAGTACGAAGATGTATCGGAGTATGAGGGAGCATTATTGGTGGGTTGGCATGAGTCAAGATGTAGCAGAGTATGTACAACGTTATCTTACGGGTCAACAGGTAAAGACTGAGCATCAACGACCTTCTGGTCTTCTGCAACCACTTATGATGCCTGAGTGGAAGTGGGAGCACATCAGTATGGATTTTGTTTTGGGGCTATCGAAGACTTTGAAAGATAACAATTCATTTGGGTAATTGTAGATTGGCTTACTAAGTCAGCTCACTTTCTACCAGTCAAAAATACCTACAAGATGGAGCAGTATGCTTAGTTGTACGTCCAAGAAATAGTAAGGCTTCATGGAGTTCAATTATCTATTGTGTCTTATCGTGATCTGAAGTTTACCTCTACCTTCTGGAAAAGCTTGCATAAAGCTATGGGTACCCAGTTACAGTTCAGCATATCTTTTCATCCACAATCAGATGGACAATCAGAAATGACCATTCAGAAACTTGAAGATATGTTGAGAGCTTGTGTTATTGATTTTCAGAGCACTTGGGAAGAGATATTACCTCTTGTTGAGTTCATTTATAATAATAGTTATCAAGCGTCTATTGGTATGGCACCTTATGAGGCATTGTATGGGAGGAAATGTCGATCACATATCCATTAGGATGAGGCTGGAGAGAGAAAATTATTGGCCCCTGAGATTGTACAGAAAACCATTGACATAATTAAAAGGATTGGTCAACAAATGAAGACGGCTCAAAGTAGACAAAAGAGTTGTATAGATAAAAGAAGGAAGCTATTGGAGTTTGTTGGTGGCGGCAAAGTATTTCTAAAGGTCGCTCCTATGAAAGGTGTTTTGAGATTTGGGATGAAAGGTAAATTAAGTCCCCGCTTTGTAGGACCCTTTGAAATATTAGATAGAATCGGAGAGTTCGCTTATTGACTTGCGTTACCACTGGTGATGTCAAAAGTTCATAATGTATTCCACATTTCGATGTTAAGGAAGTATCTTCTTGACCCATTTCATGTCCTTAGTTATGACGCTTTATACCTTCACCAAGATCTTACATACGAAGAAGTACCCATCATGATTCTGGACCGATAGGAAAATGAGCTAAGACAAAAGAAGATTCGTTTGGTCAAGTTGTTATGGAAAAATCATGTAGTAGAAGAGGCTACCGGGGAGCGTGAGAATGAAATGCGTGTCAAATATCCGAATTTATTTGGTACGTATTAATTTTGAGGATGAAATTATTTTTAGGAGGCGGGAAATTGTTATCTCACCTAGCATTGCACTTAATTATGTGTTTACTTGTTAATAATTACAAATTATTTATCATGATAATTTGATTTTATACTTTAAATGAATTAATTAAATGTCTTGTAGGGGAACGTTTTGATATGCTCTAACGACTCAATCATGACTAGTTAAATTTTTACAATATACAAATAACTTGCTACTAATTAGTTTAATTGAGTATGTAAATAATTTATAGATTTTATTTAGTTACTAATAATAGTTTTCGTAAATGATAAAAGAAAGGGGGTTAGTTTCCTTATTTAATGGGAATGCTTCACCAACGGTAAAAAGGGGTGTGAAAACTTTTACTCTTATAGTCATTGTATTTAGTTAGACTACAATATATAATATTAGACATGGATGGAAAATAATTGTTCCTCCCATAATCTTATTGGCGCATCACCATTTAGTAACTTTAAATATTTCTTTTAATGGTATATATTGTGAGAAACTTGAAGAGGTTGATCTTTAAATGGGATCCTACCATTATAAAATAAGAAACTTAATTACATTTTTTTTATAGAGGTCTTTGGATCAAACGATCATCCACCATTGAGGTTATTTTTCCTTTCTATGTATTTCCCAAATTTTGAATTTATAGAGTAAATCCACTTGACATGGTAAAAGAGATTTACTCATGCCTGTTTTCCTTGTGGGAAATGCCTATTAACGGCAATCATTGATTTTTCATTAAATTCTTTAATTAGAATACCGTTTTACAAATAACCCAATTTATATCATTTTGGAGAATTTGTCTGGCGAGTCATAAAATCCAGAAATTTTGGAAAGTTTGATTTTGTTTTTGTGCCCTCTCACTTGGAGAGAGACTATTCAAGTGTTAGAAATTTGCGTGCACTTGTTAGTGCACCGAACCTGTCTTATTGAGTCTATTTTCTTCACATTGAATGAGAAAATAATATTTTCGGGTGATTTTGAAACAAGCCAAGATTTATGCAAGAAAACGTTCGTTAAAATCCTTAGTTCTTTTATATTATTTGTTTATGTTATTTATTTCCTAACCTTTTAGTTTTCTAATCTAATGAATACCCCATTGGGAGAACGTTGTTGCTTCTGATATATGATGTTATTAAAATCATGTAATAATTTCTTGAGAAAATTCTTCTTAAACTCACGGTTGTGAATATGGAAGTAGGTGATTAGTTTGATTATTTACAAAGTTAGAGATGGCATGGGAAATAATCTAGAAACAAACAAAAGAAGAAATCGTTTGTTAGATTTATTTAAGTTGTACTTCAAGTATGAAAATATTATTTTGCTCTTTTAAGAAATTGAATCTGTGCAGGCAATGTTTAAGAATTCATATTCATAATTTTAAACTCATTTTGAAATGGACTTGGCTACTGTTGTTGAGGTTCTTATTAAAATTACCTTGTGTAGCCTAAAATTACCATGTTACAAGGAGATACGTATGATTGGTGGCGGCTGATGCAACGTCAAAATGAAAATAATGTTGGAACCTTCCCTTAGGAGATGTTCAAGAATGCATTTTTCAATTATTATTTCCCAAAAAACGTTCAACAAGAAAAAGAGAGAATTCGTCGAGTTAAAGCAAGGGAGTAAAACTGTCGCTGAGTATGAAGCTACTTTTGCACGGTTAGCAAAGTTTGCTCTAGATTTGGTGGCAACGAAGAGAGTCAAGCCAGACGCTTTAAGGAAGGTTTGAAAGCCAGTATCAAGCAAGCAATGATTTCATTCGAGCTTGCTACCTATAATGGAGTGGTCAACAAAGCATTGTTAGTAGAAAGAGCATAGCGCTTAGACCCAGACCAGAACAAATTCCATTTTAGTGGTCAGAAGCATAATTGTAACAATTCTAACGAAAATTTATAGAAGGGGGACAATCAGAAAAGGAAATTTGGCGGTGGAAATGACTACAAAAACCAACAAGGAAAACATCCAAGGAAAACATGTCAGAAGTGTGACAAGGAACGCCTTGGTGAATGTCGTATGGGTACAGGATTATGTTTCACGTTTGTCAAACGCGATCACCTTGCTAAAGATTATGATGGAAATATCTACAACAATGACCAGAAGAAGACTCAAGCTCGAATGTATGCGATGACTAGAGAGGGCGTTGATAACTCCCCGACTACTTAGAAATTAGGGATGTCATTTGTACTTTTAGAGGCACCATTTTATGTATCTACGCTTCAGGGAAGATTCTGAGAGTAGAGTTATAAATGACTATCCATTAGTGATAAAAGAGCATGTTCTGTCAGCCGACCTTATCATCTTGGATGTCCATGAATTTGATATTATTTTGGGGACGGATTGGTTATCGAAGCACTTTGCAACTATTGACTACTGTGAAAAATAAGTGTTATTTCAACCTCCCGGAGTGCCCAGTTTTCATTTTGTAGGGGCTAAGTCAAAACCTCGTAGTCATTTTATCTCAGTTATGAAGGCTTGGCGTTTACTGAATAAAGGATGTATGTGGTACTTAGCATCATTGTTAGAATTATCGGAAGAAGGTCCTTCTGTAGAGAGGGTACCAATTATACGTGAGTTTATCGACGTATTTCCCGAGAATCTACCAAGTCTACCGCCAAATAAGGAGATTGACTTTGTCATTGACCTTATGCATGGTACAACCCCAATATCTAAAGCTCCTTATCGTATGACCCCGGCTGAACTCAAGGAACTCAAAGTTCAGTTGCAAGAACTGTTGGATTAAGAAATTTATTCGGCCTAGTTTTCCCCATGGGGTGATTCTGCTGGGTATGTCCCCATTTCCCTTTCTGTCTTGTTCAGCCGCCAATCAGTCACAACCACTTGCTAATTTTTTGTGGTTTCAAGCTAATCAGTCACAGCCGCTTGGTGGCCTGCCAGTCGTATGCCTGTCATTTCAGATCCCTTTCATCTGTTCTCGTTCTTCTTCTTATCCTTCTTTTCCCGTTCTTACATAATTCCGCACTTTCTCGTTGACCGGTCTGCTTTTTGCGTTCTGATTAGGATTCCCCCTTCCGTGCTATTTCCCGCTCTGATGAGGATTCATGCTTCCATGCTCTTTCTCGTTCTGATTAGGATTCTCGGTTCCGTGCTCTTTCCCGTTCTGATGAGGATTCCTACTTTCGTACTCTTTCCCATTCTGATGAGCCTGCTTCTGTGCTCTTTCCCGCTCTAATGAGGATTATTACCGTCCAAGTTTTCGCTTACTCCATGATTTTTTGTCCCACTTCTATTTTTCCGTCTAGCCCCCACCTTGCTATGTATGTGGTCCACGCGTCCTCTCAGAATTAAATCTTTCTGTACATATGTCTTGGATGATTTTTTCCCTGTTAAGTAGTCATTAGAGTTTAAGGCTAGGTTATATCAATTAATCCTAGTCGAGGAATTTATGAAGAGTTTATTTTGGTCCAGTTATTTTTTATCCTTGAGGATGGACTATTTACACCAACAAACTTTTAAGTAAAATTACTGCATAACCTTTCAAAATAGGCCGAGTTGATCATTTAAAACATTTTCCTAATGCTTGTTGCTCTCTTGTCCACTTTTTATAGTGAATTTCTCTTCCCTTCTGTCTTTATTTGTTCCTTCCTCTTCTTCTTCTCTTTCTCTGGGTTTTGGTTAGAAGCTTACTACTGGAATATTGAAGTTTATCTCGTAATCAACATTTCTCATGAGCCAAACAGAAAACCCACAACCAGGACAAGAAAATCATAAAGAGGGAGGGAGGGAGGGAGGGAGGGAGGGAGGGAGAGGGAGAGAGAGGGAGCGAGGGAGGGAGAGAGAGAGGGAGGGAGAGAGGGGGAGAGAGGGAGCGAGAGAGAGAGGGGGGAGAAAAGGAAGAGATGGAGGCAGAGAAATTTACATCAACCAAAATTATTTATGATTTTAAGAAACAGAAAACAAAGGAAAGAGGGAAAAGTTAGAAATAACAATGAGAAGAACAACGGAACAAGGAAAAAAACCCACTGAGGCACAAAGACAATTAGTCATTAATCAAGGAAAAATAATTAAGCAGAGAATTAAAAAGTGTAGCCTCACATGATAGGTAGAAGACACCATCAGTACCCAGAGAGAAAGAGAGAAAAAGAAGAGGAAGATGGAGATGGACTCAAGAGTCACAGACCAATGAAGAGAAAGAAAATCGGAAAAGAGAGTAACAGACGTTGGAACTTTTGACGGAATTAAGTATGGAGGGCCAATTTGCTTATTTTGTAAGTTTATGGAGTAATTTTACTCAATTAAATTTGGTGGGTGTAAATTGCAAATGACCCAAAGTTTATGGGTATAAGTTGAATTTAACCTTATTCTTAATTCTTCAATATCTGCATTTTCGTTTGTTAGCATCATTGCAGGAGGTGTGGGGGCATTTTTTGCAATGGTTGCACACAGCAACGAATGTTTTTACGTGGACAAGGTGATTCGCCTGTGCGTATATGTGAACCTTGCAAAAAGCTAGAAGAGGTTGCACGCTTTAAAATGCGGCATGGACACGAGTCGAGCTGGAAAAGGTAGGCTAATAATGTTTTCACTTTATTTCCTTATTAACATTCACTGCGTTGGTCATTGATTTTCCCCCATTGTAGTTCTAGATGCCTTCTTTATCACATATATCATAGAATTAGATCATTTTAAGTAGACAATGTTTATAAGGCAAACATGAACGAGAGAAAAAAAGGGGAATTTTCAAAATGTGCTCAAGTATTATATTCTATGTTGTTAATGCAATCATTGCCGTCCACTGGGTTGCATTTAGATTCATTTGATTATGATCAGGCATTAAACTAAATCTATTGTCCTGTAAGGTTTTGCAGGCAAGAGGAATTACATGAAATAGAATAAGTTGTCGAATGTTGAGTGATGGCCTTTATTCTCTTAACTTAATATATGTTGTTCTTCGCAGGGAGCTCTAAGTTGATGTCAAATCCCGAGGATGAAGTTTTGAACAAGATTCTAGGCAGTGATAATGAGGATTTTTTTTTATCAGCTAGAGAATCTAACAACGACGCTTTATCTAGTTTTCAGAGGGAAAGTAGTAGCTCATCGTCTTCAAATGTTCAGAATGGTGAAGAAGTATCTAGAAGTATTTCTATTGATGGTTCTAATCTGGGGACTGAGCTGGCATCGGATGCTCCTGAGGAATTGCGCCAGCAAGCTTTGGATGAAAAAAGCAAATATAAAGCTCTTAAAGGAGAAAGAAAAATATGAGGAAGCTCTTAAAGCATTCAAGAGGGCAAAGGAGCTTGAGAGAAAGACTGATTCATTGGAATTATATTTAAGAAAAAAAGTCGTAGAAAGTCCTTGCTTTTGGGTAACATGAGTGAGAACGTTGACAGAGATCAGAATGGAGAATTTGGTACAAAAGCTAAAATTCGTCCACCAGTGGAAAAAGAAAAACAAGAACTTACTGCTGAACTCAGGGAACTTGGGTGGTCTGACATGGATCTTCACGATGAGGATAAGAAAACAACAAATATGAGTTTGGAGGGAGAGTTATCGTCTCTTCTTGGAGGAGTCTCAGAAAAGACTAATAAGGAGGACAAGAACTTTCACCGAACTGACAATTCCCAAGTCATCACTCTCAAACGAAAGGCTCTAATGTTGAAACATGAGGGGAAACTAGCAGAAGCCAAGGCAAAACTAAAGAGAGCTAAAGTGTTAGAAAGGCAGCTTGAAGAGCAGGAACTTTTGGCTGGGGCAGAAGACTCAGATGACGAGCTATCAGCACTTATACGCAGAATGGATGATGATAAACAATAAGAGTTTCCAAGTGACTTCAAGCATAATCTTGGCTTCGATTTCAATAACCTTCTAGATGCTGCTAAAGATCTCCTCAACAGTAATTTTGAAGTAACAAATGAGGATATGGAAGATCCTGAAATAGCTTCCGCTTTAGAATCATTAGGATGGATTGAGGATTCTAGTCTTGCTGAAAATATTGTACCTGTTTATGGTGACAAGGAATCACTAAAAAGTGAAGTTATCTCCTTAAAAAGATAAGCTGTTAATCAGAAGTGGGCAGGTAATCGGCAGAGGCTATGTCACTGTTAAAGAAAGCAAAGATGCTTGAAAGAGATCTTGAAAATTTGACTCTCACCCAGATAGCATACTTCCAAGCAGGCAGGATGTATTACAGAAGGTTTTGGATTCCCAAACTGCTGATAAACCATCTACGCTAGTCAACTTGGGTGATGTAAGTGGTGTTCAAATGCAAGGTATTAATTTTAATCGTTCTTCAAAAAGTAGAATGATGATTCAAAAAGAGCTTCTAGGCCTGAAAAAGAAAGCTCTTGCATTGAGGAGGGAAGGGAAGTCGGATGAAGCAGAAGAAGATTTGAAGAAAGGCATGGTTCTCCAGCGTCATCTTGAACAGATGGATAATGCTCCAAAGACAAATGCAAATACTACGCAGGTGACTGTCAGTGCTAGGAGTAGTGATGGTATGGTGAATAAACACCTCAATACTTCTAGAAATTTAAATGATGAAGAGGTATTAGACGATGTGACAAATCAGGACTTGCAAGATCTGACATGTCTTTCTCTTCTAAGAATTTAGGTTGGAATGATGAAGATGATGAACTCGCCAAACATCCATCAAAATTTGACGAGCATGTTGGTGTGCATTCTCTGGAGGTGAATCCAGCTTCTAACTTCCATTTGTGCAATCAAGGAGAACTAAAGCTGAAGTCCAGAGAGAACTACTGGGCTTGAAAAGGAAGGCCCTAGCTCTGAGGCGTCAAGGAAATGTTGAGGAGGCAGAAAATATTCGCAAAGTTCCTCTCAAAAGTGCAGACGAGGAAGGTGATGAAGAGGATGTCACAGTAAATGATACGCATGATCCAGCACTACTTGTAGTCTTAAAGAATTTGGGTTGGAAAGACGAGGAGATTGAACCCGTAACCAAGAATGTGAAATCTGAAAAAGAAATCATTTTTCGTCAAGCCATCTATTAACCAATCCTCTTCTAAAGTCTCTACGGTTGAAACTCGAAACAAAAGTGACATCCAGAGGGAGCTGTTAAGTTTAAAAAGGAAAGCCCTTGCTCTTAGACGAAAAGGAGAAATCGTTGAGGCTGAGGAGGTGTTGGCAATGGCTAAGGTGTTAGAGACGCAATTGGAAGAGCTGAAAGCACCAAAAGAGACAGTTTTGCGTAATACTTCCAAGAAGAACAAATCTGAGACCATCGAGGCCTTGGAAAACAAGGAAAAGAAAGAGCATGCAATGGAAGCATTGGAGAAAGCAAATGGTATAAGGAGGTTACAATGGACTTAAAAGGACAATTCCGCTGGTTTGTCATTGGGTTCGAGAGATATAGATAGTGACTCTTTTCATCTTCCCTCAAGCGGTCCTGACATTTCTATTCCCATGACCTCTCAGCTCATTGGAGAAAACCAACCTTTATTTTTAGATATTGGAGCTTCAGGCAAAAATGATATTTCAGACATTATGTGTATAGCTGAAGTAACTGTTATATTCAAAAAAATTTCGGTGTAAACTGTATCTCAATAAAATTCAAGATCTCATATTAAATACATCAAGAATCAAAATAATTATATAGCGAAAGTGTATCTGAATCCATGACGATAGATTATTGTTTAGAGTCGAACGGTTGATTTTTCAGATCTACACGATTCTCTATCCGAGAATCTCATTTGATAAAAGCTCTCAGTTTTTTTGTAATGATGGGATATAAGGGAGAATATAATGATTTTTCGTTATCGTGTGACTTGTGAACCATAACCACTTATAGATAATTCATCATTTAGTATTTTTATTTTAGCTCATCATAAAAATAGAAATTATCCTAAAATCTTTACACATTAAAGGATCCACAACCCATCAGATACATTATAATCTCAATTATCCAAATCTTAATAGATCATTTTTAATTGTATTTAATTTTATTTGACAGTTTACGATACATAATTATTTTACAAATAAGTCAAAGGTTGGATTAAGGTTCAACAGGAACTACCTTCATTTCTCCACCCAAAAATTCTGTAGATCTGGTTGATCTATTGATAGGGATGACTGAAAAATTCCTCAAGGTGAAATTGGAAAACCGGATGAGTTGACCAGATTCAGTTGGAATCAACAACCAAATCTTATGACCGTTTGCGGAGCGAAGACAATGGTGGAATTCTAAAACAGGAAGTCAGAGTTGTCGGGATCAGAAAAGCAAGGTCAAAAAGACTCTGATCAAGAAATTGCTTCTCAGACTAGTAAAAAATTTCCGCCCGCAAGATGAAGGCGGTTGCTTTGAAGAGAGAAGGAAAATTAGCCGAAGCTCGAGAGGAACTTCGGCAGGCAAAATCGTTGAAGTCTTTTGAAGAAAATGATTCCAGGCCACAAGTTAGCTCAAGTGATTTGTCAATTCCTGCATCTATAGTACCTACTGCTATTGATCAAAAGGAGCACAGTTCCTCGGTGTTGGCACCAAAACCAGTCTCCAGTCGTGATCGTTTTAAGTTGCAGCAGGAGTCACTCAGTGACAAACGACAAGCACTGAAGCCGCGAAGAGAGGATCAAACACAAGAAGCAGATGCTGAGTTTGAATTGTCAAGGCACTTGAGACTCAGTTGGAGGAGTTAGATGTTCATGGTTCGGCTAAGTCTTCTGTTGACGGAGCGGATTCCATAAACGATTTGGTGTTGAGGATTTTCTCGATCCTCAGCTTTTATCTGCCCCTAAAGTTATTGGATTGGATGAGCCAAGCACTATTTCTCGTAGCCAAAAGGTACCGGAACCTGTAAAACCTAATGTGAGTAATAGTGAAAACTCCAATTTAGAAAGAACCCAACTGGAAGAACGGATCAAGGCAGAGAAGGTAAAGGCAGTAAACTTGAAACGTTCAGGAAAGCGAGGTGAGGCCTTGGATGCTCTACGGCGGGTTAAGTTGCATGAAAAGAAGCTGAATTCCTTGGGATCATAACAATACAAATAGATTATGACATTCTATGAGCTGCATTTTATCCATGAAGGCAATACAACTCTACAAGATGATAGGTAAATTTAATACTATTTTTATTACCGTCTTCTTTGGGATTGTCCTCGTCCTGATCCATGTGATTTGTTATATTTGTATGGTTGTTCGTTCATTTATTTATTTTTTTGGTTTGATTTTGGATGCGGCCATGCCAAGGTGGTGATGATTATTGATTCTTACTCTTTAGAATTTTGTAGGCACGGCGGCTCGTTTCTCGTTTGGCTTCAATCTTTCAGTGAGTTTGACCCAGAATTTATTTCATGTGTATCTTACTTGTATGTATTATGACAGATGTTTCTTTCTTCTATTTTTTTTTTTAAATTGTAACTTTGTTGTTTGTCTTTCAATTCCTTGTTCTTGTAATTATTGTTGTATGGACAATGGCACTGCGTGGGCTCAAGAGTCAAGCCGCACTACCTTTACTGTTAATATGGCATTAGGCTACTAATCTTTTGGTTTGGTGGTGTTTTAAGATAGACTATTATGATTGTTTTCTCAAACTATTGAGAAATATAATGTTCAGTTCTTATGACCTGGCCATGCTTTTCACAACATCTAATTCTATGCAGCGAGTTAAAGGCAAATTCTATTCATCAACAACTGTCTCTGGATGTCAAATATGAGCTCTTGCTTCTTTCATTACCTCGGTTGCATTTGCTGGACAAGCTTATAAGCCTTTAGCACAACTGATGAAACGGCTTATATTGGTAGGTTGCGTTTTTGTATTTCTCACAACAGCATTACCTCCCGATTTCCAGAGTTCAGGTTTTGCTCTTTTGTTGAATTTCTATCTTCTCTCTTTCTAGAGACTAGGAAATGTGGAAGCAAATATAGAAAAAACGGTAAGAGATATAATTTCAAATCCCAAATATTTCTCATCATATTAAAAAAAATAAGCAAATAAAATTTGAAATAAGGTCACTTTCACATTTATACAAAATATAACTTGTTCTGAAATGGCATGAAAGAACAATAGCTTCTTAGATAAGAAAACAATATCCAAAAATTAAAACATATACATCACACAAAATGGCCGTCTATTCAAAATTCATCCCCCATGCTAAAAAATTATATCAAAACTCACAACTTTCCACAGATTTATACAGTCTACCAAAGAGCTTAAATGCATTTCCAACCATCGAAATTCATAACGACTTCTTCCCCGACTACCTACCTGTCAAGAAATCAATGGAAAGTTAAGAAAAACGAAAATATTAGGAAATATTCTCCGATCTTCCATTTAATTTGTTTAAATGACACAACACCCCGTCTAGTTTAAAAAATGACACTTAAGTCCAGTTATTAAAGTGTTAGTTTCTTTATAAAAAGATCATTATACATTTATAATATAGTCTTGAACATGAACATAAAAACCGGCCTGACTTATATGATTTAGAATAAGATGGTTTGGAGAAAATGATTTTGGGTTATTCACGATTTAAAAGAATGAATTTCTGTACTAAAATTTATTTTAACGGCATTAGTGTGGGAAAAATGTCTTTGGTTTTTTTGTCAACGCAATCTTAAGTAAACTAAAGGAGTAAGCAAACTAGAGAGTAGATGGTTACATGATGCCAGAAGTCTACTTCTGGCCTTTCTTCCATAACACTCCAATCCTTTTCTTCAACATGTATGCATTTTTCTTCTTCGGCGAGTCGTCATTAATGTCTTCTGAGTAAGGCGATCCCAAAGGATAACTGATCCCAAAGGGTAGAAGACCTGTTTTCTCTGCGTATTTCGCATTATCGTTTCCTTCTGAAAGCATTTCAGTAGCTGCTTCTGCTGCTTTCCTCCACTGTTCTAACTGCACCTTTAACCTCCTCAACTCTCCCTCCATTTCTGAATTAACTGCCTCATCCTTCGTTTCCTCCATTTCCCGATTCTTGATTTCGTTTCTAAACGTTTCATTTTCCTCAACTAAACTTTGCAGTTCTGTCTCCTTATCTAAAAGAGACTTCTTCAGTTCCTCTACGAGATCAGATTCTACCTCATTTGATACGTTTTTCTCGATCTTTGAAGTAAGCATATCGTTCTCTTTTGAAATACTCTGCAAAAGGGTTTCTTTCGCTAGAAGATGAGCTCTCAGTTGCTCAATTTGAGTTAAAACTTCCTTTAGTTCAGCTTCCAATTCAGCTTGTCTCTTGCACGATTCTGATTTTGTCTCCGTTCCTTCATTTTCTTCGCTGGAAAGATTTTGATTCCCAGAGCAGTCCTCTAATTTTTTATATTTGGTAACAAGTCCCTCCAATGATTTAACCTGTTCTTCGGATTGCTTCAACTCCAACGATAAGGAGTTGATAGACTCCACGGCTTTCGTTCCATCTGATTTAAGCATTTTGATTGTTTCATTTGCTGTTTCCAATTGCATTTCGGTTTTCTTCAGAACTTCTAGAGCCCTAGATTCGGACTCTTTACAGTCAAAAAGCTCCCCTTTCAAATTTTCAACGAGAGACAGAGTTTCTTCGAGCTCAATTTTCAGGTCTTGAATCTCGGCATGTGCAGATTCAGCATGCTTCCGCTGAGTTGACTCGGACAAAGCTACCATATCAAGCTGAAGCTTAAGCTTCTGAATTTCGTTCATGGCAGCACCCAAGGCAGCAGAATCCATTGAATGTTGCCTCCGGACAGCCTCTAGTTCCGATTGCCATTCTCTATCTCGATCCTGTGAAATTTTACGTAGCTCTTGAATACGTTCATCCTCAGAAGCAGAAAACTCAATTAACTGTTGAGTGGACTCGTCGAGCTTAGAAGACATGGCTAAAAGCTGTTTCTTGGTTGCTTCTGCTTCAGACTGTGCCTGCCTCTTTAATGACTCGGATGCGTTAAGCTGTTCATTTGCCTTCTTTAGTTCCTCCTGGAGTTGAGTAACCTGTGATTCCAATTCAGACACTCTGCTCGGCTTTCTCTTCTGAGTTCAAATACAAAAAGGAGGATAATAAGCACACGAGTCATAAGCAACAACAATGACGGGAGTTGTAGATTTGAGAATTAAGTTTTTTTTTCTTTGTCCAACTTATATTACAAATTCTAAGGGAGTTACATATATGATTTGAACTCACAACATCTAAGGTATAGGTATGGGGCTTAACTAAGTGTGTCAACCTAACTTATCCATTTGAGAATTAAGTTAACAATTAATATCATGAAAAATTCCTGAAATCTTTTATATTTTACTTAAATAACACGGACACTCTTCTAATTTGAAAACAAACAAATATGTCTATGTTAAACAGTGTTAGTTTAAGTGTGAAAAGACAAACAAATATTCTCCCTCAAATCGAACTAATCTGAACCAAACATGTTTCTAACTTGTTTGCAAACAGGCTCGTTTGTTTAGGGTTTAGGTGAATTAGGGTTTGATTATTAAAAAATTTTGATTCTAACATTTTCATAATTGGGAGAAAATGAGGGTTAGTTTGGTATTACATGTTATTTAAACGCCATTAGTTTGAAATTTAATGGTGTTGAGTTTTTTGTCAACAAAAACCTAGCATAAAGGGAGGTCTGAGTCTTTTTTCAAACTAAAAAAGTGTTCGTGTCATTTAAGTAAACTACAAGGAATGTCAACTGAATTTTCTTTTATTACTTTTGTCTAAAAGACTGAACAAAAATGGAAAATTCCTCCAGCCTCTCATCGTGTTTGCTTAATTGGCACGACTTCCATTCAAGTTTAAAAAATAACACGGGCCTCTCTTGATTTAAGATTCCGTTGACTAAAAACCCCAAAGATATTTTTACACATTAACGCATTAAAATAGATTCTCATACAAAATTGCCCTTATTTTTTTTCAATCACGAGTGTTACAACTCGAAATAATCTTCTCCTAAACTATCTTATTCTAAACCATACATATCAGTTCAGGTTCTAAACTTTGGGTTCAAAAAATTAGTCAATCAAGTCTATCCGATAAAGGTCTGGTCTTTTATAAAGAAAATAATAATTTATTGAGTAGACATAAGTGTCATTTTTCAAGCTAGATGAGAGGTTTGACTAAATTTTATATGAAAAATTCTTGGGCAGTGACAACATTTAATATTTTAAAAGTGAGAACCAAATAAGTAACATTATTAGACAATTTTGTCCCCCAATTATTCATACATTTTCTAAAAATGTCCTTATATATTAGGTGTTAATTAATCATTTGTTATTATCAATTTCTCATAGAACTCTTCAATTTTTTGTCAAAAAATAAACTATCTTCCAAAAATGTATATTCTCACATCTCAGTAAGTTTCATGTACATTCACACATGTCATAAAGTTTCTTTAATTACCCACAAACCTTTCATATTTCAACCTCTATACAAAACTATTGTCAATTACAAAAGCACTTGCACACAAATGTTAGCTATCATTTCAGATCTCGGCCTCGTATTTAGTTTTTTTTGCAGGCATGGAATGTGATTGCACATAAATGGCCGGATGAAGTGTTTTATATGAAGTTTGAGGGTGGGGATGCATGGATGAGCATTTGTATTTGCTACTTCTTTTAATACAAATTTTCTACAGTAGAGCATCATTATTTAGTTAGCTTTTGTGAGCATTTGTTGTGCAAGTTTTGAGTTCCATATGGTTTTAGCTAAATTTGGTTATATTAAGTTTCGAGTTTGATTTATTTTTTGAAACTATTTTCAAATTATTTGAATATATGTATATTATTATGTTGCATAAGGAATGTTATAGATAATGATGGATTATACAAGTACATCACATGTGAACGTTGACTAGTATTATATAAGTGCAGGAGAGAACAGATAATACCTCAGATGCTGGACTTCTTGGTGATTTGTGTTCGGCAACTTTGAGTTTTTCCTTTGGTGACTTAGTAGCTGGGTGTGGAGAGGATGAAATCGTATCAGAATCTGATCCTGGAGGCTTGACATGACGAGCCATTGGAGGTTTTATGGAAGGTTTTCTTCTAGATACATCAGAGCCATTTCTACATTAAAAAAATGACATTTTAACAGTCAATGTTACCAAAAGCATCTTCGAATTCAAAAAAAATAATAATAATAATGAGAATCATTGATATAACTCACTGTTCAGTCATTATTAATAAATGGTATAAAAAAATTCTCTGCAGCTAACAAAGGGTAAAATAACAATCTTACTTTGCCTTTTGGGTTTGCATAGTTGTGTGTATCCTTTAAAAGAACTTGAAAAAGAAGAGTAATTGATCTCTACTTCAAAGAAGCCCCACTGACCCACAACAGCTGAAGTTGTTCAGAGAAATATTTGGCTAAGAAACTAAGCTTATAAGGTAACCCAATATGTAATGTATCTGTACAAAAACAAACAAGTAAATTAGTTCATAAAAATGGCAGACCTTATATTAGTATCCCTACCGAAACCTAACAAACAAACAACATACAATCCCTTCAAAGAAACTCCACAGAAACTACCCCCACTACCACCAACCAATGCCATAAGACAAAATTTATAAAACAAGTAATTGAAAAAGTTGGATGAGAAAGATGTATATCAAATACCACTTTGGAAAATCAACCCTTTATAGAACTTTCTCAATCTCCTTTTTCTCTCTGTTTTTAGGGACATCATTGAGGCTATAATGGGCAGTAAAAAGATCAGATAATAATTCTAACCCATGAAAATTTGTTGGGCATGAATTAGATTTTGCATAATTGAAGGAATTAAAAGAGGTTAATGCTGTTTTGACTAGTTGGGCTAAATTTCCTTTTTGCTTTCTGCTCTGTCCCTACAAACAGGTTTGTTTTGTTTTACATTTGGCTTTTAAGATCTAAAAGTGGAAAAATGTAAAACCCAGAAGCTCAAAAGTTGGAAAAACTCGATTTATATTTTCAGAAGAAAATTTCTTTAATCATACCGAGCAAGAAACTTTGATCTACTAGCACTCTAATGTGGAAAATTGTAAAACCCAGAAGCTCAAATGTTGGGAAAAATCGCTTAAAAAGAAAACTGTAAATCCAGAGTTCAAATGTGAGAAAACACCTTTATCAACCCTTTATTCTTGGAAAAAAAAAACTCTTCAGAGCATAAAGGCATCAGACTTGCGCCAATTTCACCTTCATAATAAACACTAAACTCACGTTTCATCTCAGAATCAAATTTTTTTCCCGGAATAAAAAAAGAAAATCATTTGAACAAAGAATAAACAAGCTCTAAACTCTAAAGAGAAATGAAAATCGAATTTCAGTATATTTATCTTAAATAAACAAACCTAATACGACAAAAGTTGAGTCTCACAGGGAAATCATTGTACTGAATGTGAGAAAGAGGCTGCTCTGGCTGGCTACTTTCGCAACAGTATATTTAAAACCTTCGGTGATGGAGTCTCAGCCTCAGGGTCAGAGTGCCTCTCTCGCCAACTTGTCGTAATAGCAGTTTCTTCTTCTTCTTCTCCAGGCGCTCACTTCCCGAGTCCTCCTTGTTGTCTTACTGTAACTTCTATTTTGTAATCTGTTACTGTATTTCAGTATTTGTCAGCGGAGAGAGTAAGCGAAGGCTACAGTACTGTGTGTTACATCGGTATCACCCTCTCCCCCTCTCCCTATCACATGGTTTTGCTGAGGGCCCATTCCCTATTTTGCTTCAGCCAAGGGAAAACCATTTTTTAAATTTATTCTCAACAATTATTTATGGCTAAAACCAATTTAGTACTTGTTTTTGTCTAATTTATTTCCTCAATTTGAAATTCTTATAATACAATTAATGCCTGTAAAATCGACTTGTATTAGCGTATTTACTTACACTACTTATAAGAAAATACTTCTCTTTTCATCAATCAATTGTAAAACAATTGTCAGTATAATAAAATGTCAGTCTCAATCTTCTTAACGGTTTACAACTCCATGATATCACACTTTATCGATAATTAGTAGAAAGTCTTGTTTATATAATTGTCACCATGTTTGATATTGTTCATGCAATTTATATGGTCAGTCAATTTCTCTCAACTCCACTCTCTACTCAGTATGCTGCAGTCATCTGTATACGATATGTTAAAGCACCATATTTCATGGTCTATATTTTCAAGCAAAATATTCTCTTGAACTTCATTTCTATGCAAACGAAGATTTGGCAGGTGATCCTACTGACAACGGTCTACTACTAGGTTTCTCAAGAACTTCTATGTCTTCGTTGGTTACTTGAGGATATGGAGATCGTTCACTCTACTACTACAGCTCTACGTTGTGATAATCAAACCGCGATTTAAATTGCGCACAACGATATTTTTTCATGAATTCACTAAATACATACAGATTGATTGTCATTCCATTCGTCAACATATTTCTCGTGGCACCATTCAACTTTTTTCAATTACCTCAGATAGTCAGAGTATTGAAATATTTACTAAGACTCATCCACCTGGACGCTTTCAAGAGTTGGCACCCAAACTCAAGATGACTTCTGCTTTATCACATTGAGTGTTAAGGATGATATTAACGTATATATGCTTATATCTATCTAGACTAGAAGTTATCCACATTCACATTTTACTACTCATTGTATTACATATAGTAGATCGTACTACACGTTGTTATAAGCCTACAAATAGGCTCTTTCATGTACACAATATTCACAACTGAATATACAAAACTTAACACTCACGTTAATGTGGATGAGCCATACTATCTTATTATACAATTCATTTATTGTAAAAGAGTGTCTCACTCCTCACCAAACAGTGAAGAGGGAAGTTTTTCTCGTATTTTTATGTGTTTTCTTATTCAACATATTTTTATCTTCCACTAAATTTCTCTTGTACTAAACAAAATTAATGTAACATATCACATCGAATGAATGTTGCTCCTCCAAAGTATATCACTAATCAAATTTTTTTTAAGAATCCTAAAATTAATGATTTTTGGAATAATATTAAACGTTTATTAGGTCAAGACGGAGACGCCTTCAAAATGATGAACTTTGTGCGACATGTGATTTGATTACGAAAGATCTTCATATTGAAAATTAAGGCATATTTATTAGAAGTCAAGTTTTTTGGGTTATATTTTCTCCAACAAAGACTTTTAGCGATTTATAAACAAATTAATTGACAATTTAGTAGCTTAATAATATAGTAAATTCTTCCCCTAATTATAGATATAATGAAGTTCATATCACATGCATAGAATTTGATAAATTGGTGAGATAATACAAAAGATTCCATTTGACCGTTTCAATAAACTTAAGGAAAAATTTGCATAATAGACAATTTTAAGGGTGATGTTTTAAAAAATAACAGATTTTTAATAGATTTAGGTAAATAGCATGTTTCATAATTAGTTAATAATTTTAGATTAAATTGACTATCATCTATATATGACATGTTAGATATTTAACGTTTACCTTATCAGAATTCGTCAACAGTTGGTTGATGACATGGTACTAAAAACATGTTATTTACCTTATTAGAATTAGAATCAATTATTGAAACTAGAATATTTTCTTATCAGAATTAACTAAAAATGAAACTATAATCAATAATTGATTATCATCTAATTTAATTAAAAATAAAAAAATAACATTTGAATTGAAAGACAATAAATTTCAGAATATTTAATTAAATGCAAGTACCCACCCAATATGATTATGAAATCTGTAAATTGAAGTTTAAAATTGTCAACTACAAATTCGTCAACAACTGTTTGATGATGTGATACTAAAAATCTGTTATTTACTTTATAATAATTAGAATCAATCATTGAAACTATAATATTTTTTATCAGAATTAGCTAAAAAACTAGAATCAATCATTGATTATCATCTAATTTAATTAAAATAAAAATAAAAAATAACTTTTGAATTAATTAAATGCACGGACCCCACCAAAATTGATTGTGAAATCTGTAAATCAAAGTTTAAAATCGCCAACCACAATTCGTCAACAGCGGGTTGATGACGTGACACTAAAAATCTTTTATTTAGCTTATCAGAATTAGAATCACTCACTGAAACTAAAATATTTCCTTATCACAATTACCTAAAAATGAAACTAGAATCAATCATTGATTATTATCTAATTTAATTAAAAATAAAAAATAATGTTTAGATTGAAAGACAATAAATTTTGAAATATTTAATTAAATGCAAGGACTCTACCAAATCTTATTATAAAATCTTAATCGAAGTGTCAACTAGAAATTCGTCAATAACACGACACTAAAAATCTTATATTTACCTATAATTTGAAAAAACATATTATTTCTTAAATTAACTTTCAAAATATATCTATTTGGTGTAATTAATTTAAGTTTAATCTATCAGGGCCCATGACTAATAATTAGTGATGTTTAATGTCTTAATTAATACATTAAACATTTGTCTTCACCTTTTAGGGTTATAATCCGAGGAGTGTAGGAAAAAAATAGACATTTTAGCCAATATTTTATGAGGTTGCTTTGTTTGCAATAAAAGCAATGGGGCGTTAACTATCAGCTGGTCTTTGTTTTAATTTCCCCTTAACATCATAGCAACTAACATGGCCAACTTGTTTAAACCCTTAATTATATGTGGGACAAGTTTCATTCATAACCTAAAATGTTTATTTACGTGTAAAATTCTCCATACTCCATACGTACACACTCTTCTTTCAGAATCAAAACATCATCTTCAAATTATTTTTGAACATCTTAGCTCAATATTATACTTGTCTAATTTTCTTAACGCTGATGTGAGAGGTGTTTTTTTAGATATACACTATTAGTTTGTTCTCAAGTCTAGATCTCGTCTTTCTTAAAATACTTTTCTAAGTGTTTTATTTAAAAAAAATGTGGTAAGCTAATATAATCACTAGAACCCAAATCAGTAGCTCATAGGTCAAAGATACAAGATATTCTTGCTCTAACGTGAATATCATTTGATCGAATAATAAATTATTAACTGTTTCACGGATCATTCTACTTCAATTCTTTTTTTTTATAAAAAGATAAGTATAGATAACGAATTCAGTCTTTTCACTATGATTACGAGTAAACACCTGGGATTCAAGTTGGTGAGAGGTTCATAAATCCATAAAATACAGTTGTGAAGTGAAATGGCAAAAAAATACAATAACATATGATATGATACATAGAGAAAGATTAAGGATGTTGACAAAAGACAAGAGCAACATGCAGAACAGCAAGAGATCTTAAGAAAAATATAGAAAGATGGTCCCACTTGGATATGGAGTGCAGCCTTAATGGACCAATGATCATGTCCCATTTGGGACCCATTAATTAAATAAGGTAGATTGGTGGACCATTTAATAGTCAATATGCCAGCACACGTCCAAAAACTTTGACGTTTAAGTAGCTTTCTGTTCTTTTATAATTTTATTTTACTTTTATAATATCTTCTTAATTTATTTTCAATAATATTTTCAATTTTCATGTTCTGTTATAAGTGAGACTTGATTAAATGTATCAATTTATTCATATAAGAATAATTAATTTGAGAGACCATTCGATATGGGTAATCCAATGCCACAATTCTCTCGTAATGATTCTAGTAATTAAATTGTCTTGTTTGTTTGAAAGAACCTTTAAAGTTGACATAGATCATCATTCTAATTTGTTGATAATATTCTACAACCAATATTTTACTTTTGCCCAACCAACCATTTCAATAATATTTTACCATCAATTTAATTACCATAATCATTCTAAATTTCACGTAAACATTCCTCAAGGTCCACTACCTGCAAACTATGATTTATCCAAATGGTACGATGTCAGTAATTCCTAAAGATGGGATTTGAATTGAATTCAATGATCCTAATTTTATCTCAAAATTAATTATTTTTTAATATGAACCCTCGTCGGTATTAATTGTTATGTACATTCTCAAACTATCAATGATGTGGGACCACGCGTGTCAGTGGAACATTTTTACAACTAGGAAAAGGAGTTGGGGGGAGAAAATTGACTTAGCCAAGTTGATCCCCAGGCATGCATTTTCTGCTCTGACCCAACCTTATTCAAAGGGGGCAACCCACCAGGAAAGGAAATGAAAAAGGTAACCTCGTTACCAAGGATAACAATAATTATTCCTTAAAATATTCATGAAGCAAGAACGAGGAAAATTTAAAACTTCCATCCAGAGCAAGTTAAAGCTCGGCAATAATAAATTTGTAGTAACTTAAGCCTGACCAAAAGTTTGAGACCAACAATGATTATAACATAAGCAAGAACGCAGCAGAGCCATCAAAGAAAACGCTTTCTCATTCGAAAAGGAAAGGAAAAGGAGAAGAAGTAACTACAAAGAAAAGAAAAATACAAGTAATAAAGAACGCAACAAATTAGGCAATAGGAGCTGCTGAGGAACAGGTCTATGGCGGACCCTACCCTGAGGAAGGAGGAACATGCATGTTCGTGATATCCCCGACGGTCTTAGAAAGAGGTGGAGCAGGCGGTAATATCCCCGGCACCTTAGGTTGAGGAACGGAAGGGGGAGGCATGGAAGGAACTGTCTTCGACAGCTACAATTTCTTGGCACTGAGCTCCTCCATTTTCTAACTTTGGAGGAGTCTTGCTCTTTTCTCTACTTCTTACGAGAAGGATCATCCCTAACCATTCCTCCATAGATGGAATTGCATTATTAAAAGGTGAAATGATAATAGTAACGATAACAAAAGAAAATCCACCGAGGATTAGATTCATACGATCAAGATAATCAGTTTGCCCTTCAGAACTTGAGATCCCCGAGCTAAAATCCTTCAAATAGTCTTCGACGGGAGGATCAGGTCTGAGAAGAATGTCATAAGCACGAGCCTCGACGGAAAGCTTGGCCAGGCGGGAAATTCACGATTGATGGTAGACCGAAAGTTCTTTAAAAGTAGACCAGAAGTTCTTCTGGCCTCTTTTGAGTCACTGCAAAGAAACAAGATAGATTAGCATGTGGACATTTTTCTTTGTAAAAGTGCAACTTCATATGCGGTCCTGAAGATCCGAAGGGCCGGGTGCGCAGACTCTGAATCCCCATGAAGGCCATACCAGAACCTAGAAATCATGAACCAGTTGTCCTTCCAATCCATATACCATGATGGAATTCCACTTACGAGCCCCTTCGCCTCTCAAGTGTAGCTGCAAATGTAGTACCAACCCAGACCATGAGGGAGCGCCCCTACGACCTTATTCTTGGGGGAAGACTTCAACTGAAACACGAAGTCAAACTCTTCCAGTGTAAGGTCCTCGCCGAGGTGTAACCTCTAGAGCACCCAACAACCCATCAAAGTCCTCCAATGGTTCGGAAAAAGTCGGCCCAGAGTGATACCCGTGGAGGAGAACCACTCCCTCAGGAAATGATGTTAATGAAACTTTAACCCGCACTTCAGTGAGGCCAAATACAACCCAGTCCCCCCATAATGCGGGGCACTTACCTTCTCGCCCACCTCAGGAAATCTCAGTTGAGCATAATTTAGAATGTGGTAAGCCCTCCAAATCAATACCCAAGTCATCTTCGGACAAAGAAGAAGGATATTCGTCACCCCTCATCGATCATCATCCTTACTCGAACTAGCATGGGCCCCCGAACCCTCAAGCACCATAGAAATTCAAAGGAAAGGCGAAAAGCAATTATAAAGGAAAAAGCTTGAAGGGAAGGCAACTTACCACAGTAATCGGTGGAGAAAAGTGAGCATCGATGCAGGAACAAGCAACCATTGCGGCGTCTCGTAAAACAATAGAATAAGAGAATGTGAGAACCAACTAGCGGATGGCACAGTTAAACTCCAAGTGAAATTGAAGAGGCTGTAGATGCAGAAGAAAGAAAGGAAAAAGAAACAGCAATCAAAGAAAATGGTCTCTATTTGTAGAGTGTGAAATGGCACTTTGGCGAAGGGTTTCAGAATCTTTCGGAAAAGCAGGAATGTTGAAGAATATGGGGGGACCTCCTATTTATAGGTCTCGACTCGTACAATGATCTGTAACGTCGCGTTGATTTAACGATCAAGATGGTGCCCGTCCGTGAGCCAATGAAGTGTGCTCAGACACCCAAGCATCACGAATTTAAGGTAGCGTAGGGGACGCATAGAAGGGTTGAGCATCGCGTCGCTTGCTCTCCCCCTCATACATCTGTAAGTTATCATTGTGGCTACTCCAAAGAATAACCAATTGGGAAGTTCAAAAGGGGACAGAGTCGCACATATGCCCGCATAAAATGACTATCTGGGAGCAATTCCTACCAATCATGAATAAAATAGTCTTCAAAGCTGGAAGGGCAAGGGACCACCAAATCATTGATTGGGGGTAACTGTTATGGGTATTCCCTAACTACCAACGATATGGCACCACATGGCGTGCCACGTGGAATGTTTTTAAAACTAGGAAAAGGAGTTGGGGGGCCCGAGCCCCCCTCCCCCAAGGGGAGGAAACTGACTTAGCTAAATCGGTCCCTAAAGAGCTCGGGCCACCCCGACCAGTGCAGACTAAAAATGAGGTAAATGAGGTCTGAAGCAAGGGCATAACTAGCCTTATGTTAGGCACCATCATTACTCGCTGAAAATAGTGTTCCACATGACATCTTCCTATTTAAGATGAGCACCCGTCAGGATGAAGCGTTGAGTCAGTCTCCGATTGGTCGCATCAACCACGTCCGGCATGACTGGGGGAATATCGACATTAAATGAATACACATTTATGTCAGCTTGGGAGACAAAGACATTAAAGGCCACCCCCAACTTATAAAATCGAAGAAATGTCGTCACTTCACCCAAGCTTCTTCGACATGCATCCTTCTTCAATGCCTCAGGTATAAATTCTCCATCTACAACAGTGCAAGGTAAGTAAATCTCCCCTAAGGAAAATTCTGCCAAAATTACTCTAAGATACTAAGTTAGGCATCCCGACCAGTGCAGACTAAAAATGAGGTAAATGAGGTCTGAAGCAAGGGCACAACTAGCCTTATGTTAGGCACCATCATTACTCCAAGATACTAAGTTAGGCATCCTGACTAGTGCAGACTAAAAATGAGGTAAATGAGGTCTGAAGCAAGGGCACAACTACCCTAAAGAGCTCGGGCCACCCCGACCAGTGCAGACTAAAAATGAGGTAAATGAGGAAAATTCTGCCAAAATTACTCCAAGATACTAAGTTAGGCATCCCAACCAGTGCAGACTAAAAATGAGGTAAATGAGGTCTGAAGTAAGGGCACAACTACCCTAAAGAGCTCGGGCCACCCCGACCAGTGCAGACTAAAAATGAGGTAAATGAGGTCTGAAGCAAGGACACAACTAGCCTTATGTTAGGCACCATCATTACTCGCTGAAAATAGTGTTCCACATGACATCTTCCTATTTAAGATGAGCACCCGTCAGGGTCAACCGTCAGGATGAAGCGTTGAGTCAGCATCCGATTGGTCGCATCAACCACGCCCGGCATGACTGGGGGAATATCGACATTAAATGAATACACCTTTATGTCAACTTGGGAGACAAAGACATTAAAGGCCACCCCCAACTTGTAAAATCGAAGAAAGATCATCACTTCACCCAAGCTTCTTCGACATGCATCCTTCTTCAATGTCTCAGGTATAAATTCTCCATCTACAACAGTGCAAGGTAAGCAAATCTCCCATAAGGAAAATTCTGCCAAAATTACTCCAAGATACTAAGTTAGGCATCCCCCCCCCCTCTCGCGGTTCTCTTCACCTTGAAGGTTTTTTGTCTGTGTTTTATAGATTCCCAGATTGAGAGAGTTTACAAGAATGAAGGAGATTGCGTAAAGCTTCACAGCTGAACTTTTCGGTACAAACAATAACCTTTTAGTCGTTGCACTTGAAAGGGGTATTTATACGTTTCCTCGAGGAAAACCATATTTCCATACAACGTAACATTGATAGGTAAAATAAGTATCATATTATTAACATAAGGACCAGAGAGTGGATAGATATGACCTAAACCCTTTGCTCGAAGGGAGCCGTTTGGTCGTGTAGTCTATAATGATCATGGTAAATTAATTGTTGATAATTCAATTGCGTACAATCCACTTGCTTGTAAGATATAATTGTTATATTTCATTATGCATAGAAATTTATGATGTTATAGGTGATAATTTATTATTTCTATATTTAATATATGTCACATTTTGTTGTAAATTTGTGTAAATAACAAAAAATTACTTAAATACTCTTTTAATTATATATTATCTAAAAAATATTTTGAAGTATAATTTTAACATTAATTTTTTAATAAATTTTAATTAATATTTAAATAAATTAATAATGTTAGTCTAAATGTAAGAAACTAAGAGAGATAATAAAACAACTATTTTCATGTGAAATTTATCATTGATTTTAATTATTTTTATTAATATTTAAATAAATTAATAGTGGTAAACCAATCTGTAATAAGGTTAATTTTAATAAAATTAATAAAATGTATTTTTATTAATATTTTAATTAAAAAATTAATAAAATGACTTTTAGTTAATATATAAGTCAATTTAATAATGTAGAATAAAATTTTAAAAAAATAACAGTAATCAAATTAATAAAAACAATAGATACAATAAAGAATATTTTTACGTAAATTTCTAACATTAATTCTAATTAAATTAATAACACGAGAGAAAAAAATGTGAGAAAGAATATTTCAATAAAGATATGAAAGTAATTTTGTTTGATATCAGAATTACATATTGTAAATTAAGATTGCTTTCATTTTTACAGTTCAATTACTTTAAAAGATTACAAATTATGATTACATGCAAATTAAGATTGCAGCCTTTTAAAGATTACTCTAAACAAACATGTTAATTCAATCACAATAAAATTACAAAAGAATACAAAAGAAGATAACACGAAACAAAATTACTCTAAACAAACATGTTAATACAATCACAATAAAATTACAAAAGAAGATAACACGAAACAATCGAAGTTAAAGATAAAGCCATCATAATTGTAAAGCCAAACAACAGGACTAAACTTGAAACCCAAAAAGGATAATCATAGATATTGCACAGTCAAAATACTCTCAAATTTCTTTTTGGGTCAAAATACTCTCAAGTTCGAAACTACAAACAGTGTAGTCAACCAATATGAATGCAAGCTCACTTGCAATTAGTATACAAATAGGTTCCAAAATATTAAATTTGGCAGAACCTCAATTATGTCAAAACTTTTGAATTCCTCACCAATTTTAGTTAGAACCAAACATATAGCTGAAACAGCTGCTCGAGCGCATGCCATTAAAACGCAGACCCGCTTCCCTTGGTTTTTCCAAGCATTATATCTTTAGCCTCGTTGATTTTAGACGCAAGATAATGGCTACCGCCAGCATCGGGATGGTTTGCAACCATTACCCTCCTATGCGCTTCCTTCACCTTATCTGCTGCTGTACTCTCCCTGTCAATAAACTTATTCACTAAAAAACAGAAGCAAATGCAGAAATATAGACATATCTATTATCTAGTTCTGCATATAGTACAGAGGCAGGAAATATGATAGTGCCAATAGATATATATATACAGAGGCAGGAAATATGATAGTGCCAATAGATAGATATATAATAGATAGTTATGAATCTGATATATATAGATTACAACATTTGATTAGTACCTGACTCCAAGTATGAGAGCTGCTTCTCGTCTAGTCATAGTAGGCTGAAAGCCACCTTCATAAAACTTGCGCATTCTAGCAGTTGGAGGCCGTGCCTTGAATGCTTGCCAAGCCTGAATGCCATATCTGCCAGCATAAGCAGCAGCAGCGACAGCAAGACCTGCTATCAATGGTGACGCCTGTCACAGATTGCCCCAACTCATTATTTAAGACTTACATGACTTACTGCTAATCAAGCAAAAAGGCCAGCAAGTACATGATTTTTCATACTTATGAGGAGTTATACAAGAAAAGGGCACAGCAAATCAAATACAGATGCAGAGAAGGTGAATTTCAAGAGTTGAGAAAGTCTTGAGTCTCTATTGATTCGAAAAGTCAATGCATGTTTGAAGAGTGTGGCCACACATGGTCCTGCAGATGCACTAAAGTATATCTGCATATTTTTTTCATGGGTATCCGGGGCTGGGCCTCGACTAGAACGTGAAATCTCAAACGTATCCCACAGGGCCCTGAGAAGGCGACCCGGGTAAATAATGCCTCAGTGGCCCTGGAAATTATAATAGGGTGAACCTGGGACATCGACCATTACCGGTCTATTCCCAGCGCCCGCCCACCACTAGACCAAACCCACAGGGTTTAAAGTATATCTGCATTTGAGGCCAGGTTTTAAATAAATCAACCCAATCTTCAAGGGAAAGACAGCAGGCTTTCATAGTTACTAAAAAAAGCGCAGAAGAATTCAAATGTGAGTGTTTTGTGCATAGTGTGCAATGAGGAAATAGTTGGAGAGTCAAAACGAGAAGCTTTTTTCAAGCATGGAGGTTTAAGTGTTTCTCTCCCACGGTCCTGCAGATGCACTAAAGTGTATCTGCATATTGAAGCGAGGTTTTAAATAAATCAACCCAATCTTCAAGGGAAAGACAGCAGGCTTTTATAGTTACTAAAAAAAGCACAGAAGAATTCAAATGTGAGTGTTTTGTGCATAGTGTGCAATGAGGAAATAGTTGGAGTGTCAAAACGATAAGCTTTTTTCAAGCATGGAGGTTTAAGTGTCTCTCCACAAAGGCGCATGAAGCATAGATGAACATAGAAATGACGAGAAGCAATATAATACAGAGAGATATAATCTCTCATTGCACAGAACAGAAAACGATCAGATGCTCAATGAAAGATTTCACTCACTCACTACTATTTCACTCACACACTCACTCACTAAACTGAGAAGCAATATTTCACTCACTCACTCACTCACTAAAGTGAGAAGCAATATTTCACTCGCTCACTAATTCAAATTTCAAAACTCCATCGCATGCAAGCGAGTTCTAAACTATCCAATCAATATAATTTCTTCTCGCTCAAAATTCAACCCATAAACAAGAACCTGTAACGGTAATAGTAAATTGTCCCATACCATCCCCACATCAGGGCAGGAAATTTATAATAGCAATTCCCCAGACTTCAACAACATACGACATGTCGACAGGGGAATTTTTTGGGAAAGGGAAAGACCATGGATTCAAAACGGCAAAGTGATAAAGCTCTGTCATATATCAGTAATGAGAGTCACGGAGGCTCATGGGCAACAATGATAATGTTGGATTGAGGTCTTTACGCTAATGAACCCCCAATGAATGTTCATCTCAGGTTTCACCTCTTCTCGGGAAACAAACAGAGGATCGCAAGCCAGGTCCTTACATGAAACTGGGACATACTGCAACTATCTCATATACCTGAACCCTAAAAAATCAATATCCCCGAATTCCCAAACAACTTGACGATAATTTCAGACAATAAATCAACAAGGGACAGATATTTGCCATCGAATATAACTGGGACGTAAACACGTAAAAGTTCAAATAAGAGCTAGTTCAGCTACAAGATGGACTTACCATTAATCTTACTCGGTCATTCGCAAGCTACGGGCTTTATTCTCCCGTGCTTATTGCAGAAAAATCAGATGTAGGGTTTTGAGGGTTCACGGAAGTTTGAAGACGAGGCCCTTATCTTTTCTGGGACTTTATATTTTATTTTAAGGAACTCTTTTCTGGACTTGTTGATTACAAGAGATTGTTAGAACCTTGAAAAAAAAAGCAAAAAAATAGAGAAGATTGTTCGAAGAGGCCGCCTACTATATGCTTGACACGTGGATTATAGATTCAATGTAAGAAAGTTCTAGGAGTTTTTTTGTCGCAACCATAACCAATATATAAAAAAGAAACAAAAACATATGTTACGGAGGTTTTAAATAGTGAAAATGGCTCAACTAAATATTATCCGGACAATTATTGGATTAATCCAAGAGAGAGCCTGCTTTGAATCTGAAACAGCAAGCTAGACTAGCCTGAAGAGATAGCCCATAAAACAGCTTCCCTTATAGCCAAAATTTCACCATGGGCCGTTAGAACAAAAGATCACCAACCTTATTCCACGCAACAAACCCCCAAGGGTTTTTGGCAGGACTAAACATCTAGCATTTTCGTTTTGTAGGATTAGACTCGAAACTTATTTCGTGCATCCTCTGATCGAGGCTCACCTTACTTCACTTTTTTCAATTTTTTCTCCCTTGTCATTCTTACACGATGTGATGTCATGTCATGGTCAACTCCAAACTCACTCAACACTCTACCTCCCTACCCACTCCATCAACCTCATTTCTCCCTCTTCTTTTTTCATTTTCCCGAATTCTTCTTCTTCTTCCTTTTGTAAAATCAGTTGGCCTTCATCGTCTTCTTCATCTTCAAGGAAAGTTACTTTATCTTCAAGGAAGCCTTACAGGTATATGTTTTGTATTTTTTTCCTCGAACGTTTGAAGTTTTATGGGTTTCATTATTTTCTTCATCCTCACTTTTTTTGTTCGAACAACAACATTCAGAATGCTGTTGAAAGTTCATGTAGTTTACGTGAAGGCTACATGATGATCGTGTAGTATACTAGAGGTCTACACGTGTGTTACACGGTTCTCGTGTAGCCTTCGTGCATGGTTCACGAAGTGTACATGGACCTCGTGACACTACACGATCATCATGTAGTACATATGAGACTTCTCATGTAGTTCATCGTGCACTACAAAAGCATCATGTACTATCTTGTACACTACAAGAGGACTACACGATGATTGTGTAGTCCTCATGTAAAATGCACGATGGCACTACATGATGTTCGTGTAGTTATCATGTAAACTACACGACTACATTACAAAGCATCGTGTGGCGCTCACGCAATTCACTACAAGAGCATCGTGTACCGAGGACTACACGATCGACTTGTTCTCATCTTGTACACTACACAATAGTGTACACGATGGCCGTGTAGTCCTCGTGTATACTACACGATCCTTTATACGAAGACCGTGTACACTACATGATACTTACACGATTATTGTGTAGGCCTCGTGTATACTACACGATGCTTACACGATCATCTAGTAATATTCCATTTCATTATGTAGTCTACTTCTACTGGCTTCCCTCATTGACGTACTTACATAAATGTCTGAAGTTAGAATTTTGATAATCCATGATGGAGATTGGGTAAAAAATGGTTCGACATGATCTTTTAATGGAGAGAAGGCTAACTTATTGGAGATATCAACCAACTGCACTTACCACGAGCTTGTTTGCATATTACATGAAGAACTCCAAACACGCCACTCAAAGTATGATACCCCCATCAAATTTCTTTATATAACCCATGTCCTATGCCCTCCTACTGAAATCTTCAATGATAGAGATTTACAGTTTTTTGTCAAAGAGAACTCATCTGAATCACTTAGATCCCCACTATGAGTAACTACCAAGCCCAAAAAAATCCCATCTCGAACTTGTGTTCCTCAAACCACAACGTCACAACAAACTCAAGTTCTTGAAACTATAGGATTACATCAAAATTTGGTTCCTAAAACCACAACATCACAACAACCTCTACATGAAAGTGATTATGATTTTGAGAGGAACTACTACTATGATGATGTTTTTAGTCATGACCTTGGTGATGATAATGATGAATTTGAGGATGAGGATATCGATGACGATGATTATGATGATGAGTTTGATCAGGAGGCGTATGATCGTGCCAACTTGAATGACGACCATGATGAAGCCACCGTGAAGATGGTTATACAACAATTCCAGACTTGAATGATGGTCCCGAACCTGAGACCACTCCTCCTTTGAATGAACCTTGTCCGACTCATTTAAATGAATAACGTCCGAGGTCTAGTGAGCAACGAGGTGTTTTGAATCAACTTGTACCCCAATAAGCATGGATGAGTTGTATAGTGGTAAATCTGAGTTGGATACGATTTATTGTATGGTGGCTATACGTAGAAATTTTGAGTTTCGGATCTTCAAGTCAAATACGTCATTGTTGGTGCTTATATGCGTTGATAAACAATGCACACAGAGGTTAAGGGTTATGAAACTCAAAAATTGTCAATGCTTCAAAGTGACAAAGTTCGTCAATAATCATATGTGCACTTTTGAAGTATTAAGATATGAACACCATCAAACCACATCCACATTCATCGATCACACAATAAGGTCCAAATACACGAGTGTTGGACGTGTATATAGGCCAAAGGATATAATCGAAGATGTTCGACTTGATCTTGGTGTTAGCATTGGTTACTGGAAAGCTTGGAGGGCTAAGGAGTATGTGTTGGAATTAGTTCGAGGGTCTCCTAAAGACAATTATAGGATGCTCCCAGCATACTATCACATGTTAGAACTGAAAAATTCAGGTATTTTAATTTTTTTTGTCATCATAGGGTCTACACGAAGTGTACACGCTCATCGTGTAGCTATCATGTAGGTTACAAAATGAGTACACGAATATCGTGTAGCCATCGTGTACACTACACGTTGGGTGCACTGACTTCGTGTAACAATCGTGTAGTATACCCATCATGTTCTGACTTCATCTATTATTTCTGAACACAACACGATGGGTACAATGACTTCGTGTAACCATCGTGTAGTGTACCCATCATGTTCTAAACACTACACGATTGGTACACAAGGATCGTGTAGTCCTCGTGTCGCCTACACCATGGGTACACTTACTTCATGTAACCATAATGTACCGTACACGATGACTACATGACCCCTACACGACCCTCATGTAGAGCATTTTCTTTATTAATTTTACTACAACACTATTAAATATTTTACGGGGACAGTAACACACATAGAGATCGATGATCAGGAGTATTTTAATATATTTTTTCATGGCTCTTTGACCCTCTATTCGTGGATTCTCCAACTGTATACAACTTGTCATTGTTGTTGATGTTATCATCTTGAAGCAAAATATAAAGGTGTATTATTTGTCGTAACAGTAAAGGATGGAAACAACCAAGTCTATCCCATTGCATTCGGTATTGTAGATTCAGAAATAATGATGTACGAGAATGATTCTTCCATAAACTTCACAGTGTAATCAGTGATCCGATAGACTTAGTGTTTATATCTGATAGACATACTAGTATACTGAATTCTATAGAGATAGTCTTTCCCAACGCGCTTCATGGAGCTTGCATCTACCATATGAACCAAAATATAAAATCAATTTATAATTAGGAAGATGCGCAAGCGTTGTTTTCAAAAGCCATAAAGGAATACCGTCGCTCAGAATTTGATCAGTTGATGACCTATTTTATAGACGCATATCTAGATACCTCACAATACATGTCGGATGGGGGAGTTGAGAGGTGGGCTTGTTCGTGTTTTTATGGAAGGCGGTACAATATAATGACCATAAATATTGTAGAGTGTTTGAATGAGATTTTATAAAGATGCTAGAAAGCTGCCAATCACAAGCCTCGTAGAATATATATGAGACATGTTACAACGGTGGTTCTATAAATGATGAACGACCACCTGCCAAGTCACCTCGAATATGACAGATTGGGTTGAGATTGAGCTTAATAAGAAGCAGCTTGCTTCACGAACATTATCGTTGTTTCCTTTTGACATCCACGAGCTTCATGTCATGGGTGGAGGTAGGGAAGCAGTGGTGAACTTGAATCTTAGGACATGTACATGTCGAGAATTTGATCTAAATCTAATTTCATGCAAGCATGCATTGGTGGTATGTCGGCATCACAATATTTACCGCACATACTTTGTGTTCGACGCACTATAAAAATGAGGCTTTAATTAATGCGTATGCAGAAACCATACATATTATTGGAGATAGAGCATATTGAGTCATCAACCAAGAGGTTCAAGAGAATGTGGTATTGCCACCTATAACAAGACGACAAAGTGGAAGACCTAGGACGGTTAGAATTTCATCTAGAGGTGAGACAGTTGTAAGAAAAAAATGTGGATGTTGTGGGTAAATAGGTCATAACCGACAAACGTGCAAAAATTCAATTCCTCTCTTTCAACGGAATGCTGCAATTCGCCACTGCCTATAAAAATTCTTAAGGAACGCTACACGATGGGTATACAAGCTTCCTGTAACCATCGTGTAGTCCACACGATGGGTATACAGGCTTCCTGTAACCATTGTGTAGTCTAAACGATGGGTACACTGACTTTGTGTACCTATCGTGTAATGTAACGATTCGCTAATGCCTTCATAAAAATTCTTCAGGAACACTACACGATGGGTACACTGGCTTCTTGTAACCATCGTGTAGTGTAAAAATTCACTAGTGCCTTCATAAAAAGTCATAGGAAAACTACACGATGGGTACACTACCGTCGTGTAGTCTACACGATAGGTACACTGGCTTCGTGTAGTCTACATGATAAGTACACTGACTTCATGTACCACGTCGTGTAGTGTAATAATTAACTACTGCCTTCATAAAATGTCTTCAAGAACACTACACGGTGGTTACAACAACAACAACAAATTTAAAGGTAAAACTACGCTTTCAACAACAAAAAATTGAGCCTTAATCAAATTCAAAGGTAAAACTACACATTCAACAACAAAAAATTGAGCATTAAAAATTATGGATGAAAAATAACCAACAAATAAGTATAAAAAATTTACATATCCAATTGAAACATAAATATATTACAGCAGTTCAATTTTTCCCTGTGAAATAATTCAATTGCAATGCGCTGACGGAAATGAGATATTCTTTTTTCAGTGATTTCTTTGAAATCAATACCATACGTCAAGGCTTCAATAAACTTGAGGGCGAATACCCCACAATCACAGCAACAAAAAAAAACACAATTAGTTTATGAAATGAAAAAAAAGTCATACCATATATATATATATATATATATATATATATTTCACTTACCCATTCGATTGTTGAGGACGGTCTAATTATTTATATTCCCACAACTCTTTAGGTTTAACCCACGTTCTTTTTTCATAAATATTCATGATTTGCAGCAAACATAGGACAATCTTTGTAAAGGGATTCATAACTTGTGGATACTTAAATCTTTGAAGGGCATTATCCATGGAATTATAAATGTTCACACACTACCCATTCAAGTCTAACTCCACAGTGAGCCAATGACGGTTGCCCACGTTCATGAGGAATATAACCTGTACATATTTGCATAAATATTCATGATTTGCAACAAAACATAATGTTAACTATCTTGTAAGTAAAAAAAACATACCCTGTCAGACTCTCCCCAATCCCTTCCAAAGTTTGTTTGTAAGCCAATGATTTGGTATCGGGGAGTATCATTAATATCAAACTGCCAGGCCTTTGGATGATCCTCAAACTCCTCCCAAAGGCCGGTAAGGTTTCCCTATAATTTCAAAGGAAACATTGTAAATCAAAGTTTAAAGACTACATGCAGTCTACACACTAACCCATAAAGTCTACACGCTGCCCATGAAGGCTCGTGTAGACTACATGAAGTCTAGATGCTACACGTGAAGGCATCATGTAGACTCTATAACATCTTTTAACTTACTTCCAATAGCAAATTACCATGATGACTATGTTATGGTGGTTGTAATCCCACAAATCCCTCCTAATCAACTCTAAGCATGCATCACTATACTGCAATGAAAAAAGATTACATAAGATAGGCATATTTATTTTAAATAGCCATTCACATAAAATTCGTATATAACTACTTACATCATACTCAAGCCACTAATACGGTGTAGATGCAAGTTTTTTGAACCATGCATAGTTACAGGCGTAGTACCCAACATTTTACTTTCTCTTTCCTGTACAACGTAATTATAGATAAAAATAAGAAATGTGATGACTAAACGATGTCAGTGTACTCATCGCGTAACCCTTAAGAAATAAGAATTGAGAAAAAATGATGACTACACGATGGTTAGTGTAGCCATCGTGTAGACTACACGTGTTTTAAACTAGGAAAAGTCACTGACGCAGTACCCAATGTTCATTTTCTCTTTCCTATACAACATAATTACAGGACAAAAAATAAGAGATAAGAAAAACGAGACATATTGTGACTACACAATGAATACACGAGGTTAGTGTAGTCATTGTGTACCTAAACAAACAGAACCTCAGCATAAGAGACTACACAAGTTCCGTGTAACCATCTTGTAGACCATCAACAAACAGAAACAGTGACAACATGATGTCAATGTAACTATCGTGTAACCATCAACAAAGAGAAATAGAGAAGAGGTGATGACTATACGATGTCTATAAAGCCATCGTGTAGACTACACAGTGGTTACACTCTTTCAGTATAATCATCGTGTAGTCTATAGGATGGCTACACCGACACAGTGCAACCATTGTGCTAGAACAATAATTTAACAAAAAGCTAATTGCAAACTTACTTGGCCTTTGGTGATTTGAACCAGGCATCGAAATGAAATTCATCCTCTATAGATACATCAAGGAAAGGTGTAAAATGCTTGAATTCCGTTGTCTCCGCCACTTCCTCATCCACTTTTGTCCTACACTGCTTTTTCTTTTCATTTTACTGCGTAAGCCAAGTGGGGGACTCAAGGATACGAGATCTCTTAATCTTTCTCTTACCAAGATCACCAAGGCAGACAAGGTCAGCTTCTTCTCCACTATTGGGCTACTAAGTAGACTTCATCAAGTCTGATATTATTGATGCAACTTGTTTTTCTGTTTTTTCCATTTCTAGTTCTTCATCTTGTATTTCCTTTTCGCCATTATTTCTTCTTTTATTTCCTCCTTGAACTTTTTTATTTTTATTTTCATCCCCATATTTGATTATTTTTTCTCTTCTTCCATTACCTTTTCTCCCTTTTTACTTGCATTTTTCATCAATTTTCTCCTCTTTTATCCAACTCCTCATTCCTCTTCTTCTTCATCTTTCTTCTCATCCTCTTCATCTTTTTTCCTCTTATTCGTCCTCTTTCTTCTCCTCCTCGTCTTTTTTCCCCTTCATCCTCTTTCTTCTCAATCTCATATTTTTTCCCTCTTATTCCTCTTTATTATCCCCCTCTTCTTTCTCTCATTCCTCATCATTCTTCTGCACTTCTTCCTTTTTTTCTCTTCATCTTCATCTTCCACTTCTTCTTCCTTTTTCTCCTCCTCTTCTCTTTTTCTTCCTCTTTTCCCCCTCCTCTTCCTCTTTGTCTTCCTTATTTTTCTCCTCATTCCTCTTCTCTTCTTCTATGATCATTTTTTTCTCCATCCTCTTCATCTTCTTCTTTCTCTACCTCCATCATCAAGTCAGAACGCAGACCGAAGGAGAAATGATCATTATCAGGTCGTGATAAAAGTAGATGATCCGTCAACATCTTGATTTGGGAAATGGCATATGAAAGGTCTGATTGCATGGACACAGACTTCTTGTCCATTGAATATATATTTTTATCAATTCTAATCAAATAATTCTTGACCCAATCCCCCTCATTGTGACTCTTCTGCTCTCTCTCCACGATGCCCTCCTCCTTAGGCCTCTTCCTCTTCTTTGTTTTCTACTCATCCACCTCCTCGTCCACCCATGTTAAGGCTAAGAAAGATGTTGTATGAAAAATAAGTTATACTAAAATAGTTAATAAATGAGTACACTGTCTCCGTGTACCCATCATGTAATCTACACGATGGTTACACTGACTTCATAAAGGGATCGTGTAGGCTACACAATGGTCACATGGGCTTCATGTAGGGATCGTGTAGGCTACACGATAGTTACATGAAGTTAGTGTACCTATCATGTAGCCTACACGATCACTGAATGGTGCAGAATGATTTAAACATACCTTTTCTGTGGCTACTGACCTTCAATCGCTTGTTTTTTCTTTCTCCTCCGAAAGAACCAAGGGAAGAACTTCAAACTAAAAAATCAAGTGATATAAATTAATATAAAGACCATGCAAATAGGAGAATTTACTGTAACATATAATTTATATAAGGGACCAAGAGAGGAACTTACCTTTTCCTTAGAAAAAATTTCTTTTTGCAAACTCTCAACAGGAACAATCATTGTTGGAGCCCACTTGAGAATCTGTGGTATCCTGGTCAAAACCTGGCTACCATACAGACTACCCGTTCAATGTATATCCATGAACTTTAGTTTCTACAAGAAGCGCACATCACTATATTGAATTAAAAAAATTTACCCGAAACGCAAAAGGACATCCGTTCAGTGAATATCCATGAACTTTAGAGGCTGATTTCGATTGTTTCTTTGTTTTCTTCTTCTTTTTGGCATGATGATCACCAAAGATAGTTTTGGAGTCCTTCACGGCCAGCAATGATTTCATGGTTTAGGAGAAAGAAAGCTCTCCCCATGGATAATTGTTGAAGGCTTCAAGGTTGTCGACCAACACCAACCATTTTTTGTCAATCATGATTCAGTTCTCCTTCCCCAAAAAGAAGTGCTCCAGTATATAGACCAGATCCATCTTGACAACATCAACATCTAACTTGTAGGTGCGCTCTTTAATTTCTGCCCAAACTCAACCATGGTTATACCTCCACTGGTTTCAGGAAAGCACAATTCAGCCAGTCTGTTTGGGCTTCATCGAACTTCAGTCTGGTCATCAGCGTGAATTCCTTCTTTGAAAAGCATAGTGGGTCCTCATTGATAAGAAAATGGATCTCCTCCTCAGAAGGAGTGTCATCCACATACTCGGCCTCTCTGGCCAGCACCTGGTGGCAGATAGTCGCTAGAAACTTCGGGGTTGGGAGATCAAGTAAATGGCCAAAGCAAGTCTCCCTAAATAAGGATAGTCGAGGAGCTGTCAGCTTCACATTTTTACCATCTACCACGTGCGTCTTTCACTTAGCATTTGCCCTTGCCTTTGGAATTGTAGTTACGTCATGGACGTAACGCAATGTAGCAAAAAATAATGGATGATGAAGCCATAATAACCTGTAAAAATTTGAAGGAAGACATAAGATCAAAGAATTGGAGTGTACACAATTATATTGATGAACTACACGATGGGCACACGAAACTCGTATACTGCTACTGTAAACAACACGAAGGCTACACGAGCCTCGTGTACCCTTCGTGTAAACCTACACGAATGGTACACGACGCTCGTGTACACCTCGTGTAGTTTACAGGAGGGGTACACGTCGACCGTGTAGCGTACATGAAGTGTATAGAATGACTACATTGTCTCTGAAGACATTGTGTAGTCCTCATGTAGACTACATAACCGTCGTGTAGACATAATGTAGTTTACAGGAGGACTACACAGTCGTCGTGTACACTACATGTACATTACACGGTGACTACACTAACATCGTGTAATGAATCATGTAGTCTACAAGAGAACTACGGGATGTCTTTGAAGATGACAGAAGGGGAAGAAATCACATAAACCAGGGAAAACTTGGAGATAAACCCTAGAGAACTACAAATATCCCAGAAAAATATAAACTTGCAACAAAAAAAATAGAAAGTATAAAAATACCACTGAAACCCAGATAAAAGTACAGAGAAAGCTAAACATAAGCTCAGAAAAAAAAACACAACAAAAACCCATAAAAAATACAACGCGAACTAGAGAACCCATAAAAAAGTACCTTTTTGAAATGGTGAGATGCTTTGACTTCGAATGTGACAGAGAGAGAGAGAGAGAGAGAGAGAGTATCTGTAAGATAGACATGTAAGAAGGCAAGAAGCAAGTATATCATAAAAATGAAAGAAGGCAAGAAGGCAAGAATGCAGTTTGAAATCGTGGGGAGGCACACGAAGATGTGGTTTTGTGTAAGGGTGGCTTTTCGATGTACTGTCATGATTTTTTTTACCGTCAATTGGTATTTGTGCAGGGACTATTTATGTAACTTCATCATTTGCTTTTGAAGATGTGGTGGGCCAGGGGTCAGAGGCTGCACAAAATAAGTTTGGGGTCTAATCCGACAAAACAAAAATGATAGGGGTCTAATCCTGCAAAAACCCCAACCCTAAACCACACGAAAGAGTGAGCTCGAGAATGAAGCATCACAAGCTAGCTAGATTCCATCAATATTGCTAAAGAAACCAAGAGGAAGTCATTTGTATTAGTTCAACACAAGTAATATCATGATCAAGTAAAATAGATCTCTTCTTTTTACAAATTCTTGACAGTTTCAGACCGCGATTTTAGAAGTTAGAATAGGGTTGCATGTCACTTTTTGGAACATGAATTTGTTCCTTTTCTTCCATATTTCCCAACAAATGAAAAAAAAATAGCGTGACGTCTTCATATCTCGAATCTGGATGAGACCCAATTTCTAAAATTTCCTCTTGTAACCAGGAAGCTAAGGAGATATCATCACCCTTTTCTGGATTGAGGCCAAGATAGAATCAGCATCTACTTCTCTACATAGAGCCAAATAAAGCATGGTAAGTGGTTTTCTCTTTCCGAAAGAAAATATGACTGTAAGGATTCTGAGACGTGCGTTTTTTTGAACAAATTATGCATATTAAGAAGATAGTTATTTAAAGTTCTTCAAGTAAAATATTTAGGGTTAATATCATAGGACCCCTTGCACTTTGCCCCAAAATCAACTTACCCTTAAACTAATTTTCCTCCCTAATTGGTCCTTCAACTTTCTCCATCCATCAATTTACCCATTGACCGCTAAATGGATGTTAAATGACCACATACACGGCACATGCCTATTTTGTTCTCAAATTTACCCATTTCTTCAATCTTATAAGCTACACATCTCCCATGTTTTTCATCCAAAAATCAGCCACAAATTACATTTCTCTCTTCACTGATCTATCAAAAATTTAACAAATTCTCTTATAGTTTCAGCAACGTTTCGAGTTTTGAAAAAAAGAAATGATTCGGGTTTAGAAAAAAAGCAACATTTATTCATGCTAGGAGAAAAATAAATATGATTGATTAAAAATATCAACAGTTCGAGTTTAGAAAAAATAGCAACATTTGTTCATGCTGGAGAAAAGTAAATATGATTGATAAAAATTAGTAATGGTTCGGGCTTAGAAAAAAATAACAACGGCTCGGGTTTAGAAAAAAATAGTAATAGTTCAGATTTAGAAAAAATAGTAATGGTTAGGGTTTGAAAAAATAGTAGCATTTATTAATGCTGGAGAAAAATAAATATGATTGATAAAAATAGCAACGGATTGGGTTTAGAAAAAATAGCAATGGTTCAGGTTTAGAAAAAATAGTAATAGTTCGGGTTTAGAAAAAATAGTAACATTTATTCATAAATAAAAAAAATAAATATGATAGATAAAAAATATCAACGGTTCGGATTTAGAAAAAACAGTAACAGTTTGGATTTATAAAAAACAACAACAGTTTGAGTTTAGAAAAATAGCAACATTTATTCGTGCTGGAGAAAAATAAATGTGATTGATTAAAAATAGCAACGGTTTGAGTTTAGAAAAAAATTGCAATGGTTCAGGTTTAGAAAAATTAGTAACGGTTCGGGTTTAGAAAAAATAGTAACATTTATTCATGAAGAAGAAAATAAATATGATTGACAAAAAAAAGTAACGGTTGGGGTTTAGAAAAAATAGAAGCGGTTTGAGTTTAGAAAAAATAGTAACATTTATTCATGCTGGAGAAAAATAAATATGATTGATAAAAAAATAGCAATAGTTCGAGTTTAGAAAAAATACTAACTGTTCAGGTTTAGAAAAAATAGCAATATTTATTCATGAAGGAGAAAAAATAGTAAGATTTATTCATGCTGAGAAAAATAAATATGATTGAAAAAATAGCAACAATTTGAGTTTAGAACAAATAGCAATGGTTCAGGTTTAGAAAAAATAGTATTGGTTCGGGTTTAGAAAAAATAGCAACATTTATTCATGAAGGAGAAGAATAAATATGATTGATAAAATTGAAACCGAACCTGCATGAGTCTAAATCTGAACAGTTATTGAAACTAGAGGAGAATTTGTCAAAAATTTGACAAATTAGTGAAGAGGGAGATGCAATTAGTGATTGATTTTTGGATGAAAAAATATGTGAGATGAGTAACTTATAAGGTTGAAGAAATTGGTAATAAAAAAATAAGCATGTGCCGTGCATGTGACTATTTAACAGCCAATTAACGGTCAGAGGGTAAGTTGATGAATGAAGAAAGTTGGACGACTAATTAGGAAGGAATAGTTTAGGGGGTAAGTTGTTTTTGGAGCAATGTGCACGGGAATCCTATGATATTAACTTAAATTTTTAATTTTAGAGGGAAATGATGCATGCCATTAAAATTTCTGGAATGTAGGGTTCATAGACACAAAAGATGAAGAACCTAAATTAACTTTTTGAATAGATTGATCGTGAAGAATATGATAACAAGATTAGGTCTAAGAGATTGTACAGTTCGATTCAATGGGCTTATTCAGTGCTGAGTGTGGGTATGCACGGGAAGAGATGAGATGATTTGTGACATTTTTTATCGTGTCTCGTTTGGGAAAGGACACGATTTTGTGTTCGTCCTGTCCCGTGGGAAAGATAAAAAATGAACAGGATGTGACGGTTCAAGGTTCAGGACGAGACGGGCAGGATGGTAGGAGAAGCCTATTTTGGGCTGACATACTTGAGCTTGGGGTCTCTAGGCGTTTTGGGCTTAAATACGTTTTCATAACATCTTATATCTTATATCTCTACTATATTAAAAGGAGTTTAAGGAGAAGAAACTTTTAATTTCTCCTTATACCCTTCAAGCCCCATTAAATATAATATATATCTTAAGCTTTTTTAGTTACTTGAACTCTATTAACTAATTATTCTTTTACTAATACTTTATGAAACTTTGTATTTTATATCATTATGTCAATAGAAATACGATGAATCATGCATATTATTTTAGAAATCTTTATATCATAAACATTGTTTTATCAATAATATTACTGTATATATGTATACATTTTATTTTGGTTTTAGTTTTTATTTTATTTTATAATAAATGCAATGATTTTCAACTTTTCATTACCTATAATAAAATAGTTTGTCAGATGTAATTTTTTCTTCTCAAATAATCATAAGTTTGTTTTCATCTCATCTTACGATATTAAATTTGTTAGGATTATGTATTCTTTAATTTAAAATTTATTGTAGATAATTTATCATTTTGAGATCATGCATGACTTATTCTTCTCCAAATGATGCATGACTTGTTAGAATTTCTTTTAATATGTAATAGTTTAACTGTAAATATGAGAAAATTATCATTTATATATTTTTTTATTTTAGATTTAAAGTTTATTGTATAATTTTAAAATTCTTTGATGCGTACAAAGCACGTGATTTTCTACTAGCATTATTATATGTATGAAGTTAGGTGTTGACATTTCTCATTGCGACAAATATCCATTCAAGTTTGTCATGTGTCATAAATAATATAAAATAAATTGTCCGAAATATATAATTAGTTTATCCCATATATAAATTTAGGTTTTGACTACGCTATTTTATACCTAACGTGATAATTAATATTTTCTCATACAAACTTTATATAATTTATAGATATTAAAATATTATAAATTAAATTGTTAAATAGTTAAACTAATTTTATTTTGATTTGTAAATCTGAAAAAATAGTTCATATCGTTCTTACCATTTTTGAGTTAGAATAAAATATTTTTAGTGAAAAATAAAAACCATCTGTTAATTATGTTGATCAATTTACGTGAAAATAAATGAAATAATAATTAACAAATTAATCGTAGTATAAATGTAAACAACAAAATGCTTTTAACTCCAAGTATGTTTTTTTTAAACTGACACACTTTTTTCATTTCTATTTATGTTTATATAGTAATATCAATCAATCATAAAAAAAAATTAAATAAAAAGTAGGGGATGTTCTGTGTAGAAAAACCTTTTAATTTCCTTGTGTTTGAGATCCTTTTGCTTTAATCTAACTATTATAAACTTTTCAACGTCAACTTAATTGTAGCTTCTTCCATTTCTCTTTGCTCTTGATAGAATTAAAATTTAACGCGTCAACTTCCTATCTCTTGAACATATAAAAATATGCGGGTTGTCCTACCTTTCATCCTCCATTTATCCATTTCTTCAACTTCCAATATATTTTTATATTTGCATGAATTAATTGTATTTTACATTATTCGAATTTGATTGATGACTGATGATGATATTGAATAATTTACAGAAATATTAATTTGCCATCACGAATGATCATTGGTAAAAGTTTTTTCTTTTAGCTTTTATTTGTATAGTAATTTTATTCTTCCTACAACAATTGATACAATAATATAATTTTGTACTATCTTCTTTTTACCTATAACATCTTTCATTTGTTGAAAATTAGATATATTTTTGTTTAGTTTATCGCTGTGCGTGAGTAATTGCTCTAATATTTGGTTCATCAGAAATCTACTAAAAAGTGTGAGTGAGTTGTAAAGGAAAAAATCTACCATCTTTGATAATCGGTCGTGAATTTCTTACATCATAATATAAAAATTAAGAGAATAATTTAGAGAGAGAGGAAGAATAATGACATCATGATTTACGTGAAAACCCCTTAAAGGGAAGAAAAATCACGGGGAGATTTTGATAGTATTTTATTATGAAGAAATGGTTTACAAGGCTAACGAGTGTTGAGAGTTGTTGTCTCCTGTTTGGAATACATCTTGCCTCTATTTATAGGTCTTCATATAATCTGATACAACTGATCTAATTCTATCTAAAAATATGATCAACAGAATATTCTCTAAGATCTAGCTTATCAACAATAACAACCAAGTGAATTTTGACCGTCTGATCAATCTAATGGTCTCGATTAACTTCTCTTTGGATTGTTATGTGGGTAATCCATGTACTTTCGTGTGATTAATCTATTCTTTATAACCGCCTAGTCGATCCTACGGTTCTCGCTCTATCTTCTCTTCGATGGAGTCTTCGGTCTAGATATTGCCGCGTGTCGTGTGAAATTTTACCTGTACATTGGCCCCCATTACACTCAATGAAATTTTATTCGTTAATGTCGAATGATCATATTTTCTTGTTCTGACGTTGTGTATGCCCATTTATATTCTCACGTGCTTCTCGGAAACATGCAATGTGATTTTTTGGGAAACTTTTTGATTGTCTACCAGCGACAACTGCCATTCCCGTTTATGGATGCTTTACGATTGTCGAGTAACTTTTTTGTCCACTTGCTGTTGATGATGATTATCTCCCCTTATTTGTTGTTATGTCTTTCTGTTCCTTTCAATGTGATCTCATTGATAAATTTTTCCTGTTTTCTTCATTTTTCTTTTCCACTTCTCGTACGTTAAGATCTACGAAAAGAATATCGTACAAGAATAATAAATAATGATTTACTGAAATGAGTAAGGAGAGAGTGTACCATTTCATAATTGCATCGCAGGAGTTTGAGATTGATGATATGCATTTATTGATAAAGTTTCTCCCGTTTCATTTGCTACAGGCTTATTGATAGAGTTTCTCCCCTTTTCTTTGGTACGGGCTCATTGGAGAGTTTCTCCCGTTTCCTTTGCTACGGGCTCCTTGGAGAGTTTCTTCTGTTTCCTTCGTTGTAGGCTCCTTGAAGAGTTTTCCCATTTTCCTTTGCTACGGGTTCCTTTGAGAGTTTTTCTCGTTTTCTTCACTACGAGCTCCTTTGAAGAGTTTCTCCCATTTCTACTTTGAGAGGTACTTATGAACTGTCCATTTTCAAGGACATAGGTTCAAATAAAGAATCATGGTCTCGTTTCCACTTTGAGAGGGGCTTCAACTTGGTATTGATAGGACTTGATTTGAGCATTTTCGTTTACAAGTGTTTTTTGAGAACATAATTTTTCAAGCTGCTATTTGGTAGACATTTTGTTAATCTCCATGTTGTTAATGTTGTTGTCAACCCTTATGTTGGAGGTGTCGTTGCTGATACAACCGTAGTCTTTGTATGTTTTTGTATTTTTCCTTTCTTCAAGACTTAGCAAATTTCCTCTATTCTTTCATCTGCTTATCACTTTATCTTTCTTTGTCCACTTTCATTTCCTTTCTTTCTCTTTTAATTTTCCATTTCTTCTTTCATCGTTCTCACTTTTTGCTTCCACTTTCACCTTTTCCTTTATCCACTTTCACTTTTTTCACTTTTCGTATTTCTTCATTTCTTCTTCTTCTCGATTTTTTTAGATGAAGCCAACACAATCACTGATCGCTTGACCTCACAATTCCCGTCTTGTTCCCTTTTTTGTATTCTTTTTGAAGATTCATTTACTTCTCACTTTATTTTCCTTTGTTTCTTTCTTTTCCTTGCTTTCATATTTCTCCCTTTCTCCTTTATGGTTATTTCGAAGTGTTGAATACTCTTTTCAAGATTCAGACATCTTGAGACTTTCTTCCTTTACAATTCTCCATTCTTTTTACATTTCTTGCTTTTGAAATTTCTTTTTTTTTTTTTCAGACTTCTTCCTTTTCAAATTTCTTCTTTCACTTCCTTCTCACTTTATTTTCCTTTGTTTTCTTTCTTTTCCTCGCTTTCATATTTCTCCATTTCTCCTTTATGGTTATTTCGAAGTGTTGAATACTCTTTTCAAGATTCAGACATCTTGAAACTTTCTTCCTTTACAATTCTCCATTCTTTTTAGATTTCTTGCTTTTGAAATTTCTTTTTTTTTTTCAGACTTCTTCCTTTTCAAATTTCTTCTCTCACTTCCTTCTTTTTAGTTTCCTTTAGAGGGTAGTATTGCAGACACTATTCCTCATAGACTTAAGCTCTTAGTGAACTTAGAGGCCCGTTTCTGTTTCTTTTAGAAAGTAAAAGTCTTCATAGACATGAACTCTTAGTGAGCTCAGAAGTCTATTTCCTTTAGAAAGCAAAAATCTTCATGGACATGAACTCTTTGTGAGCTTAGGGGCCCGTTTCCATTTTTTAGAAAGCAAAAGCTTTCGTGGACATGAACTCTTGGTGAGCCTAGGGGCTCATTTTCGTTTCCTTTAGAAAGTAAAAAACCTTTATGTGCATGAACTCTTGGTGAGCTCAGGGGGCCGTTTTCACTTCTTTTAGAAAGTAAAAGCCTTAATGGACATGAACTCTTGGTGTGCTCAGATGCCCATTTCCTTATCAGAATGTTGTCCGTAGACACTCCCAAGGACACAAGTTTTTCGCAAAGCTCAGGGGCCCTAAATTTTCTGTAGGACTCATGCTAGAGTTTCTCTCTTTGCTTTTTTATTTCCCGTACAAATATCTGCAAAAAGAATGTTAAACAACACCATATATAATATTTTAATGGAATGAATAGAGAATAAATATACTGTAACTTTCTTCTAGAAGCTCAAATTTCATTGTGTACATGATTTCAAAAAATTGACTTCCATAGCTTTGTAGCGAAATTTAAATGTGTTGGTGAAGCTTAATAAATGAAGCTGACAGTTATGTACAGTCTTCTTTCCTAAACATCCTCCACGGGAATTTTCATAACTTCGGATGGGGATTTCCAAACTGAAGTGCATAAAATTTACGGAGGAGTAGACTTCTATATTTTTTGAAGATAAAAGATTTTCCGTGTAGTTGACTCCCAATAAATTCAATTTGATTTTGAAGTTGACAGTTCTGCATTATCTTCTTTTCGAACAACTTGTATGAAAACTGCCATAACTTTTACCCCGAAGCTCCAAATTGAGTTTCAAAAAATTCTTCAAGAAGTTAATCTCTGTATCTTCCAAACGATGTATGATTTTCTATGTTGAACTTTTTTCATTCAGTACAGTTTAAAAGCTAAACCTGATTGATATGTAATGGGTTGTACGTCAAAGACCATCTTAGCTTTAAGTTCAATGTGTTTTTGTAAATTTCGTTTGCAAGTTCTTAATTTTGTTGGCTGCTCTTTGTTGGTCATTTTCCATTTTCCTTTCATACACCTTCATTCTTGATTTCAGTTTAGGAAATTACTTTGCGAGTCGTCATTTATGTTTCATTACTCATTCATCTCTTATCCCTTTTTTTACTTTCGACTTCGTTGCCATTCCTTTTCCATTTTGGCTTCCAATTTGTTTCCCGGTCTTGTTGCCACAATGTTTCCCGTCTCAACGTTTTCCGTTCCCGTTGCCACGATGTTTCCCGTTCTCAATGTTTCTGTTCCCGTTGCCATAACATTTCCATTCCCGCTGCCATAACATTTCCCGTTCTCAATGTTTCCGTTCCCATTGCCACAATGTTTCCGGTTCTCAACATTTTCGTTCCCGTTGCCACAATGTTTCCCATTCTCAACGTTTCCATTCCTGTTTCCACAACGCTTCTCGTTCTCAATATTTCCGTTCCCGTTGCCACAGCGTTTTCATTCTCATTGCCACAACGCTTCCCGTTCTTAATGTCTCCATTCCCGTTGCCTTAACATTTCTTGTTCTCAATGTTTCCGTTCCCGTTGCCCCAACGTTTTTGGTTCTCAACGTTTCCCATTTCCGTCGCCATGCCTTTTCCATTTCTGTCGTCATGATATTTCCGTTTACATCATCATGATGTCTCCGTTCCCATGGTCAGGACGTCTCCATTTTCACCGTTTGTTCATTTTTTATTTTCCTGCACTTTTGCATATAGAATATGAAAGTGCTAGTCTCCAAAAAATACGCATATCAAAGTTCATGCTTTCGCTCATCAACCGTTAAGAGATTTTTTATAACTTTGAAAAAGCTTAAATTCAAAATATTCAAATATTCAAAATATTCAAAACTTCAAAATATCCAAAAAATACGCATATAAAAAAGCTTAAATTCAAAATATTCAAAAATTCATGTAATACGTGCATCAAATCAGTTTGAATACCGTTTATAATATTTCATGTTATCCATAATAGGGTCAAATCATGAATTTTATCAAAATAAATTACCTAAACATGATAAAATGTAATTTTCATAATTACACCAAAGCATGATAAAATTTAACATGGAGAGCTAATTAATTATGCCCTACACAATTGGCGTAGAATTAATTTCTACTAATTCAATATACGTGAACTATTGTGTAAATATTTTTCTCAAGACATTGTACGATATGCTCATGCAATTATTCAATTTTTTAACGGATAATATATGTATTTAAAGAACAAAGCAATAATTTAAAAATAAATACTTAGCTTGCAATTGAAGTCCTCCATTTATTTGCATAAGATGATCCGTGGGGCGTTGTAAGTTTATGGATTAAATCTGCCAAATCATGAAGTACATTAGGTTTGGCATGAATCAACTCTTCATAGGCTATGAAGAGCTTGGGCTCAGCCTTGATTCGCGGCCCAAAAGAAGGCCTGGTACGAGCGGATCGTGGGTCACGAATGGGTCGTACGCAGGTCACAGATTGGTGTAGGGCGGAGCGCGGGTCGCAACTGTGGGGCGCTAGCATGGGCTTTTCATCTTAGACTCCCATTGTGGGGCGCTAGCTTGGGCTCCTTGGAGCTCTTTCTTGGGCTGCCATACCCAGAGCACTGAGATAAACCGGGTAGGTCAAACCGAAAAGTTGGAACCGGGTACAGAATGATATGTTCATCACTGGTGGCGCGTGCAGAGGATCTTGATGACCTTTCACGATCGAAAATGGCTCTATGTTGACGGGAAAATTCGTATGAACCCTTTTATGGGATTTTAGAGTCTGGAAATGCGATGATCATTATAGATCTGAGCTTCAAGTTTGGGTGGTGGAGGAGATTCTCGCGACTTGACTATAGGTTCGACGGTTAGTGGTGCAGAAGCTCTTCTCTGGCACATCCACGACCTGAGAGTTGCCTTTGCTGGGGGTTGGGAGTCGACGGAGTTTACCGATTCTCATGGTGTTCTTGAAATTTTTTTTGTTGCTCTTGGCCTGGCTGTCGTATGCGGAGATTCAATTGTTCGGCAGTCCGTGGGTTTCACCAGCCCCTCGTGGTGGTTGTTGAATTTTCCAGATTTGATTCCACGAAAAGCGTTAAGGTCTTTTTTTCTAAATAATAATTTCATAAAAGAAATAAACCAATCAAATATGAGAGAGTGAATTTACCGTTCTTCATTTTGTTTTGAGTTTCCACCCCATTGTCTTTTTCATTCCTGCTTCCTGTTAGGCTTCCGCTTTCACTTTTTCTTTTGTTTCCACTTCTGCTTCCAATTTTCGCTGTCAAAAGCATTTGGTTTTGTTTTGAACATTTTGTGAAGGAATTTCTTAAGGTTTTCTCTCAGCTTTCAATGAAAACATCAAATGTAAAGGAAAAAGTCCACCGTCTTTGATAATCGATCGTGAATTTCTTGCATCATAATATGAAAATCAAGAGAATAATTTAGAGAGAGAGAATAATGACACCATGGTTTACGTGAAAAATGCTTAAAGGGAAGAAAAATCATGGGGAGATTTTGATAGTATTTCATTATAAAAAAAAGTTTACAAGGCTAATGAGTGTTAAGAGTTGTTGTCTTCTGTTTGGAGTTACATCTTACCTCTATTTATAGGTCTTCATATAACGTTATACAACTTATCTACTTCTATCTAAAAATAGGATCAACGAAATATTCTCTGAGATCTAGCTTACAACCAAGTTAATCTTGACCGTCTAATCAATCTAATTATCTTGATTACCTTATCTTTGGATTGTCATGTCTGTAATTTATATACTTTCGTCTGATTGATCTATTCTTTATAACCACCTAGTTGATCCTACGGTTCTCGCTCTATCTTTTATTCGATGGAGTTTTCAGAAATAAAATAAGATTATTAAAAGGGAAAGGGAAGTAGGAGGCTTTTTTATTGGTTTCCATTATTATTAACATTATTTTGATCTACATATTAAAATAGCATTTGGTGAAACCTTATTGGTCGAACAAAATCATATGATGATTATTTTTAATTAATGGAACTTGAATATACTATAGAAGAATTTTAAAAATATTTAAGATAAATACCATAAAAGAAAAAAAGGTACTCCATCTTCATCACATTTACTTTCATGCAAACCTCTTAAAAATGGTGTTCAAATTTTAAAGTCTATTATTTTACGAATTGAAAAGTTTTATATAAGTAGACCGACTTCTCTAAAAGTTTACATCACGTTATTTCAATGTCATTCTATTTAAGTATTTTCTAATAAATATATAGGTCTCGTATGTTGCACGGCATGCTATTAGTAAACTAAAAAGTGGGCTAAAATTATATGTCTAAAAATAAAATAATGTTCAAAGACAGAAAGAATAAAGGCTAGATCTTTATTAAAAATACTAAGGGTAAAAAATATAAAAGGGGATAATTTAAGGTTACTTATAAAATTGTTAGGATGAGACAAATCAATATTTTGAACCTTGTTGTGTGTCTCGTCCGGTCCCATCCACGATGAGTGAGAAACTCATCCTGTCCCGTCCACGTTGAGTGAGAAACTCATCTCATCTCGCTCGATTCAGGATGATTTCATGAGATGGGACGAGATTTTCGGGTCGGTTGCACACGCTTAACGCTAAGGATAACATGCACATTCTCCAAGAACAACATAAAAAAACAAAACTCAACTTGAAAAATAAATTGTAGCAAAATCTCAAATAGTACTTTTAAGTTGACTATGGTGTATATCGAGTTTTAATTGACTAAGTATTTTGTCAATCATTCATAAGTTAATTTAACATATTATTTCAATGGATGATAAAATACAACCTGTGAAGGGTTCGCTCATCACTTTATCATTTAAAATATGGTCTATAATTTAGTCAGTTTATAGTTACTCATCTCAAATTAAGTTTAATCTAAAAAATATTGCACTTTACCAACAAAGTCGAATCTTAAATATTCCCATTCTTTAATGCTTAGCAATAAAAGTTTCACTAAAATCCTTAAACTACTCAAAACCCTAAGTCTGAAGTCTCACTTGCTGGAAATAAAAATAAAATCTCGACTTACCTTTAATGGAAGAATGTAAGAGAGATAGAGAATTGATTTAAGCTCAAACAGGACATGCTGTTATGTTTTTTTTATACACAAGTTACAAATTATATAAGGAAAGCGAAATACCATAATTTAAATTTACGATTTTATATCAATGTATTAACTTAACTTATCTTATCAACACATTTATTCCACCAACAAGCAAAGTGACTTCCCGTGGTTCTTACATTTCTATTTAAGGAAGTGATACTATTACTTTGGTTCTCTCCTCTTTATTTTTATGAAAAATACATCAATGATCTTCTATCTTTTCATAATATATTTCTATCATTTCTAACTTTCAAACTAAACAGTTTAGCCCTTTAACTTTTAAAATGTCTATATGTGGTCTTATCCTCTAGAACCATTCAAATCCTCTAGGATTGTTAAGTACTCCATTAAGTATATTGACGTAGAAGCTGATTGAACGATGATGACACACTGATGCTGACTCATTCCTTAATACCTTCTGTCATCATCCCCAATCAATGAAGTAAGAGGATTAACATATTAACACGTTTTTAATTTGTTTATTTTGAAAGTGTGTACAATTTTAGGTACTGTGAAGTTAGTGAAATTAAAATTCATAGATGAATTAACAATAAAAAAAATTAAAAAATTATTTTGATGAGAAATAAATTCTGATAGTTTTTAGCTAAGTCTAATTATTCATTTGTACACTTAAACGTAACCAAACGTTATGACAAATAAAATTAACACACATATTTGTATTAATTAGATTAAAAAATAATATTCACAGAGCAATGTAAATCTTCAACTTTTTCAATATTTAAATTATGTGTATATATATTAAAAGATACCATTTGACCTGTTACGACAATTAATTAACTGTTAAATTAATTACGAGTTAATCACAAATTAATTATGAGTTAACTGTAAACCGAACATTTCCTTCATCTGAATTAAAGAGAGCAGCAAAATAGCAGAGAAAAATGAAGTTGGTGTCCTAGCTTTTAGTTTTTGACCATGCATTGTCCACTATTAGAAAATAATTTGTGTTAAGTTATTAATAAGTGATATTCTATTTTTTGAGAAAAAGTTACAAATTATTTTTTGAATTCATTAATAACTCTCCTTTATTATGCATTATATTTACCATAAAACAATTAAGTGTCATTATTTATAAGAAAAACTATACATATATTCATTTTTCTTTTTTAATTAATAATAATAATGTAACTCACAACTTTATATAAATTGGTCTTACATCAAAATCTTTGCACTTTATAAAGTTTTTTAAAAGTGATACAAACAATGGCCGTATATATTTAGTATGTTGATTGTCAACAAAAAATAGATTTTATTCTTAATATTATTTTACTAGATCTTCACCATTTGCGTGATACGTTGTATCTCGCTAACAACTGTCCTCTCAGATATTTTATTAATAAATCTATTATCTTGCATGTTTCTCGTTTTAGTTTCATAAATTCTTTTTCGATTCTAGAATACTTTAGTTGATGAAAAATTAACATATCGATTATGTATAATAGGAGTTATAGCTTATACTATTATATGTAAAGGCACTTTATCCATCAAAATTCTTATATTAAATGTCTACTCCTTATCAATAGAATGAGTATTATGCTTGCTCTATAATATTAAAGTAATCCATATTTTTAGCATTTTGTCTCTAAAGATAAAGATGATTTAATTGCGCAAACTCGTGCATTGCACAGGTATATCACTAGTTAGAATGATGCTTAGGTCTAAGGGTGTAAGCGGTTCCGCTCGGTTTATAGAATATTTACGAGCTGGATTGAAAATATAGTTTTCTAATTCAAAAACCGAATTGAACCGCTTAATGGTCCAAAACTGAGCCGAACCGAACTGTGAAAAATCAACCAAAATCGAGAAAAATCGGGCCGGTCTGTGAGATTGAAAACAAAGTAAAGGAATTCCAACTCTCACCCAAATCTCAGCAAATCTCATCCAAATTTCAGATTTTACATTCAACTAAGAATACAAAAATCTTAACGAAGAAAAACAAAGTACATAAAAAAACATGGGTTCCTTCATTCGTTTAATGCCCTAGATAGAGACACAAAGAGAGACAGACAAAGAGAGAGAGTGAGAGAGGGGGGGGAGTGACAGAGACACATAAAGAGATGAGGATTATCGATAAATTTTAACCCCTAAAGAGATTTGAGATATATAAAATTATGGAAACGAAACAACAACAACGAGGTTGTTCGGTGGCACAACATCTGGATATGAGTAAATGGCCAGCCGTCAGGTCTGCAATAACGATGCAGTTCTGATGATGTTGTTCGGAGCTCAACCGACGGGTCTGTAATACTGATCGATATTGAGAGGTTGTGTTCGTGAGAGAGCACATACGGGAGAGAGAGACGATATGATCGAGACTCGAGAGAGAATGTATGTTCCAGAGAGAGTGGCTGGCTTCTAGAGAGAGACTTTGTTTAAGAGAGCGATTTAGAGTGAAAGAGAGGCACTGCTAGGGTTTTCAGCAAAATTGTATTTGTATAGAAACTAAGAGAAGCCAACGACCGAAAGATGACAGTGTATGTAGGCCAACGGTTCAGTTCGATTCAATGTGATTTCTTTATAAAAACCACAGACAAACCAAACCACATACTTCCTAATAAACTGAAACCAAATTAAATCATATTAAACCTTCAAACCGACCGAACCACTTCAGTTTAATCCAGTTTAATCGATTTCATCGATTTAATCGGTTTGCCTTACACCCCTACTCAGGTCCAAATTCTTTTTTCCACTAACGCGTGGAAATTTATCTTATTTTGTTTATTTTTTGCGTTCGTTTTGTCTATCAACAGTTTAATAGACAAAACATTACAGCACAAATAGTTCGACAATCATTTTCTGCCTATTTCTTGTTCCAGTACTTCGTAGTTCGTAGCAGCTCACATTCATTCGTGAGCTTCTTAGATCCCTCCTCTCTCGCTCTCTCTCTCTCGTTTCGTCTGCAATAATTCAAGAATCGGATGTACTAAATCTGCTCTTCTTCAAACTTTGTAGTACCAATACCCAATTGCTCCTCTGTATCCGCCATGACTACGCCTCCACTCAAGGCGGTGACGCTGACCCTCGTCCGGTACCAAAAAGGCGACCAGTTGGGTCATATTCTTGCCTGGGTCTCCCTAGTCCCCGTATTTATCAGCCTCAGTGGTTTTGTGTCCCACTTCATATTTCGCAGGGAGCGCCAGGGCATATTCTTCGAGATCGGCCTTATAATCTCACAGTTCACTAACGAGCTCATAAAAAAAGCGGTCCAGCAAGATAGGCCAGAGACCTGTGCATTGCTCGAATTGTGCGATTCGCATGGATGGCCCTTGAGTCACTCCCAATACATGTTCTTCTTCGCTATATACTTCACCCTACTGACGTACAAAGGGAACGGCCTCTGGGATACGAAAAACAAGTGGGCTGTGTTTCTTTGCCCTTGGTCTTTGGCATTTCTGACAATGTATTCGAGAGTGTATTTGGGATACGTCACTGTTGCTCAGGTTTTTGCAGGGGCTATTTTGGGGATCTTTCTTGGAGCAATTTGGTTCTGGGTGGTGAATTCTGTGCTTATCTGCTACTTCCCAGCTATTGAGGAGAGTGTGTTGGGGAGGAAGTTCTATATAAAGGATACTTCTCACATACCTAATGTGTTGAAGTTTGAATACGACAGAGCAAGAGCTGCTAGAGAAACTGCTACTTCTAAGTGTAATTGATTTGATGAACAATCATCTGGGTATGTCGAGGTTTATCGCTCATTATCTTATTGGCCTCATCGAATGGCGATTGATTGTTAATTTGGTTGGCCTATCCTGGTGTGTTCTTGGTTTTCAAATACGTGAGCCGTAGTGTACATTTTCGCTTACTTTGATGTTTTACTGGCTTATTTCTATCCTCCTTTCATATAATTGATAGCCGCTAAAAAAATGTATGACCTGTGCTACCTGAAGTAGAAGTTGAAGTTCAAGGTGCAAGGGACAAGGAGGATCTTTTTAAGATAAGAGCTTCACAACAGTTTTTGTATTTCCTTTATATCTTTTAGATGATGTCAAGTTTGATCGAATTGTGAATAATCAAATATACGTTTATCTCCGGATAGAAGTGTGTCATTTTATTGTGTTTGTGAAAAAATTTCTAGTACTCCTTCCGTTAATCAGCTGACTGGTGTATTGAAATATAATATCTCATTCATATTTTGAGAAGAGAAAATAAGTTGATTTTTGGAATTTGAAAAAGATGCATACTTGGCATGAAATGATATAGAGCAATATTGGGTCTTCAGTACTCTATGAGTACTAGAAATTTTCTTGTGTCTAGCATAGCTAGGCGAGGCCCTCGAGCCATTGAGGTGTCTTTCTTGGCTAGTCAGTTATGATAGAGTAAACACCTTTTTCTTGTCGGCTCACTCCTGTATGGAACAGTCTGATTTATGTTATGCTTTAAGTGCCTCAGTCCCTGCTTTTGCTTGATTTAGCATGCTTTTTTGTTTGCCGTAATGTTTTGTTTCACGAGTGAGTAATTGACCAAAAATCTGCTCCGTTTGAAGGTTGTGCAGGTATAAGAGATGGAATCACAGATACTATAAAAAAATGTGTTAGTTAGACTGAGGTGTGGGATACAAGGTGGTAACAATTTCATGAAAAACTACTGATGTAGACGAGTCGAGATTGTAGGTTCTTAAATGTTTGCACTTGAGTCAATTAAGAGGCAGTTGTACTGAACATTGGCCAATGGCCATGATACATGATTGGTTTTCGGGACTGCTGATACTGAATCATTAACACTGATTCGATGTGTGGTAGAAGCGATAGTGAATTATATAAAATTACAGAAAATAAAATTTGCAGATTGAATGATTAGTTATGAGAAGCAAAACCAGTAATGGAAAAGAAAAGAAATTGATGTTTGTGATGGAAGTGAGTCAGCAGGTAGTCAGAGTCTGTTATAGCTTATATACTGGAGAACTCCAACATGCTTGATAATGATGTGCAGAAATAATAACTACTACTCTCTCTTCTAACTTAGATTTTCATTTCCAGTATACAATTTGGTGTTTATTATTCCTTTTGACTAAGAATTTTTGTTCTTGCCATCTTTTGTCAGCTAAACTGATCACATGAACGAAACAGAGCATTTTTCTGCTGTAGATGACAATCCAAAGTGCCTTTTCTTCTTATTCTTTTCCTCCGTTGTTCATCTTGGAACGCTCCAATATAAAGAGAAAAGGAGATGGAGAACTAGAGTCGTACTGTATAAATTTACAGCATGAGCTAGCAAAGTTAGGGTGGTACCTACTCATGATTCTTTGTCGAGATTTACGCAGTATGATGCTTGATGTCCACGCTCTGCCTCTCTCTTGAGACTTTACTGAGAGGGGCGACTACAACGTGACTGTCCCTTTTGATTGTTGTCATGTGAACAAATGATCTCATAAAAGTAGGCATAACTATTCACGTGATAGTCATCTAGAGGGGCTGGCACATTGTGGCCGCCCCTGTTTATAATTTCTCCTGTCTCTTGAGATTGAGATCATCATTTGTTCAACAGCACATGCGAGGTAACTGTTAGCAGAGCAGAATCCTTGGTTTGCTTTATTTTCGTAGAACTCTACATTTGAATGTAGTGAATTATATGGTCTATTTTTTTGTCAGTAGCATGATTTTTGTTTTTCTGTTATTTTAGAGCCTAGAATATTATGGCCTATATGTATAATTTTCTTTTTCAAATTAGAATGTTAAAAACAAGTTTATTTAAGGCAAATTTCGCTTTCAGACAATTTTTTGAAAATTACTTGCCTAACACTTTTTTTTCTAATATTGACACTAAATTAACCTCATATAACTAGGGTTTTTTTGGCTAAAATAGACCGTTACACTAATCATTTTACAGAATTCAACCCCTATACTAATTTTTGCTTACCCTGCCACTGACCCACCTTCAATTCAAAATCAACTTGTAAAGTTACCGAAAAATCCCTTCACAAATTTCAAACGACGGTTTGAAAAAAAAGTGATGATTACACGAAACCCCATCGTTTGTGTACCTCACTTGCATTTCTCTCATTTCTCTCTTACTGTTACTATATCTCTCTCTCGAAGTCGCACCATCTCTCTCTCTCTTCAAATCCTTGAGTTTTCGTCTCCCACATCAAGAAATCACAACAATGTAAGTTTTTGTTCTCTGGGTTTCTGTTTTCTAGATTCTGAGGTGCTTTTCTTGGGTTTCTGAGGTCTTTTTTCTAGGTTTCTGAAGATTTTTTTCTTTTGAATTTCTGTATTTTTGTTTTTTGTGGATGCCTGAATCACAACAATGTTATTTTTTTGTTTCTAATATTTTTTTTTAGGTTTCTAAGTGTTTTCTTCTGGGTTTCTGAGTTCTGGTCTTGGTGGGTGTCTGTTTTCTTGGTACACCTTCGTCGTGTAACCATCATATAATGTACACGATGATCGTGTAAACCTCGTGTACATTACATGATGGTTGCACGGGAGTCGTGTAAACCTCGCGTAGGTTACATGAGGACTACACGAAGGTCGCGTACCTCCGTGTAGTCTACACAAAGACTACACTAGGATCGTGTACTCATTGTGTAGTCTACATGAAGACTAACGAGGATCGTGTACCCCTTGTATAGTCTATACGAGGCTTACACGAGTATCATGTATCCATTGTGTAGTCTACACGATTACTACACGAGCATTGTGTACATTTTCTGATCTTACGTTTGCTTTGAATTTATTTACAGGTTATGGCTTCATCAAAGATGCAACTAAGATACGTCCATGACGTTAACATAATTCCAAAAGCAAAATTCAATGCAAAGTGCAATACCCAGTGCATAGAGGTTATCAAGACCAAGCTGACAGTTCCTCAACTCTCCCTATTTGGGGAGACATGCTTTCGCCATCTCCTTGTTCTCCCAGCCCTAAGTTTTCAGCAACTGTCTCCCACCAGGTGCTGGTCAGGGAGGTCGAATATGTCAACGACACTTCATCTAAAGAGGAAATATGATTTTTTGTCAATGAGGAACCACTGTGCTCCTCAAAGAATGAGTTCTCGTTGATGACTGGACTAAAGTTCGGCGAAACCCGAGATGAGAAGAAGACTTGTGGCCCCAACAGACTCTCTGATCTATACTTTCTCAAAGCCCAATCAATAACCATGGCTGAGTTGGAGGAGAAGTTTAAAAACTCTGAATATAAGTAAGATTCTGATGGGTCAAGATGACTCTAATTTATTTGCTAGAGCATTTTCTGTGGGGGGAAAGGAGAACCGTACCCTAATTGAGAAGAGATTGTTGGTTTTGGTTGACAACCTTGAAGCGTTCAACAAATATCTGTGGGGAGAACTCTCTTTCTCCAAAACAATGAAATCATTATTAGCCGTCAAGAATACAAATGCTGTTTTTGGTGATCTTAAAGATCAAGAAAAAAAAAACATAAAAATTCCCCGTTGCTGTTCATGGATATTCACCCAACGAATGTTCATTTGCCTTATAGGTATAATCTAATTAATTCTATGTTGTGATATATTGAATTATTTATGTGTTGAATACTGAATTACTATCTTTTGTTTAAATGGGCACGAATATTTGAAATTATCCCCTTGGTGGGTAGTTTATATGGTAACTAGGTTTAGATCAATGTGCCAAGGATTCTCAAGTGGTGTCCGACCACGATAGTACCTATTGAGAATCTACAAAAAAAATCAGAAGGAGAATGTATGTTGGTGAATTATGTTGACAAGTTAATTTATATTACTTTAACATATACTAATTGATATTTCTTGCATTTTTAGTTGACAGTTATTTCCTTGGTCCCTGCTGAGGAAGAAGATTTTTTTTATGGAGATCAGTATTTGGAGTGAAGGTATGTTAAAAATCATTTTCTACCCTTCTTCTTCTTGAGCACAGACCTCGTGTAGTCATCGTGTAGACTAAACGATAGTTACACTGACCTCGTGTAGTCTACACGATGATTACACTGACCTCGTGTAGTTTACATGATGGTTACACTAATCTCATGTAGTCATCGTGTAGATTTGTGTAACTATCGTGTAGATTACACGAGGTCCGTGTAAACATCGTGTAGTCTACACGATGACTACACGAGGTTCGTGTAACCGATCGTGTAGTCACACTTTTTCTGTTTTGTCTGCTTAATATTACATGCTTTTCTAGTCGACGCCTCCTTAGTCACCATTTTCTCGTAGAAGAGGAAGCTAATGAAGAGGAAGAGGCCATTGAAAAGGAGGAAGAGAAGAAGAAATGAAAGTGGTCCGAGGAGGCCATTGAAAAACAGAGGATAAAAAGATTGTGTCCAAGAAATTCTATGGACATGAAGATTGGGTGAGGAAATGTCTGATTGGAATGAACCAAAATATCACTTAAATGGACAAGAAGATTATGTCCATGCAATTAGACATTTCCTTTGCAATTTCTCAAATTAAATTATTGATGGATCATCTGGTAACATCGAGGCCAGATGATTACTCATTCTGTCCTCGACCTGCCATAATGATGGCTAACGACAGGGAGGAGACATGGATTGAGAAGGAAGAAAAAAAAACTGAAGGGGAGAAGAATGAAAAAGAAGAAGATAAGGTAGAGAAGAAAGAAGAAGAAGAGATGGTAGAGAAGGAAGAAGAAGAAGAAGATAAGGAACATAAGGAAGAAGAAGAAAAAGAAGAAGAGAATGTGAGAAAGAAGAACAAGAAAAAGAAGGAATAGAAGAAGAAGAAGAAGAAGAAGAAGAAGAAGAAGAGAAAGAAGGTAATAAGGAGGAGGAAAGTGAAAAGAAGGAAGATGAAGAAAAAACAGAAGAGAAAAAAGAAAAAGAAGATCAAATAGAAGAAAAAGAAAAAAGAAAACGAAGAAAAAATAGAAGAAAAAATGCACAAAGAATAAGAAAAAGAAGGGTAGAAGGTGAAGAAAATAAGAATTAGAAAGAAGAAAGAAGAAGAAAAAAAAGAGGAAGTTGAAAAAACGCAGAAGAAGAAGAAGAAACAAAAAAAGAAGAACAAAAGGTTGCAACGATAATATCTGCATTGATGGATTTGGTTTGGTCAATGGAACAGTCCAACGATGGAGAAGAAAAGAGCTTGTCTGCCTAGATGAACTCGGTAAGAGGAAGATAAAGAGATCCCGGGTCCTAGAGTCACTAAATTGGGAAACCGAAAAAGTTGAATAGAAGAAGTAGCGAAGAAAATTAGGTTATGAGAATATCGTTGCCAAAACGGACTTCAAACATTTTCAACCATATGGTGATGTATCTTCAGATGATGAAGCCCGTTTTTAAGCCTGGTTCACCTCCCTAAGGACAAAGTAACTTCTGTAATTTTACTTCTTATTCTCATACATGATGGTTACATTGACCTCGTCTAGTATGCACAATGGTTACAGTAATCTCATATAACTATCGTGTACTATACATGATGGTTACACTGACATCGTGTAGCCATCGTGTATATTACACGATGCTTACACTGACCTCGTGTAGTCATTGTATAGTATACATGATGGTTACACTAACATCGTGGTAAACTAATCGTGTACCTAATTTTGACCTATAATTACATTGTACAGAAACGAGAAAGTAGATGCTGAATTTTACACCGTTGACCTTACCTGGTTCAAAAAAATAGTCTATTCACTTTATCAATGGCTAGAGTCAGATGCGAGAAGTTATTTATAATATTTTTTAATGTGCTATTCAAATAATTGTGTATATCTTAACTAATATTTATTACATTGCAGCATATTGATCCATACATGGAGCTCATGAGGAGGGATTTGCAAAAATACAACCCTCATATCAGAATCAGTGTTGGTGATTTGATCATGCAAGTAAGATTTATTTTTTAACTTAATGAAGTGCACATTGTAGTCTACACGAGTCATTCACGTTGCCTCGTGTAGACTTCGTGTAGTCTACACGAGGTAACGTGGCAGGCCTCGTCCAGACTTTATGTAGTCTTCATGACCATTTTTTTATTGACGTTGATGATTTAAAAATTTTCCCGTGACATTACAGGGGAACCGGCCTGGCCGAATGGAAGAGTTTGAATAAGATCCCGCGGACTAGGATATTGCCATTGATGATCAGCTCCAGTACTTGGTCCTCGACTTGCAGACGAAATTTGGAAGGAGTTGGGAACAGTCGGATAATGTTATCTTTCCAATGAATGTGAATCACAGTCATTGGATTGCGATCGAGCTTGATTTGAATGTCTAGTGTATTCGTATTTATAACTCCATGAACACGCCATATCAACGCTCCTTGTACATTGAAATAATGAAACCGTTTATGCAGATTGTCCCTTGACTTCTTCAAATGATGAACATTTATGTGAGAAGACAGGAGGTTAACCCCAAAGATGAGTGAAAATATGAGATCATTAAGTATCCACAACAAGTGAATGGATGAGTGAAATATACATTTTTTTGAAAGTCCACTTAAAATTTCATACATATTATTTAATGACTCGTAACCCGCTATTGGCATAAAATTTCATGGCTCGTAACCCTTTATTGGCATGATTTCTCAACATATACAAGTACAAATATTGACTGGTTTGACTTGAAGATTCGAAACTCAAAATTTCTCCGGATGACCATCATACGAGCAACCTTAAGCAGCTCGACTTTATCATCATACAAATCATCCATATTTATTGTGTCTGATATAAGTTGATTCAAATCAGCTCAGTGCTCACTGGACCCAAGACATTGTTCATTCAAATCAGGTTGTGATGGCAGTGGAGAAGTGGTCTCGTGTTCAAGTCTAGTATTCAAGTCTGGAATTGTTGTATGACCGTCTCCGCTGATGAGTTCATTATGGTCATTTTTATGGATTGCATCATCATACGCCCCGTGATCAAAATCATCATCATCATCATCTCCATCTCCATCAATATCCTCATCCTCAAAAACATCAAAATCGTCATGATAAAAAACATAATCATAATGATAGTTCCTTTTAAAATGATCAAAACTCTCAAAGTGAGGAATGCTTTCATGTAGAGGTTGTCGTCATTTGCGTTTCAAGAACCCAACTTTGATAAAATCTTGTAGTTTCAGGAACCTGAGGTTGTTGTGACATTGTGGTTAGAGGAACCGAGCTTTGAGATAGAAACTTTTGTGGCTTGATATTTACAAATAGTGAGTTTCTAAGTGATTCTGATTCATTCTCCTTAACAAAGAACTGTAAATCTTTATCCTTTAAAATTTCTGCAGGAAGGCAAAAGACATGACTTCTATAAACTTTTGAGGGGTCTATTTAGAGTTCTTCATCCAATATATACAATAGCTCGTGGTAAGTGCAGTTAGTTGATATTTCTAATAATTTAGTTTTCCCTCTACTAAAAGGCCACGTTGTATCATTTTTCACCCAATCTTCATCATGGATTACAAAAATTTAAACTTCAGACATATTTATATATACATCAATGAAGGAAGTCGGTGCAAGAAGAATACATAATGAAATGGAATACTACACGATGATCGTGTAGACCTCGTGTAATGTAATAGGTCCTATACGACGACTACATGATGATGATGTAGTGTAATGGTGTAGTGTACACGAGTGTACTACACGATGATCGTGTAATGTACATGAGGACTACACGATGATCGTGCAGACTACACGATGATCGTGCAGACTACACGATGATCGTGTAGACTACATAAGGACCACACGAGGATCATGTAAACTACACGGGGACTGCACGAAAATCGTGTAAACTACACAAAAATCGTGTAGTGTACACAATCACCACGTGGTTATCCTGTACAATACACGATGACACTACACGATAATCGTGTTGTCCTCGTGTAGTGTAATAGATGCTACACGATGCTCGTGACTACTGAAGAAGTTCCTGATGCACTACATAATGATCACGTGGTGTATACAAGGTCTAAACGGGGATCGTATACCCTGCGTGTAGTCTACACGTTGACCACACGAGGGTCGTGTAGCACTCGTGTAGACCTCGTTTAACAATACACTAACATCTTATAATGATCATGTACAATAAATGAACTTCAAATAACGTTATAGAAAGATATAACAAATAAATATTTCGAGAAAACTCATGAACATGAAAACCTCATGAAAATTCAAGCTTTCCAGAAAGAAGAAAACAAAACTTATACATGTTCTAGAGAAAAGAACTAACAATCCTTTACTGTTGCAGGAAGAAGGAAGGGGACGAAGAAGAAAATGAAGAGGAAAACGAAGAAATGAAAAATGAAGAAAGAGAAATGAGGTGGGTAGGAAAGTTTTGAGTGTCAAGTGAGTAGAGCATGACATTTGATTGAACATTTTATAAGAAAGTCAATGGGGTGAAAAAGTGAAAAGTGAAAGAAAAGTGGACCAAGAGTCAATGTAAGTAAAAATTAGTATATGTGTTGATTTCTATAAAATTATTAGTTTAATGCTCTATTTTAGCAAAAAACTCATATAACTATTACTACTAACAAATATATATACTTTAAAAGGCAAATAGTGGTTGTAAAATTTTACAAAACCTAAATGTTTATGCTGTTTAGTTATTTTCGCCATTTTAACTCATTTTCAAGTCACAAGTTGCGTGCTTTTTTCTGAATTTTCGAAATGAAAATCATTGGTTTTTGGCTAAAGAGGATGTAATATGTAATTCCCTTTTTGCTAGATTAATATGCTGATCAGGATTATTAAAAAAAAGATTTCTTAGCACAACCATTAATTTTCTGAATCTGAGCTATTAAATTAAAGATCAGGATGTAAGTAAAAATGTAGCTTGCAAGACAAATATGACATTCAAAAATGGCAAGTTGACTACAACAATGTTGTAGATTGTTTTTTCGTCTCAAACTTACATGCATTAGAAATAAATAAAAAAAGAGAGGGAGAAAAGTCTATAATTTAGCCTTAGTTTAATCTAAAAGGGATATAGTTTTTTATGATACAACTTTCTTGAAGCATAAATGGATTCTAACCCAAGCGATTGATTTAACATAAGCGATTATGTGTAATTATGAGAAATCTTCGGGGATTTAAGTGAAATCACATTCCTTGTAAAGATTAACACAAACAAATTTCATTGTGTTTATGATAAATTACAACCATCTATGTAATCTACCTTAATTATCGAGACAACTCTTTTAATTTCAAAATTTACACAAAAACATCATCTAGTTTCATTTTACGTATAAATAGTTCTACGCAATTTTTTTACTAAATATCATGACAGCTTGCATACTTTGGTAAAAAATTCATATTCCTGAGTAATGATGTATAAAAGTTATAATATGTAAGCAAATAAAATTTAAACTAGGACAAATAATAATATATTAGTATGAATTTATTACATAAATACAAGTGAGGATATTTCGGCAAAGAAAATCTTGTGATGAATATATATGATTGTGAGTTATAATTACAATTTATCTTTTTAAAAAAGAGGAGAGAAATGTAATTGTGTTAGGTTAGGTGTATTTATAGAAGGAAACATATTTCTCCATTTAACTTTTCAATTCTTATCTCTCAACAAATCGGAATATAATGATCCCAAAAAGGAAAAAAATAAAAGAACAATCGAATCACAAATTCAAAAAAAGATTTCAGTTTTCACCCCATTAGAATTAAAGCGGGAAGCATGCGAGCCAATAAGCGAGTCCCCGTGACCAAACGAAGACGAAGGTGGCAGTTCTTCACCAACCCCACCCCACTCTCAGTCTCTGCTCACAGTTACTCTGTCTTGATGCTGCCGGAACTTCCTGTGTTTATTGTCTGAACTTCGAAAACTAGCCTCTTTCCGATCAACCCTAGCTGATCACAATGTGGCAGGTTTTGTTGGCTGCTGCGGTGGCAGGATCTACTGGGCTCGTTGCGAAGCACATCTTCAGAAAAGATTCGGGCCAAATGCACATCCAGAACTGCGATGATAATATTCAAGTTCGAGAAGACTCTGTTGAGAGTTCGATGCCTGTGGTTTTTCCTATCGCTTCCACGTTTGATACTCCGCGCCTACCAAACAGTTCCGGTGAGTCTGAATGTGATGGGATCTTTAGGTTTTCGAGCTCCGGAAATCAAAGTGGAACCTGCTCTGGGTTTGGGTCAAAGAATTTGAGGAAGAAAGCGAGAATTAGATGCCGTGGGTTGGACAAGGGAGCTAGGGATGAGAAAGTTAGAGAGGCTTTTAAGGGTGATGACTTTGATCCGAAGAGCAGGAGGAATGGGAGAAGATTCGCCCTTAGGTTGAAGAGGAGGAAAACTAACAAGAATCAATCTTATTCGAAGGGGAGATCCTGCTCTTCCAAAGGTTAGAGACCCCCCCCCCCCCCCNGCCCCCCCCCCCCCCCAATTTTTGTCGTTTTGTTTTCCTGCTAAGCCTGAGATTGGAGCATTAACAGATTGTGTACTGAATGGTCAAACTGGAAAGTCATGAGATTGAGTTTGTGCAAATAGCAAGGAAGGTTTTTTGGTTGTATTATGTCGATAATAACACATTATATATATTATTTAGAGTTTTGTATGCAAAAAAGAAGTAATTTATTCGTTGAGTAGTCTTAATTTTCGCTTTGTTTCTTGTTACTCTCTTTAGATAGCTCCTTGTTTGGTTGGGGACTTGGTGTTGGGATCATGTACATGATATCAGCTGGGAATTCTGAAATAAATAAGCTGAATACAACCATGAATGAGACTGCAAAAGTAGTGCAAGAGTTGAAAAGTGAACTTTATAAAAGAAAATCAGCATGTAATATGCAAGCGGGCAAAGGTAATACAACGCCGGGGAACATTAGAAGAAAGCTTATTCAACCAGAACGTGAAAAGTTAAGAGCGGAGAACATAGCTCCAAATGAAATTAAACTATCCAGTCTCTCCATAGTTGACGATGGTGAATGCGGAAGTAGTATTCTTACCGAACATCCAGATCTGGAAATGCATGATATGGATCAGTTGGAAGCAGAGCTTGAGTGTGAACTGAAAAAACTACCTTGGTGTTCTTCAGAGACTTCTCGCCAAGATAGAGTGATATTAAACCTATGTGAGGTGAGGATTTTTTTGCTTGCGTATTGTTTTTCGGTAAATATCACCGATGCATGTCCTTTATGGTGCTTTCATCATTACATAATTATATGGCTGGTTCCATTAAGTTCTGGACTAAATAATCATGCTGAGCCAAAAGCAACATGCGACCACTAGGACAACAACTACTGCAATTTATGATCATCGTGGCATGGACAATATGAAAAACGGAAACCAAGATACACTTATTGGCCAAACCTGTCACGCTTATGTCTTTGCTGCTCCTTACGAGGTTGATTTACACTAGCTGTGAGACAAAGGATTTACCTGTATCAGGTGTCTTTAGGTACTTACTAGCATAAAACAGCAAAGAGTTGGCATAAGCTGATCTACTAATGAAGTCGTGCTATGCTCAGTTTCTTTATGTGTTTCATTTGAACTATGCTTTTTTTCGATAGGAAGTTGTCTCAGAATGATCTGGAAATTGTTGCAGGATGAGATTTCAGGTGATGGGTTTGATGGCCCGGAAGCCCAGAGTTCTCATGCTCAACAGTTGCATGGAGTAAAGCCAGGTGAATTAGATAAGAAATTGTGCCATTTGCTCATTGAACGGCAAGAAAACCAGATTGTTGAGCTGGAATCTGAACTGGATTTGGCTCAATCCAAACTCCAGCAGAAAGAAGCTGAACTCCAAGCACTCAAGGACTGTGTTAGACGCCTAACTGCATTCTCTATTTCAACTGAATCAGGTAGGATATCTGGCTCCTTTTTAGCACCATTTAGTTTCATTGCAGAGATAGATTTTAACTTATTAATGTATGTTTCTTGTCCCAGTGCGGTAAGTGGTTTGCCAATAATTATCTCTAATCTAATCCATCTCATTTTGTCCCAGATGGTGAAACTGAAGCTGACATTGAAGAGTGCACCAGAGACCGGAACTCCTCTAATGAGATGGGATGTGAGCCAAAGAAGTCAGCTGTAGGGATGAAAAGGCCAATGCATTCTGACTCTTGTTCTGTAAGATGACGAAAAATAATATATATGTCAACTTGAATTAGTTAGCTGGCAGTTAGTATATTCTTGTCAGATTCTCATATGATGGGTGGGTCACAATTAATATTACAACGTCTATTGCACATGTCTGTATATTAAATCTCAAGTTAAACTTTACTCTTTCTTTGCACCATACTGCACAATATAATTTTATATTAAGAGAAGTAATTTTCCCACTTCGTGTCTGGAGCTGAAGCCTCTTTACTGAAAGATTCCTCATTGACCTTACTTGCCCTTACCATTTCTTGGTCAAGCTCTTTTATGAGTGCCAGAAAGAAAGCCTGAAACTTTAGTTGACTTTTTGTTCTCTTGTTGGGAAAGAAAATTACCCTTCAGTACATTTAATCTTATTATTGGACTAAATTGAACGGGGTACTGAAAGAGTTAAAACTCTGATTAGGATTGTGGATGATATTTTGAGATTGTGAGTTGATATTAATGAAATCTTAGTGCGGTAGTAGTTGGTTGTCCACATGCAGATTGTAGAAAGTGCTCCATTGGGTGGGGTGTGGGAGATTGCTCCTCACTTCTATGAAATGAGGTTAGGAACCATGACAATTTAATGAGTCATAGCATGTTAGGCCACGAATTTGTCACACTACTTGTGTTTCAGTGGCTATTTTCTTTTTCATGAAATTAGTATTTTAATATATAATGTTATTTATTTTTTATGCTTAGATTTTATTTTGGTTCGACTGTAGATTATTATGTCTCACATCCTATGTAGTCTGTAGTGTAGATGTGAGGTTTTATTTAGTTAATGTACCAATTCATATTGTTATTAGTATTTTTACTTAGATGTGAACCACTGATATTTTTCTAATGGTCTGTATTTGATGAATTAATTTATATATATATTGTAAAAATGTTTTAAGTCTGTCTTTCAAAAAAGAAAAAGGGGTAAATCTGTCCAAAAGACCTCGATCTTAACCCCTTAACGTGTCATTTACTCAACCAAAGGTACCAAGTTGTGAGGGCTCCAGCTGAAGTTCGGTTAAGGAGTGCTACAGATGAAGTTGGTTTATATTTCCACGACAATAAGAGTTTACTGGAAATTAAATGAAATACATGAAATTATAAATTATTATAATGAACTGAACTGACATTTCAGATCAAATTTAAAAATTATTAGTATGTCTTGCTTAATCTATCTCCTCTAGTTACCAACCAACATTACAATTTCTCTACTTATTTTTTTTAAATTAAGTCTTAACAACCATCCAATCATTCATAGAGGAGTGAATAAGTGGGGAAACCCCCATTTTTCTTTCATCTTTCAAATCCATAGCCTCTGTACACTGTCAAATCCTCAAAAGCTTTCATTCCATTGCTAACATGTTAAGAAACTAACAACCGTCATAAAAAAGGACCAACCCACACTGATTCTTTTAATCAAACAGTCACCATTCCCTCGCCTCAAAAACCTACCGTCTGTCGCACCTTCGTCATCATTTTTTCATCCATTAAAATAGTTTAAATTACTTAAATATCCAAAACCAATACCCTAAAAAAGTTGAAACAAAGACATTAAATTAGAAACTGACCTTGAGAGTCAGTCCAAACAGAACCTTACAACCTCAAAATATAGAAAAATCTTTGCAGTCCATTCGCCCATCCGTGCACTCATAAAAATATTAAATTTCCTCTTCACAAAACCAAAATATTGAAAGCAATTGTTCACTTCTGCTCCTGTCCTGGACTCTCCCATTTGGCCATTTCTTTCACTAACTTGCAGATACAGAAATTGTAGAGAGAGAGAGGCAGAGAGGTTTTTAATCTGAAAACTGAGAAACTAAAAAGTGAGATTGAGGAAAGATAAGATAGAGAACATGAAGTTATCTACAAAACCCATATCGAGTCCGGGTCGGGCAGAGAAGTTTCCACCGCCATTGATGAGGTTTCTGAGGACCAATGTGGGGAGTAAAAGCAGAGGAAGGTCACGTTCGAGCCCAATGTTCGTTAGAAAGAAGAACACAGCCATTGAAACCCAAGAACCCTCTTCTCCAAAGGTCACATGCATGGGTCAAGTCCGAGTCCGACGGTCTTCAAAACAAGCCTCGAGGACCCGAAAGCGAACCGGAGCAACCGCAAGTAGACGGTGCTGGTGGATACGAGCTACTCTGTTTTGCCACCATTTTCGAAGAAAACCCTTCCCCGATTGCCGGCCCATTTGGCGGAAGTGGGTCTCGTTTTTCCAAGTGGGTTTTCGAAGAAAACATCGAAAACCCGAAATCAGAGAAGATTCATCTAAGAGAGAACTCAAATTCGAAGAAAAATTTGAAGATTCAGAGAAAGACGATGAAGAAGAAGAAAGTGAAGAAGATGAAGTAGCAGCTAAAGTATCAATATCTTCAACTTATTCACCACCGAAAAATGCTTTATTGTTGACCAGATGTCGATCTGCACCGTATCGATCTTCATCTTTAGCCTGTAGGTTTTGGAGTTCACCTCTGAGAACCGAAGAAACAGGGAAAGAACAAGACGAACAAGCTCAGACTGAAAAACCAACATCCCCAAAAAATCACTCCTTTCCCGATCAAAACCCTAGATTAGAATCAGAAGCTGAAATTGAAGGTTCCATTAGAGAAAAAATCACCAAATCGGAGAAAAATACAGAAAAATTGGAATCCGGGGAAGATGAGAAAATAATAGGGTTTGTAAATGTTCATCCTCTAATCCTAACAAGGTGTAAATCAGAACCGGGTAGAACTGCAGAGAAGCTTGACCCGGAGCTTAACTTGTGGAAGAAGAGAAGGTCGGGTACCCCTGATTCACTTTTACCAAATAATATGTGGAATCATTTTTAATCTGTGTTTAATTTTTTCTAGTAAATTTCAAGTTACCCCCAAAGTTTATATTTCTTTTACTTTGTTCCCTAATATTTCATTTAAGTCATTATATAGCTCCTAAAGTTTTAAATTGTCCTTAATCTAGTTAAGGAAGACTTATAAAAGCTTTTCTCAGATCATGATCATGTGAGCCATACGTGATTTGTAAAATTCAAAATGACGTTTTTGTTTATGTTTGATATTATCGAATGTGTATGGTTCATATGAAAGTTTAAGTATAAAAATAGATGAAAGTTTAAGTATAAAAATAAAAAAATGATCAAATAGTTAATTATTTGAAACTTTAGGAACTAAAATGACATAAACCTAAGTTTAGGGCTACAACGACAGAAACTATAAAATTTATGTTTGATGTTCTCTATTCTTTTTCCCATCTAGAGAGCTGTAAGAGAGAATCTCATTGTCTCTTGTGTTAAGATATAGGAAACGTTTTATTTGATTATCGTACAGTGTTGAAGTTAAAAAATGAACGGAAGTTTGTTCATCTTCTCTGAGTTCTGTGTGTCAAAGGCATAAGTATTTATAAGTGATGGGCGTCAGTATTTATTACAGTCTACATTTTTGGGTTACTGAGATTAAATTTTGGGTTTTGTCAATTAATTAATGTTTTATTTGAAAAATTAATTAGTGTTTTGATATTAATTATATTTTGGTTCATTGCACTGTCCCAAACTTCTAGGGATGTGGAACTTTAAGATTAAATTAAAGCATCTTTGGATTCTCTGACCATTACATTAATAATGTCGACGGGTCAAACATCTTGTTGTTATTGCATTTTACATTTTCCTCTTATATTAAGAAAATGAGTTAATATGTTGATTAATTTTCAATACACACTATAATTTCTTGGATTCTTGGAACACTATAAATATGTAATCTTAATTTGCATTTAATTATAGTTTATAATTTTTTTGAGACAATTGATTTACTGCAGATATTGATAACAATCCTAATTTATAATTCATAATTTACAACGCAATTGCATCTAATATCAAATAAATTATTTTCGGACTCTCATATGAAATAAATAAATATCACTTCTTTCTTTTACAGACTCTCATATCATTAATTTAATTAAAGTTAATTTTATTAAATTTAAGAATTATTAATTTATTTAAATATAAATCAAACATAATTTAAATTAATGTTAAAATTACATGTCAAAATATTTTTTACACAATATAATTAAAAGAGCATTTAAAGAACTTTCTATTATTCATATAAATTTACATCAAAATTTAACAATTTTAAATTGTCTCCTATCATTTCATAGATTATCATTTACAATCAAACATGATAATTTTATTCTGTCAATAAAATTACGATGTCATTTTAGATTACACGAATTAAGAGGCCCATAGTGTGATTTGTATGTTTTGTTAGAAAAATTTAATTGAATTAATCTTCATGATTAAATACTTTTTAGTTTTACTATGTAGGGTTGTGAAGAAAAGACCAGACACTACAAATTGGTTGTTATTGGAGTCATCATTTTCGTTCATTAATTTTTTGTATACATGAATGTCGGAGTTAACGTACGCGGTCGTCAATTAATTTGAAGAGACTCGTACACCATTTGTAAGTGAAGATAAAGCTAACAACAGCAGAAAAAAATGACCCATTGTTTCCCCATTTCATTTTTGCTCGTAAACATAGAAATTCAAAAAGATATACAAAGTAGGTGCGTGCACAAACAACAGGCCTCACCTCATCGAAAATTGATGGATGTCTGAAACTGCACCAAACACAATGATTTGTGTCTAAAAGATAAAAAGAAGGAAAATGGAAGAGGAAAATAAAGGAGAAAGCAAAAAAGGGTTCAAACAACACTGCAGTTTGCAGGCAACGAAGCCTAAACAAAAAGAAAAGATGTTCTTCAAACAGGAACCGATGATGATTATAGAAACTGAAGCCACTGACACCTCTTATAATACAAGCATTAATTCACATTTTCTACTAAGTTTTCTATCTTACTACCTGAAAAATATGAACTATTTATTATCCTCTACGTTGTATATATGACTAACTTAAGTTGCATGAATTAACACATTAACATCAATGAAAATTGATTTTTTATTTACTAATTTAGCGTTTCACGAGTTGTGTGAGACTAAGTATATTGTCAATCAAAATCGTATTGAAGGTACGTGTTGTTTTTTGAAAGGGTGAAATGTATTTTTTACTCTCAAAATATAAATAAGTTACACTTAACTAAAATCTTAAACTTTCAAAAATTGTAACTCACATCTAAACTATTTAAAAGTTGCATTTTGAACTTTTTATTATTTTTCCATTACAAAAACTCCGTCGTTTCAAGTGTTTGAGCTACAAAAAACACTATCGTGCATCCCGTGCATTTCACGTGAGATTATCTTCGTCATACATTTCCTAGCTTTCTAGTGGACTCCAGTCTCATGCGTGAATTGTGTCATGTTTTCGTTGCAGTTGCATGTAAGAAGATGTTGATGCTTTGGAGCTATAAGCCATGGCAGTGAATGAGAAATAAAAATAAGAGCACGTGACGTACACGATGTTGCTTTGGGACGGCTCCAAAACGATTTCCTTTTGAACCTTTCAACAGAAAATAAACACTTCTAATAGAAGATTTAAAATCAAAATTAAACTTGTAAATAGTTTAAATACCGAATTATAATTCAAATTTAAAGTGTAATTTCTTAATAGTTTGAGAGTAGAAAGTAAATATAATCCGATCTGGAAGAGGATGGTAAAATGATTGTGTTGTTTGTACTACACATGATGTCTCAAAGTGATCCTGATGACCTCATGGAAATCTAATTCTACACGTTAGCACATAAGAAGAAATTACTTGTACCAGAGAGTTCGTCATATAAGTTTTCCCCTTTTGAACAGAATGTTCAATTAGATACATCAAAGCTCCTCATGGAAGAATTTGGTTTTTCTGGATCTTTTTTTAATTATAAACGTGAAGTGAAACTAATTCAAACGTAAAAGAATATCTTCACCGTAATAGCAATAGCCGTCTTAGGAGCACGATATCTTTGTTGTAGTGCGGATTATTAAAAAAAGTTAGTAAATAGACAACTCTGCAATTTAATCATAACAAATTTCATGATGTACATAAAGAAATATCAAGCATAGTAAAAAACCAAAAAGAACCATAGATATGTACAGTATATAGTATATATCCTACATACATTTGAAACCTGCACTTTTCATAGATCGAGCCAACATTTATTGATATATGTATATACATACAATAGAATCTCAATAATTTAATACAAAGATAAAGAAATAACGTCGGTTAAATAGTATTTTTGGCCGCTCCCGACTTAGGAATAACGTGCTAAATTAACAACTCACTAAATTTATAATATGATACGCTATAAAAAAATTATATATGCCCTGCAAACATATAAATAATAATATGTTGATACATGATGTTTAAGTTTCGACTATGAGACATTCCCAAAATATGTCTAATCATTGTTTGATACTTCTTGAAATTGATGTCTGTAAAGTTTTTTTATATGATGAATCCTTTACGAACGAATAATAAATATAAATATAATAATTTAAAGAGAGAATGAGAGAATAATGATATCATGATTCACGTGAAAATTTTTTAAAGGGAAGAAAAATCACGAGAGACTATTGATATTCATTAGTATAAAATGTAAAAGGTTTTACATAGTTATTGATGAGAGAAGAGGGAAAAGACAATGCCCTTAGTTGCTTGGGTTGCCTCCCCTTTTTCTCTTGATATATTGATTTTATATAGGTTTCTTAATTTGAATGTTTTGATTAAAATAATAATATAAAAAGAGACAGTCATTATACCTAGCGATTATACCTGTCCGAGAGGATCATTCTACTTGATATGAAGCCTTTTTTCTTTCTCATTTCCCATCTCTCTCGCTCAGCCGCCAATTAGTCACAACCACTTGATGATTTTTTATGGTTTCGAGGTAATCAGTCACAACTATTTGGTGGCCTGCCAATTAGTCTCGTCTGAGCATTAAGCTTACCCAATCAATCACAGCCTTTTGAGTGTCATTTCAAACCCCTTTCATCTGTTCCCGCTCTTCTTCTTATCCTTTTTTTTCCTTTCTTGCACAACTCAGTGAATTCCTTTCCCGTTTTGGAGGCATGTGTCCCCCGTCAGTCTTTTTCTTGTTTGACTGATATGCCTTTTTCGTTCTGAAGAGGTTTCCCGATTCCATGCTCTTTTCCCGTTCTCGAGTTTCTTCTCATTTAGAGTTTTCGCTTACTTCATGTGTTATGGAATAGAACTAGTATGAGGGTTTACTGTGCATGTTCGATACACATGCAAATGGGAGAGAAAGAATAAGTTGAATGGGAAAAAAGGAAAGACACCAGCGTTTTATACTGGTTCAGTCTCAATACAAGACCTACATACAGTTCTTGGAAAGATGTAATCTACTAATCAGAAGAGAATTACAAAGTCTGTAACAATACAAACCTTCTCAAAACAAAGGAAAACAGAAATTGTAGAATATAGACTCTTTCAAACACTACTTCAAATTCACTCAGGTAAGACAACCTTCTTCATCGAAGCTTTCTGTAATCGAGTCTTCTTTCTCTTGTTTCCGATCTGCTTGCTTTTCACTTTCTTGCTGTAAATCTGAGAGAACTACATAAATGGCTCATCTGAGCCATATATGTAGCTAAATGACCATACCAAAGTTCTTTTTTAAACAAAAAGGAAAAAATAACTCAAGTGAATAAGACAAAATAGTTGAAATTACTGATCGGTCCATGTAAAAAATCATAGGGACATGCGCTTTGATAATGACACATTTTTTAATTATTTTATATCCTGAGTAGTAAATTTTTGATTGGTCCCCATGAAAAATCACAGGGACAAGCGTGACAACGGGGTGGGTGAGATGGTGAGATAGATCGATATATAGATAAAAATAGATAGAAAGAGAGGAGTGGGGAGATAGTGAGACAAATAGATAGATAAGGGGGAGGGAGGGAGGGAGAGAGAGATCAATAGGGAGATAGTGAGATAGATGTATAGATAGATAGGGGGAGGGGGNGAGAGAGAGAGAGAGAGAGAGAGAGAGAGAGAGAGAGAGAGAGAGAGAGAGAGATAGAGATAGAGATAGAGTCTTTAGTGTTTTTTAAAATTATTTTACTCTCTCGTGCAGTGCGCCTGCATAGTGCATGAGTAGCATAGTGCATAATGTCTTTAGTTTTTTTTATTATACTTTTAGCTTTCTTTATTTTTGATGATCTTCCTTCGAATAAATGGCATGATCGTTTTCATGAATTTGGTGCTTGGATTGACCTACAACTGTCTAAAGCAGATGTGACCCTCGAAGATGTCCTCTCTGAATTTTATCTCGATTCACAGGGACTTTAAGAGAATGGTTTCAAAGTCTTAGTCCTTATCAACGGCTAACTGCAGCCCGTAGCCCTGATATTCATAAATTTTTGTTTTTGTCGGAGGTTAGAATTGAATTAATGAGTTTTTCCCCTTGGGATAGAACTGAATCAAACAATGCATTTTTTCATAGTGCAATTAATTTATTGATAATGTGGAATTAATTTATATACAACATAAATGAACTCAGTTAATTTGAGTCACTAATTAATTTACACCACATGATGTTTAACTATATGTGAATCGTGTATATATTTTATGTAAGAAGTTAACTTCTTTAAAAAAATCCAAAGCAAAATCGTGAAAGAGCAGCGTATAAGCAAATGATTATTATCTTCCTCCTCCAACTTGTAGAGTGGACATTTGTTAACGAAATATGTACGTTAAGGTTATAAACTGATTACTTTGTAAGTGATTCTTTGTACCATCATAAATCAAATTCCTTAACTAAAAAAGACAAACAAAGCCAACACTCAGTAAAGCACACCAACCTCCTCCGTTTATTTTCAAGAATAAAACCCTATTTTTTTCTTCTTGAAATCATTTTCAATCTTCACAATTTCACTTCAATTTTTTTACAAATACAGACAACATGATATATTAGTAAAATTTTTATAGTAAATATATTACCGGAACCATAACTTGGCAGTAACCACTGTATCAGAGAATGAGCACGACGAATTGGAGCATGATTTGACGGACAATCAGAACATACATGACATATGTCGGCAAGAGAGGGCGATTGTCGCCATAGCACAAGGTGGAGCTGTGTGATCTGACAGAGAAGAAGCATGAGAACATAAGAAAATGAAGAAGTTACGTGATCTTGGGTTTATGTGGGGAGAGACATTCCGATACCCAAAGGTAACACTTGAGTTATGGAGCCGTACGATTTAGGACTTTACATAGAGAGAGAGAAAGAGAGAGAGATTTTAGTGTTGTAAAGACAAAAGGGAAGGGAGAGTAAATACACGGAAATAGATAAATAAGTAATTTTATAAAAAGCAAACACAACTCATAAAAAACTTGGTCATACTTAAAAAAAGTTACACGGCCATTCTTTTTTAAACGAGTGTCTACAAGTGATTGAAATTTGTCATTTTCACTATAGATATATTGTAGACAAAATTGATTGGACTTGAATTCTTTGAGCAGATTCATTTTGATCCAAAATCCAATCCAGCCCGGAACTATACACGAACCTACCTGATGGCCTTATCGGGCTTATAAGCATACTTAGGGACTTAAATTTGAAAGTGTCGACCTTCCCACATCAATCGGGTTTAACTATCAGATAGTTATAAGTTATTATGCAGTCAACCATTTATTATAATAGAAGTTTTTAATCTCATTTTTGGTATAAGTATTCATACGTACATGTACGTTACATTCAATTTTGAAGATGGAGAATGAAAAATAAATACCAAGATCTGGTCGGTGTATTTAAGTCATGGATTGGGGGAAGAAGTCCCATTCCTATTCCAGGCATGAAATAGCTGTTGATAATATTGCTGGACCCAAACAGAGACACAACAACAAACCATTATTATCCTAATGCTAATAAGCATGTTATCTCTTTAATGCCAATGCCATACCAATAATAATTATTAATGAAAATTCAAACATCTTTCTTGACATTATGGATTAAAAGTCTCGATCCTATGTTCATGTTGATTAAGATTCTCTCAAATTATGAAATTCTTAAAATGAACAATGGTTGTATGTTGTGTCTTTCCAAACTCTTTGATACTATTGTCTTTACAAACTATACTGTTGCATGTACAAATAGATTCACCCGAATATGTATACTGCTTTCGGTGAAAATAATGCTTCAAAGCGACCTAAAGGTGACACATACTTACACGCATGATACTTTACACATAATTACACGCATGATAGTTATGCTCTACTTCAAGGAAAAGCTTTCATCAAGCATCGAACATCGAATATTCAGTATTTTTTTAAATCATTTGATGTTACGTGTAGTTTCAACTTATTCACTCTCTTCTTAAAGTTGTACGAAAATTAAAAATATTATTTAAGACACATGTCAGTAAATCATTGAGAGAAGAACTGATGATGCAATAAGATCTACCTAAAGTATTATAGCTCTCGAACTACATCTTACATTTGTGTGCTTGAGCTTAATGATCTGCATTGCGTTCAACCTATAAAAAAAGCAAGGGCCAGTTTTACTCCTAGTTGTTAGCACGTGTATCAAAAAATAATTTTGTATTCATATTTTGAGAGAGACAAGGAGAACGTGTCCTTCAAACTTGAAAAAGATGAACATATAACATCAAATGATATGCGTAAATTGAAAATATGAAATAAATATAGTTGTAAAGGAATAAATATGCACCTTAGATAAAATGTTATCTCCTCAAAAGGTCAAAGGACAGCCATGCACTAATAATGGGCGCGCATCAATACCCAGAACGGAATGTATTCACAGTTGATAACAAACACCTTTACACGATGAGTGAGAATATATTTTTACATTAGAATGAGAAGATATTTACATCATAACGAACAAATATTTACCTTAGAACGGAAAGATATTATCTCAGAACGAGAAATATTTACATCAAAATGGGAAAATATTTACCTCAAAACCAAAGTATATTTACCTTACAACTGGAAGATATTTACGTTAGAACAGAAATATTTTTACTTAGAACATACATGCTTATTGTGGCAGAACCAAAAATATTTTCCCTCAATGGAAATATATGTACCCAGAATGGAAACGTACTTCCTTAGTTACTTACCCTGCTACAGATGTCTTTCGATAGTCAACGAATGGTGATTATTGAAAATATAATGAAAGTAGTTAGATAAAATTAAGGAATCATCTGAAGACCAAGTCAAAGAACTCCTTCAATCAGTAGAGAATATACAATAGAATATAAAAAGTCTTCCCCTTTTTTTTCATCAAGGATTTTCATGTAAACTATTGTGACAGTTTTTCTTAATTTATTTTTCTAATTAGTTCTCATTATTCTATGAGGATATTAACGGTGGATTCCTATTACAGTAGTAAAATAAAATCAAGATGAAATCATGAGTATAGAAAATTTTCTGACGTCTCTTGAATGAAATATGCTTCTTAAAATCGAGCCTTTGAATTTTCAAGAGTTTAGATTGATTATAAATTATTTTAATACTGTGAGTTGATCATGAAGTAGTTGAAGAGTCACTCATCAATTCAAATCAACTCAAACAAAAACCAAGATCGGCGTGAATAATGGAAGTACAGCCAAGGAAGCTAAATGGGATGTCTCCCTTCTATAACATTACAATTTATACACACATGGAGTTGTCCTACAAAAACCACCCCAAAAATAATAATACTTAGAGAAATAAATAAATTAAAAATAGAATGAATAGGAAGGATATATATATATATATATATACACATATATGATAGACTTACATGGAAATAAATGTTCCAACCCTACCATCCACCTCAATGCCTTCAACTTATTGCTATGTAGATGGTGACGTTTTTTTGGTTGAATTTTTGATCGGTCATGATTTTACGAGATTGAAATATTTGATGATACGAAATCATAATTCATATTATGAGTATGAGAATTAACCACTATAATATCAGTTATTTAATTAAAATATTTAATAATATGAAATTATAATTCATATTATGAGTATGAGCATTTTTGTCTTTTTGTCTTTTTGGTTTTTGGCTTTTATCCTTTGCTTCTTCAGTGATGAATTATCATTGTTTTTGAAGAATAATAACTTCTCATTCCGATTATAAAACTGCCAAACTTTAGCTTTTCACAATAACTAAAGATCCATCTCTTTTCTCTGTGTTTTGCATGTCATGGAGCTTAGGTCTACCATTACCATTCTCCTCTTTATCTTCCTCCTTTCCAAAGGTTTGCCTCTCTCTCTCTCTCTCTCTCTCTCTCTCTCTCTCTCTCTCTCTCTCTCCTCTCTCTCTCTCTCTCTCTCTCTCTCTCTCTCTCTCTCTCTCACTATAGCTTTATGGAAATGGGTTTATATGTATTATAGGTGGATCTGAATTATTAGAAACAGAGATTTACGAAATAGATTACAAAGGGCCAGAGACACACCCATCACTTAATCCACCTGATCATTCAAGCGGAAGGCCTTTAGTTCTTCAACAAAGCATCCCACATTCCAAAACCAATGCTCTAACGCGTGCTAAACATGTAAAAAAGGTATGATATAATGCTAATATACCAATTTCTTAGCCAAACTACTTTTTTAATTCCTTAAATGAGTAGCTTGTTTAGTCCTCAAAAGATGATGGTTGAATTTTTTTTTTCCAAATGCATGGTAGATTTAAAAATAAACAACTTCACTTGTAGTTTGTTTTATATATATTTACACAAACATCACTCTACTTTCAATAATTACATAAAGCTACCTCGTTTTAGTTCTTAATTGAAAATATAAATGATGACTTTTTCTAATTGATATCTTAATTATGTCACTCAATTATTTGTAATTGCAGACAACCAAGACTCATGGATGAAATTTTGGATAGCTAGATTTGTAATATGAATAGTTCTAGAATGATTAAGTAATTGATTAAGTTTTAATGATCAAGTAATGTGTCACTCATTTATAAGTTAATGTTTTAACACATTTTAGTGAATATGAAAACACTAACTTATAAATAATTGACATATCACTTAATAATTTAAAATTTGATCAATTACTTAATCACCGTAGAATCACTCTTGTAATGAAGTTATTCTCATTTATATATCAAACATTTGATATAGATTGATTCAATATAAGGAATTGATAATTTGATTCATGCTTATAATTTAATTATCCAATTTATATATATATATATATATATATATATATATATATATTAAGTTTTATCATTTTAGTCTTAGTTGAAGTGAAATTATCTTTTATAATTACGCCCATTTTCTATAACAACTATCCTTTGATTCCCTCTTATTAATGTTTAAAAGGAGTGCTAGATATCTAAAAGTATTAGATTATAATTTTCTTTTCTTTTTTTAGAGTTACAAACTCAGAGGAAATATAAACATGTGATTTCAAACACACGATTTGTTAACTAATAAATAAGGTCATAAATCTAACATGTCGCTTATCAAACGAAACAAAATTTGGGCCACGATCTTTTATATTGTGAGTTTGATGTGGTTGATGTATACTTGGCCAGCGATGCCAATTAATGCCTTTAAATGAGAAAAAAAAAACTGCCGACAGTTTTGGTATTGATATTCTTAATCCCGGTACTGAGATACATTATATTTCCTATTGTAAGGGTTTGGTTCTCTTGTGATACAACTTGAAAAATAAAATATTAAAGAATATAAACTATTAGATTGATACACAACAATTAAGCTACCACAAGGGAATCGGGGACCAATATAATAGTCTTAACACTTACAACACTGGGTTGAGGCCTCGGCTTGAATATACCAAGACCATAGTTGAGCGGGATTCAATGTTGAGGTCAAGGCCAGAGGTGTGACCTCACCACGAAAATGAGTGTAAAAGAAAAAACTCACAGTTTTTGATAATCGATCGTGATTTTTTATATCATGATATGAAAATCAAGAGAATAATTTAAAAAGAGAATAAGAGAATAAATACATCATGATTTACGTGGGAAACACATAAGGGAAGAAAAACAAAGGTGAGACTTTGATATTATTCCATTATGGAGAAAATGTTTACAGAACTAATGCAAGCTACATAATCAATTTATTTCTTATGGGCGTTGTGGATTGTTGTGTTTCGTTTGAAGTTACATCTTGTCTCTATTTATAGGTTTTCATATAATCTGATACAACTTATCTAAATCTATCTAAAAATATTATCAACAAAATATTCATCTGAGATCCAATTTATCAATATTGACAACTTAAGTAAATCTTCACCGTTTGATCAATCTAATGGTCTTGATTAACTCCTCTTTGAATTTCTACGTTGGTGATCCATGTAGTTTCGTCTGATTGATATGTTCTTCATAACCGCCTAGTTGATCCTACGGTTCTCGCTCTATCTTCTATTCGATGGAGTCTCCGGTCTAGATTTTGTCACGTGTCACGTGAAATTTTATCTGTATATTGGCCCCCATTTCACTCAGCGAAATTTTATTCATTGATGTGTAATGATCATCTTTTCTTGTTATGAAGTTACGTATGCCCGTTTATCAGCTACGACTATCATGCAATGTAGTTTTCCAGGAAACTTTTTTACTGTCTACTATCAGCTACGACTTCTTCTTTTCTTTCTTCCGTTACGTTATTCTGTTCCCGTTTACGTTGATGATGATTATTATTTCTTCTTCATTTGCTGGTATGCCTTTCTGTTCCTTTCACAATAGGCTCATTGATAAAAAATCTCTCATTTTCTTCATTTTTCTTTTCCTCCTCTCATATGTTAAGATCCGCGACAAGAATATTGTATAAGAATAATAACATAATAATTTATTGAAATGAGTAAGGAGAGAGTGTACTATTTCATAATTGCATCACATGAGTTTGAGTTTGATGTTTTGCATTTATTGGCAGAGTTTCTCCCGTTTCCTTCGCTACGAGCATGTTGATAGAATTTCTCCCATTTCCTTTGTTATGGGCTCATTGAAAAGTTTCTCTCGTTTCCTTTGCTACAAGCTCATTGAAAAGTTTCTCCCGTTTTCTCGAGAACTTAGGTTGAAATAAAGAACCATAGTCTCGTATTCATTCTGAGAGAAGGAATTATGAACTATTATTTTCTTTTGAGAGAGGAACTTATGTTCAAATAAAGAATCATAATCTCATTTTTATTATGAGAGAATAGACTTACGAACTGCCCATTTTCAAGGACTTAGGTTCAAATGAAGAATCATGACCCCGTTTGTAAGATTTTTTGTTCAAGTTTTATCATGCCACCGTGATTGTTTCTCGCTCAATTTGACCTTGGTATTGAGATGTCTTGATTTGAGCATTTCCTTTTACAAGTATTTCTTGGGAACACATGACAGTTTTTCGTACTGCTATTTGATTGGCCGTTGTTAATCTCCCTGTTGAAGGATGCTGCTGTCAACCCTTATGTCGTTGCTGATACAATCGTAGTCTTTTGTATGTTTTTGTAATTTTATTTTCTTTAGGACGTAGCAAATTTCATATGTTCTTTCATTTTACTTTGCTTCAAACTTTGTCTTTCATTGTTCACTTCCCTTTCATTTATTTCTCTTTTCATTTTCCACTTCTTCTTTTATAATTTTCACTTTTTCTTTTATCCACTTTCACTTTCTCCTTTTTTTGAATTTCTTCCTTTCTTCTTTTCGGTTTCCTTAGATAAAGCCAAAACAACTACTGATCGCTTGACCTTACAATTCCCATCTGGTTCCCTTTTTTGAATTTCTTTTGAATCTTCATTTGTTTCTGACTTTATTTTTCTCTGTCTTCTTTCTTTTCCTCGCTTTCATATTTCTTCCTTTCTCCTTTTTAGTTTTTTCTAAGTGTTGAATACTCTTTCCAATATTCTGACGTCTTGAGACCTTCTTCTTTTGCAATTCTCCATTCTTTTTAGATTTCTTACTTTTGGTTTCTTTCTTTTCAAATTTCTTTCTTTTCAAATTTATTTTGGTATTGATATTCTTAATCCCGGTATTGAGATACATTATATTTCCTATTGTAAGGGTTTGGTTCTCTTGTGATACAACTTTAAAAATAATATATTGAAGAATATAAGCTATTAGATTGATACACAACAATTAAGCTACCACAAGGGAATCATGGACCAATATAAGAGTTTAACACTACAACACTATGTTGAGGCCTCAACTTGAATATACCAAGACCATAGCTGAGCGGGATTCAATGTTGAGGTCAAGGCCAGGGGTGTGACCTCACCACGAAAATCTCTGAGTGTCAAGGAAAAAATTCACAGTGTTTGATAATCGATCGTGAATTTCCTACATCACGATATGAAAATCAAGAGAATAATTTAGAGTGAAAATGATAGAATAGATACATAATGATCTACGTGGAAAATCTATAAGGGAAGAAAAACCACGGTGAAACTTTGATATTATTTTATTGTGGAGAAAGTGTTTACAAGACTAATGCAAGCTACATAGTCAGCTTATTTCTTATGGGTGTTGAGGATTGTTGTGTCCCGTTTGGAGTTATATCTTGCATCTATTTATAGGTCTTCATATAATCTAATATAACTTATCTAATTCTATCTGAAAATATGATCAACAAAATATTCATCTGAGATCCAATTTATCAACATTGGCAACTTAAGTAAATCTTGACCGTTTGATCAATCTAACGGTCTCGATTAGCTTCTCTTTGGATTTATACGTAGGTGATCCATGTACTTTCGTCTGAATGGTATGTTCTTCATAACTGCCTAGTTGATCCTACGGTTCTCGCTCTATCTTCTCTTCGACGGAGTTTTCGGTCTAGATCTTGTCACGTGTCATGTGAAATTTTATCTGTACATTGACCCCCATTACACTCAACGAAATTTTATTTGTTGATGTGTAATGAACATCTTTTCTTGTTCTAAAGTTACGTATGCATGTTTATGTTCTCACGCGCTTCTTGGAAACATGCAATGTAGTTTTCCAGGAATGTTTTTTACTGTCTACTGTCAGCGACAACTTCTTCTTTTCTTCTATTGTTATGTTATCCGGTTCCCATTTACAGACGCTTTGTAATTGTCAAGTAACTTATTTGTCAGCTTGCTATTGATGATGATTATTTCTCCTTCATTTGCTGTTATGTATTTCTGTTCCTTTCACTGTGGGCTCATTGATGAAAAAATTCTCATTTTCTTCATTTTTCTTTTCCTCCTCTCATACGTTAAGATTTGCGATAAGAATATTGTACAAAAATAATAACATAATAATTTATTGAAATGAATACGGAGCGAGTGTACAATTTCATAATTACATCGCAGGAGTTTGAGTTTGATGTTCTGCATTTATTTGCAGAGTTTCTCCCGTTTCCTTCGCTACGAGCTTATTGATAGAATTTCTCCCATTTTCTTTGTTACGGGCTCATTGGAGAGTTTATATCATTTCCTTTGCTATGGGCTCATTGAAGAGTTTCTCTCATTTTCTTGAGGACTTAGGTTTAAATAAAGGACCATAGTCCCGTCTTCATTCTAACAGAAGGAATTACGAATGCTATTTTCTTTTGAGATGAGAACTTAGGTTCAAATAAAGAACCATGATCTCATTTTTATTATGGAAGAATGGACTTACGAACTGCTGGTTTTCAAAGACTTAGTTTCAAATGAAGAATCATGACCCCGCTTGTAAGATTTTTTTGTTCAAGTTATATCATATCACCGTGATTGTTTCTCGCTCAATTTCACCTTGGTATTGATATATCTTGATTTGAGAATTTCCTTTTAAAAGTATTTCTTGGGAACACGTGACACGATTTTTCATGCTGCTATTTGATAGGTCGTTGTTAATCTCCCTGTTAGAGGATGCTATTGTTAACCCTCATGTGATACAACCACAGTCTTTTGTATGTTTTTGTAATTTTATTTTCTTTAAGACTTAGCAAATTTCATCTATTCTTTCATTTACTTTGCTTATCACTTTGTCTTTCATTGTTCACTTTTGTTTCATTTATTTTTCTTTTCATTTTCAACTTCTTCTTTAATCATTTTCACTTTTTCCTTTCTCCACTTTCACTTTTTCTTTTATCCACGTTTTGTATTTCTTCCTTTCTTCTTTTCGGTTTCCTTAGATGAAGCCAAAACAATCATTGATCGCTTGACCTCACAATTCCCATATGGTTCCCTTTTTCGAATTTCTTTTGAAGCTTCATTTATTTCTCACTTTATTTTTCTTTGTTTTCATTCTTTTCATTCTTTTCCTCGCTTTCATATTTCTTTGTTTTCATATTTCTTTGTTTTCATCCTTTTTAGTTTTTTTCTAAGTATTGAATACTCCTTTCAAGATTTTGACGTCTTGAGGCGTTCTTACTTTGCAATTCTTCATTCTTTTTAGATTTGTTGCTTTTGGTTTATTTCTTTTCAAATTTATTTATTTTCATAATTCTTCCCTTTTGTTTCCTTTAGAGGGTAGTGCTGCAGACACCATTGCTCATTGACTTAAGCTCTTAGTGAGCTCAAGTGTCTGTTTTCTTTAGAAAGTAAAAAGCCTTCATGGACATGAACTCTCAGTGAGCTCAGGAGCCCGTTTCCTTTAGAAAGCAAAAACTTTCATGGACATGAACTCTTGGTGAGTTCAGAGACTCATTTTCTTTAGAAAGTAAAAATCTTCATGTCCATGAACTCTTGGTGAGCTCAGAGACTCGTTTCCTTTAGAAGGAAAAGACCTTCATGGACATGAACTCTTAGTGAGATCATGGGCTCGCTTCCTTCTAAGATCGACGTCCGTAAACACTCCTAATGACATAAGCTTTTAACAAAACTCAGGAGCCCTAAATTTCCTTCTAAGAATGATGTCCGTAGACACTTCTAAGAACATAAGCTTTTCGCAAAACTCAGAGGCCTTAAATTTTATGTCAGGCTCTTGCTGAGTTTCTCCCATTTGATTTTCTTTTTCTTTTTCCCGTACACAAATATCCCGTGGCAAGAATGTTGAGATAAATCATATATAATATCTTAATGGAATGAATAGTGAACGAGTATACCATAACTTTCTTTCAGAAGCTTGAATCTCATTCAGTAAAGAATTTCAAAAAATTGACTTCCATAGCTTTGTAGCGAAGTTTAAATGTGTTGGTGAAGCTTAATAAACGAAGCTGACAATTCTGCATAGTCTTCTTTCCTGAACATCCTCCACGCGAATTTCCATAACTTTTGATCGGGATCTCCGAACTAAATTTTGTAAAAATTCCTGACAAGTAGACTTCTATATCTTTTAGATGATATAAGATTTACCAGACGTTGACTCCCAATAAATACAGTTTAATTTTCAAATTTTGACCGTGCTACATATTCTGTTTCTCGAACAACCTTTACAAAATTTGCCATAACTTTTGCTCGAGAGCTCTAAATCGAGTTCTGCAAGATTCTTCAAGAACTAGACATCCATGTTTTTCTAATGACATATTATTTTCTATTTAATATTATCAAAATTGATACACTTTAAAAATTAAATTTGAGAAGTATTCATATACTTACTTTCCTGAATATTGCTGATAAAAACTATCATATCTTTTGATCGGGAGTTTCAAATTGATTTCTGTAAAATTTTCCATGAAGTGTATTTCGTATATTTCTGTTGATATATTATTCGTCATGTAGTTGGCTGCTAGTAAATATAGTATAATTTTTTTAATTTACTATTCTGCATAATCTTCATTTTTAAACAATTTTCACGTAAATTGCCAGAACATTTGCCCCCACTTTGAATTGAGTTCCGTAAAATTTTCAGGAAACTAACTTTTATATCTTTCAAACGATGCATGATTTTCTATGTAGATTTTTTTCATTCAATATAGTCTAAAATCTGAATCTAATTGATATGTAGTGGGTTGTACGTCAAAGACCATACTGGTAAGGGGATCGAGCGTTAAGCTGGACGAGTTAAATACACTATTTTTAGTATCTCGAGCTACATGCATGATCTCAAAAGGAAAATATATTCCAGTTTGATCATGTTAAAAACTCAAATCAGCTTAGGTCTGGTGTAATAAATTATTAGCATGATGCTCGATTTGAGATAGTGTCATGCTAATGTTTATTTGGTTGAGCTATCAATATGTGTATACTAGCCGATCCAAGTTTTATAAATGTGATTTATGCTAACACATGTTTTGCATGGTCATATGCACTTAAATTTTTGAGATTATGCATCAGATAATAAATTCTTATTTTTAATGGACAAAAAATTCATATTTAAGAGAAATAAAATAATTAAAAATTTGAATACTTAGCTTTGAGTTCAATGTATTTTTATAAACGTCGTTTTGAAGTTCTTAATTTCGTTGGCTACTCCTCGTCATCCATTTTTCAGCTTTCCCTTCATGTACCTTCATTTGGTTTCGGTTTGTAAAATTACTCGGTGAGTCGTCGTTTACGTTTCATTGCTCGTCCATCTCTTATTTTTCTGCACTTTTGCATAAAGAAAAAGGAAGAGAAAATCTTCAAAAATACACGGATCAAAAACTATGTTTCTACTCTTTTATTTTTTTCGTCGTTTGTTCATATTTTATTTTTCTACACTTTTGCATATAGAATAGAAAAGAGCTAGTCTCCAAAAAAATATGCATATCAAAGTTCATGCTTTCATTCATCACCCGCTAAGAGATCCTCTTTTTTTAAAGCTCGAGATAAGCTTAAATTCAAAATTCAAAAACCCATAAATCATGCAATATGTGCATCAAATCAATTTAAATACCGTGTACAATATTAATAATCTCATGATATTCATAATAAGGTCAAACTATGAATTTATCAAAATAAATGGCCTAAACTGTTGGGGGTTATTATGTCCTCAATATATATGTATTGACATTTTGATATGAAATTTAATGAGGATTACATTTTTCTTATAATTATTTTTTAAATTATTGTTGAATAATTTATATAAATATCTGAAAATTTTATATTCATTAATGAGACTATGACCTTGTATTAGTACGAGATGATTAAAATCATAGAAATGAATAAAACTATCAGCAACATATTAAAGTATGAAATCTTTAATGAATTGTTGCTAGTACTATTCACTAAGCATTATAAATGTGTGTGATTTAGATCCAGATCATTGATGTATATAGAAATATTAGTGAATATACTTTATATAATGAGATTATATATGTCTGGACTGATATGAATTAATATATTTATTAACGTGTTGTTTATCATAAATATTTAAAACACATCAATTCGATGATCATATGTAGATCAGTCTGAATCCTGAGTAGTTATGAACTCCTATGCATGTCTGCTGGATCTTTTGATTCACTCGTTAATGTTTGTTTGTAAAACATACTAATGGCTTTTATTTTGGAGATTTAGTAATGTGGATGGCTGGGAACGTGATGTTACAAGATTTGGAATCTAAGTTTTCCTAACGAATCGTATTTTGGTTCCCTTAAGTGGTTTTAGATTTGGAACTGAATGGTTATTGAGCTCAAATTTATAATAAGATTATAAATTAGTCATTCACTAGTGGATTAATGGTACTTGAGGATCAATAGGTATTTAGGGGGTAAAAACAGTAATTTTAACTAGTTATAATTTACGAACCAATAAGTGGAGGACATGATCATATCAGTGGACTACATGAGAATACTCTGTAAATACATTCTATAATCACCAAAGAGTACAATTTTATATTTATAGTTGAGTAATAATGAAATTAATAAATAAGATTGTTTAATTTTTGATAAAGTTGTTGGAGAGTATAATAAAAATATTGATTATTTGAAGTTTATTTTTTAATCAAGTTTTTCTTTCTTGTCAATGATTATTTATAGATTCTAATACACAAAATAAAATTATTTTACGCACTAATTAATTAACTATTTTATTAACCCATCAATAAAATTAAATCAACTATTTTCTCTTACTACGGCGAAAACTAAAATAATTTTTTTACTTACACCATACAAATAAATTCAATGACAAATTGTTCAAAATTACGTAGCAAAATTGTATACAGATTTCCTATTCATTCTAATTAAGTGCACATATTAATCTCACGAGACGACCCGAGACAAGTTGGCGGACGTTTCTTTCGAGTCAAGGTCGGATGGGATGAAAAAGTCTCAAAATTCGGTATCAGGACCGTTTTGGTTTGAATAGGATTGGAACAGGATTCAACGAGATTCTAGGATCGGGATATTTTATGACACTTTTGTGAAGCTTTGGTCTTAAAGAAAATAAATTTTAAAAATCAAGTATGAATAATTGAAATAAATAATTATATTTTTATGGGGATTTGAAAAAGTAAAAGTTATTTTAAAGATATGTAGATGTGTGTTGTAAGATGAGAAAATTATTTGGTAAAGTGGTGTGGAAAAGTGGTAAGGAAAGTAATATGAGATTGTTATTTTACGAGGCTAAATAACTTTACCATGACAAATGAAAATACTTATTATAAACATGAGAAAATGCTGAAAAATAAGTTTAGCACGTATTTTACTAAAGGGAATACTGATACCAAACGCCCCATAAGTCTCCAGAACCTTACCAAATGAGCTAACACATTGTACTTAAAATGATAAAACTTATTTTATGATTAAATATGACTTATAATTTTTCTTTTATTCATATTATGTGTATTTGCTACTTATTTATTTCTAAGGCTTTAATAACCTCTATAAATATCTCATAAGTTTCATTTGTCAATGCTCTTCATCTTACACTATTACGTTTTCATATATAATCATATTTTCTTATTATTTATTAGATTTTTTTCTTGGTAAAAAAGATGAATTATATTGTTGGGTTTTGAGATGAACAATTATTTTGTTTGGTGCTCTCCTAATCCAATCGGATAATGGATGGGAGGGAATCACAACATACAAAATGTTTGTGTGAAGGTTGTTAATCACAACATCGGGAAAGTTTGTGTTAAGATTGTTAGGATCGAGATCTTACTTAAATCGTAGAAATATTTCACGAATCAAATTGTACGATCGAGTCTCGTATCATACGATCTACTAGTTTTATAATATTATGAAAAATACCATTTATGAACCTACACATTACCTTTTTCAAATATAGTTAAAGAATAAATGGTAAATTTCATTATTTACTAGGTGCAATTTAGATAAATAACAATTAAACAGCTGAACAGATAACGTGGATATCATATTATTTTCAATAAATATCTTACAATATTATATACAAAAAATATAATATGATCATAGGATATTACAAATTTCATATTCAACCTGTTGGTAGATTTTTTGGTCGAATGACATAAGGTACTTTGCAGGTTTTGATCCTCCTGAAATGATGTCACTGAGTTTTGGGTGGAAGAGTATAAAACATCATTCCTTAATATTTTTCCTCTCAATCCTACAAGATGAAAAGATAACATGGAGGCCACATGGGGGTGGTCTCCTTGTCGCCCCTCCAAAACTTAAGTCAATAGGGTATGAAGAGGTATAATAAAGATAAAAGTTTTGAGGGAAGTGATTGCATGCCTTGGATTGTCATAACTCTCCGTTTTTATAATACTGGCTTGGTGGTGGAGGGTTAACCAATGGTGTTTGGCTCATTTCCATCGTTCAATAATGCATTGCATCAATTATATCCTCCAATAGGGTGTCACCTCAGGACTTTCTTAGATGTCACCCTCAGCTTCATTGGTCTATGAAAGGTATGGATTGATAGAGGCTGACGTCATAGATCAGTCCGGCCTGTCCTTATACCAAGAAGCAGGGATTTAAAGTTCTCCCATTGGATCATCCGTGAACGCCTTGTTGATGTCCTACTGTAGCCAGATTGATTGACTCATCGGTCCAAGAGCCTTATACGTCATCACTTGCTTTAGCTCTTAATTGGTTGGGATGCAATTAATGCCATTGATGACACACTGTCGCCCCTATGATTCACGCTTCAGCCAATCTGGACTACTACGACAGAACTCATACCTCCTTAGTTCTCCTCTCCTCTTAGGGTACCCTTCAGACTTGGGCATTTTCATTATTATGACTTTGGTTACTCTACAGTTATCAATCCAACATGGAGCCTTTATTTCATTCTACACTTTACTACGTTGAACCCATTGCCCGAGGCTCTTATACTGAGGCCTTATTATGACATGCATCTTCAAATACTTTGATTCGATGCCTTGACATAGTGCTGAGTTTCTACACTTGGAGACCTTGGTGTATAGAAAAAATTTCATAAGACACATGGCAAGATCTAGATCGAAGATTCCATCGAAGAGAAGATAGAACAAGAACCGTAAGATCAACTAGGCGGTTATGAAGAACGAACCAATGGGACGAAATTATATTGATTGGCGACGCAGCAATCTATCAAGACCATTAGATTGATCAAACAATCAAGATTTACTTAAGTTGTCAATATTGATAAACTAGATCTCAGAAAAATATTCAGTTGATCCTATTTTCAGATAGAATTTGATAAGTTGTATCATATTATATGAAGGCTTATACATAGAGGCAAAATGTAACTCCAAACGGAACACAACAACCATCAACACTCATAAGAAATAAGCTAACTCTGTAGCTTGCATTAGCCTTGTAAACTCTTTCTTCATAATGCAATACTATCAAAGTCTCCCCGTGATTTTTCTTCACTTTATGGGCTTTCCACTTAAATCATGATATATTTATTCAAGCCCATAATGCAATACTATCTAAGCCAATGTACTTCTAATTTGGTAGATTTAATCAATGAGCATGCAAAGCCCTCATAAATTTTTGAAATTGAATTACTTCAAAATTCAATCACGAGGATACAAAACTAACTTTCATATGCATGGGATGCGAAATGCAAATATATGGAGGACTTCAAATTGCAAGCTAAGTGATTATTTTTATTTTTATTACTTTGCCTATAAATACATATTCAATATATATATATACACATATATGAATTATTGCATGAGCATGTCGTATAATGTCTTGAGAAATATATTTACATAATCGTTATAGCATGTTAAATTAGTAGGAATTAATCCTACACTAATTGAGTAGGACATAATTAATTAGCTCCCCGTGTTAAATTTTACCATGCCTTAATGTAATTATAAAAATACATTTATCATGTTTATGTTGGTCGTCGCGGCACGTGCGCGGCGGAAGCGTGTGACACGTGGCCATTTAAAAATTAAGTTTTTAATAAAGATCAAATCTTTTAATAAAACAAAACTTGTGCAACACCATGATAACCAAATAAAAACTTTTTATTGAAAATTATTTTTCACTCAGTCAAGATCCATTATATATTTACATTATAAATGTACTCAACACATGAGATCTTGAGATTTACTAAGAATGACTTTAGTGAGATGATTCTCTAAAAGAATGCAGTGATTATTATTTCACAGATTTGATTAACTTTTAATCGCAGAAAAAAATTACTCTGACACTAACTGTGTTCTCCATTCAACTATTGATTGATGAATTGATAATTTAATTCATCAACTGAAGCTATTAGAATAATATATTTATCTTTTCTAGATAGTAATATATTATATATTTAGGGATAACTAAAAATTAATATTTAATTTTAAATTACAGAATACAGTGAGCCCATTGTATAATGACGCACAATTGCAGCCATAAAACACTCCAGTGTTACACATCTACTGTTGTAGTGCCACGTGGCACTACAATAGTCCATGGTGATCTATGATTTTCAATCATTGATCGACACGTGGTAATTACTGTAAATTAAAGATTTATTTTAATCATATAAATATCTACATATTAGTTAATTTTAAATTAACATGTCTGATTATCCCCATCAACTAAATTATCTATTATTTCACAAATAACGGATTTAGTTGATTCAAATTATTATCTAATAATAATTTAACTATCTAACTTTATAAATTAGATATTTTGTCTGACTTATTGATATTAAAAAATAATCAATAATTATTTTTATATATAATTTTTGAAAATTATATTTTTATATATAAATAATTCAATTAAGTCATTTTCTTATAATTATGTACTTGTCTTAGAATAATTTTTTTTACAAGTCAGTCATTTTCTCATGTTATGAAATATCCACACCCTAAACTACATAATATAGAGGTGATTTGACAATCATAGATCTATAACGAGAGTAATTTTCTCATGTCATCGACTAAAGAGATTTAGTTGATCCATAATTTTTTCTAAAGTGTGCTAATCAGAAAGTCCAAATCGTAAACTCTCAAAATTAGTTGCAACAAGGTTTCTGGTACTAATAAAGAAATTATTCTCTCCACCGCTTTTTTCCCTTTCTCTCTCCTACACAAAATATATTTTTCTTAAATAAAATATAATTTTTCATTTTTATTTCTTATCTTTTAGCTTAAACAATGTGTAGATAGACCATAAAGCCTTCATCAAACTTGTAATAACGCGCCACGTCAGAAAGGCCGGAAGTTTCACAATAAGTATGATGATGTGGCGTTGTGTAAGGATCGTCGTGCATACGAATACGCTAGAAGCTTCCGCATGAGATAGTAGCGGAAAAGACGACTCTGTTGCGTGTGAGAGGTAGAGAGTACGCGGGGGAACGCGGTTTATTCATTAGCAATCGACTAGTAATCATTAGGAAGACTCCCATTTTTCCAATTTGTTCTCTCAGATCCGATTTAGGGATTTAAGTTGTGATTCTGTCTCAGTTCGGTTTGCCGTTTCAATCTCCATGGCGAACAGCGATAACCATGAGGAATCGAGCCCTCTTTTGGGCAAGCCAGTGGGAGATACCGAGAAGAAGGGGAACGAGATCGCCGAAGCCGAGACTGGTTCCGTCCTGCCTGCGGTCAAAAATCCGGGGTCAGAATCTGGGAATGGAGGTCCTGGGTACGAGTGGACCGCCAATGGGTTACCAGTCGGGCATGGGAGCGTTGTCGGTGAGCCGATGGTTCGGTCTCAGTGGAATTCGAGCCTCTTTGCTTGTCTAGGTCGTAACGACGAGTTCTGCAGCAGTGATATTGAAGTTTGTAAGTGTTTTTTTACCATAAACGATTCAACTATTGTATATCGTTTACATCTTCGCTTGCTATCAATTAGTTTTCTTTTTTTTTTTTTTGGGGGGGGGTGTTCTTTTCTTTTGTTCCTCTGTGTCCTGATTAGGTTGCTTTTGAATTGTTGTGCTTGTGATCGTGGTAGAATTCTTTTAGATGTATAATTACTCTGATTCTGAGCATCAGCATCGTGTATTCGATCCGATCCAAATAAATTAATTTGGACTTAACTTTGCAACGCTTATTTAGGAGCTCCATAAGTGTAACTGTTCTTATTAGATTTCTATTGTACTGCCTGTCTTATTAAAATAGCTTTGGGGGGGGGGGGGGG
>QANY01005406.1:0-121786 GCA_003255025.1 Datisca glomerata | reverse complement strand
GGGGGAGAACTTTTGCTGGTGATTGTTTCCGAGTTTTTTATTTTTACTGGTGGCCCGTGGCTGGAAGATGGTAAACCTCGTATAGGATTTGGTTTTAATTGCAATGATGGACGAGTTCAGTTACGTTTCTAGCTTTTGTTGATGAGCTTAACGGATTGAAAGTTTATTCTAAGATAGTGAGTAATTCTTCTTAAGCATAGAATAGACAACTCCAAGTCTATGTGTTGAGCGTTGACAATAGAAGTGTCAGTTTTTATGCATTGAACGTATGGAGGTTATTTCTTGAAAAGAAAATATATGGAGGTTGTTAGCATTACTATACATTCATTATGTATATTTTAAATCTAACTGATACCATGTTAGTATCTGATTATGGATTTTCTATAACACCATGCATGAGAAGAATTTGATGGGTATCTATTGACCCTTTTGATTGATCAAACAATTCTATGGGGTTTCAGTAATGTTTTGGGTTAAACTATGCAATGACCTCCAGAAAAATATATGGAGGTTATTAGCATTACCACACATTGATTAAGTGCAATCTTTTATGTGGAACTGTTCTTGATTTCTCTCTACTTCTATTCTGCATGCTAATAACCATGACATCTGTCTAGGTCTTCTTGGGAGTGTGGCTCCCTGTGTTCTGTATGGAAGTAATTTGGAAAGACTTGAGCCTACCCCTGGCAATTTTTCAACCCACTGTTTGACATACACTGGTCTGTATCTCGTTGGGAGCTCAGTCTATGGTTGGAACTGCCTGGCTCCATGGTTTTCATATCCTAGCCGTACTGCCATCAGGCGAATGTTCAACCTAGAGGTAAGTTAGGTTTTCAACAAATGAATCGATTAACAAAATATTGTGGTTTGTTTTTATTTCTTTTACAATGTCCTAGTTTTTGCTTTGTTTGGTGAAATGGATGAGTATGAGTTGGTTTGTATGTCTCACTTTGTAGTTCTCTTCTAGAGTTTCTTTACTTTATTAAGCAATCCCATTTGCAATTTAGATCCTTTCATGTTAGAGTAATCTTAGACCATTAATTTTTTTAATTGTCAAGATTAGTACTATCATATATTTCCATTTAGATTCGCTCATGTTTGTTACCAACACGAGTGGATCACATTAAAGTAATCAGAACCATTAATTTTGCTTCTAATGGTTAAGATTATTACTACAATATATTTCCAGAATTTTTGTTTAAAATCACTTCTTTTTTCTCATAAAGATCTTGTCCATTAAGGATAAAAAGAGATCAATGGTCTAGATCTAGCATAATTTTCTCATGTTAACTCCAAAAACATGAGGGAATCCTAATCCTCCTACATTAAGGTAGTTTTGCTCCTTGTTTCTCTGCACTGTACTGAACTAATTTCTTTGGTGTATTATATTGTTTCAATCAGAAGAACTGTAGAAAGATTGAGTCTTCATGACTCCGTTTACCACAATAGAAAAAGAACGCTCTTTTCAGATGGACATGCTCTCTGTCAGTTTGATAATGTCAAACCATTTAATTGTCACAATAATAAACAAATTATAAGTATCATGTGACAAAAACAGGGTAGCTATGAGGCATATCATAGATCATGTGGATGCTGCGGAGGCTATGTAGAAGATGAGGTACTGCGTGAACGCTTGGAGACAGCTTGTGACTGTGCAACTCATATATTCTGCCACACGTGTGCACTTTGCCAGGAGGGTCGTGAGCTCCGCCGTAGGTTGCCTCATCCAGGGTTCAACCCTCAACCTGTCTTGTTTACAATTCCACCTGAGGAACAGACCATGGGTCGTGGGAACTGAAGGCAGTTGCCTTTCTATTATGTGTTTTTTGTTTAGTGTGGCATCATATATTGTGTTCAAAACTTTAAACCGTCCTTGGAACTTACTTTACTTTTTAGTCTGCCAATCAAGAAACGAACAATTGTAATCATTGCTTTGCATGTGAAGTGTTTATTGTATAACGCTCGTGGATATAGATTTTACATGTTGAATAAGTTCGGGTACAGAAGAGATTTTACCAATTCTGGTGGACAAACCTTTTAGGATGTGCTCCTTTTAATAACCCATGGAAATTCTTCGATAAATGGTCCATTTGAATAGTGTTTTCGGAAATTTGGCTCTTTGCAAACATTTAAATTTCACTTATGGAGGAACATTATTAGCCAACACTACTTGTGTTGTCAAGACAGCTCTCTACTGGAATGTTAATATAGCTATTACCACATAACATGTAACTTATTTGACACATTTTGACATAGCTAATAGCTATTTGGACCAACAAAAACCATTATTAGCTATCTGGACCAAGTAATTCAAGTTTAAAAGAGGTCCTCGTCTGAATGTTAAAAGAGACAAATACGAAAAGAACGAAGACTAGGGAGTAAACGGTAACAGCAGTTGCAGCATGTGGAGTATAGGGAGACAGAAACCAATTTCTTACTTCTATTTACCCTCAAGGGGTTAACAACTAATTATAAAATTAAGATTCCTGGTACGTGAGAAGCTAGAGAATTAATTTACTGAGGAAAGTTCCTACAAACCAGAAAAGCCGGGAGGAAAGTAGAAAATTTCTAAAGACAAGAAAAACATGAGGGACTGGGGAGAAAGGCCGAGAGGAAGTTTACTACTCTCCAGGGGCAGATACACCTTGCTTCAGTCTATCCTTCTTCATCTTCTTCTTGGAGATTGGCTTTTTCTTCTTTGGAGGGAGAGTCTTTTGAGCATAAATGTAAAGTATATAGTTCCCAACTAAAAAAGTTAACACTAGCCCTCCAACAATAAGCAACACAATCAACCCTGGATTAAGTCCTTTGGTTTCAGCATCTTTGATCACTTTTCCCTATTTCTTAAAACCCAATTAAATTGTTAAAAAGATGTATCAAAGAGTAAACAAAGACATAACCGAGACACGCAACATATGCAGCAATCAAACTTTTAAAACCTTGAATGAAGATTCAAAGTTCCAGGACCGAAGGTATGGGTTCAAATGCGTACCGTAGGATGAGATCAAGAGTAAATCACAGGTAACCTAAATATCTATCGTGAAATAAAAACGGGATAGCAATTTAAGTAGTGACTTATATCTAATAAAAGGGAAGATATTGGAGATTTTCTCAACGAAAAAGAAAAACAACAATAATTATCCTCGTTAACATGCATAGGGAAGTTAAAAATAAAAAAGAATAGATAGCAAAATAAGTACGAGCATATGTTGCATTACTTAGTTTACAGACCAAAGTTGCCATTCGTTGATGCTAGTTTGATTGCATATACTGTAGCTATTTGGTTTCAATCTCGAGTAGTTCAAATCAATTATGACCTTGATTGCTTATAAAAATGCAGGATAAGCACATTGAAACGAGTTCAAATTTTATTACCAATTGATCCATACTTTCCCCTTTAGTCACGCCTTTCATTTGCGCTCCAATGTAGAAGAATAAGCTGTTTCAGCTACCGTGATTCCCAGTTCCAGACTATATATATAGAACATTTCCTTGTCTTAGACTAGTTATAGGTGCATAACTGTATAATCTCTTCTATAAACTATGTTAATGCAGCTGAGAAAGAACCATCAAACACAGAGGCTCCGATTCTTTTTCTCCCGTAGAAAACTTACATATAGTTTCGGAGCAAACAATCATATACAGAAAGGACTCGCAGAAACAGGAAAATTATGATACGAAAACAAAAATTCTAAGAACCATAATGGAACAAAAAAAGCCGTAGCGAATTATAGGCTAACAAATAACATAAAATTGTACCCTCTCAAAAAAAAAAAAATACACCGAAGACAGAAAAATGACACGAATCTATAAAAACCGATCTCATAGATTAGGCAGCAAAAGAGAGTGTAACTGAGGATAGTAAAAACCGTACCATGCGATTAACTGAGGGAGGGACCATATCGCCGAACTCGAAATCGTCTTCCATGGCTGCAACTCAGATCGGAGTCGGAGAGATCAACTCGCGAAGAATTCCTGTGATAGAGGTGCAGGAATTCGAGTAAGAGAAGCTTCGAGAAATACCAAATCAGATTTACACTCTCCGAAATCGACTCTCGTAATTGGCCTTTTCTTTTTATTTTCTCTGAATATCATCTCGGTTCATTTGGGCTTTAGCCCATATTGTGTATATACATAACGGTCCAAGCTGGCCATCCCGCTTTTCACAGTTCGAATTATTAGTAATGTTCAAGATGCTCACAACTAAAAAAACCAAAAAAATAAACATTCGCACACTATCCAAAAACGAGAGTTCATGTACAATTTTAATAGTTTATATAATATATTATATATATATATATATTGTTTTATAATATATATTATATAAATTTTGTGGATAAAAATTTAAAATTTTATTGGATAATTGATATCTTTTATTTTTATTTTATCCTTAATTAATTTTTTTATTTTCTTTAAAATGATATATTCTTTATATTCTCATTTCGAGTTGTATAGAGAAAAAGACTCACTATACCAGTTGGTCTAAGTGTTAACAGCTCGTCCAAGAACCACCTTTTTTTAGTTTGTCCTTCGTCGTAATTAAGTTTCACAAAAGATTTAGGGAGGTTATCATGATTTGAATGATTGCATGATATCAACAATTGTTACAAAGTAGTAACAATTAACTCTTGCACTTGCACTAAATATATATATATATATAGATTGATAGATAGATATATAGTGAGCTGAATCAAGACAATAATGAAATTTATCAGGTCAAATTATAAAGCAAAGTGCCAATTGGGTGTTTTTATTATAAATAACAATAGTGTATCAGATCAACGTGAACAGAAAATAATAAAAACTCCTAACTCTTATTAATGAAACGACAATCCTTTCTGATTTCACCAAGGTTGCCTGTAAGAGGATTATTCTCAGACAAAAGGAGAATCGCTCTAGAGAACTGATCAAGGAAATAGCCATTATCAGAAGCCATCTTTTGAACAAAAGGAAGGGTAGAAGGGTCAGAAGCCAGTTGCTGGTCAACCAAGAGCAAGCCCTTGTGATTGAGAAGGTTCTTGTAGTACATATTGTCAAGCACCATCGGCGTTTCTCTATCGTTCCTTGCATACTCGACCGCCTTTGGGTCTGGGTGTGGTTGCGGGCACCGTCCTTTAAGGTACTTGCCGAACTCAGGGTCTAATGTTGGATCCACTGTTGGGTATAGTCTGTCTACTAGGTTTGTGCAATGGGTTCTTCCTACTGAGTGAGCTCCTGCGATTTGGAAATAAAATAAGAGGAAAATGCAAGGGAATTGGAGAAAAACGGACGAAAAATATTGATATAATAAAAGTCATTGCGATATTATTTTACTCTCTCTAATTCAAAGACTTGGAATAATGAAAAGTACAATATTTAGATCATGATAAGTGAAGACAGTATATATTTGAATATTGAAATAGAATCTTTCATATTTTTCTTTATTTTTCCTATTGATTTACAATATCCAAATAATGTCTTGTATTTGCACACAAATTTGTTAAATGAAATTGCACGGAAAACCCTATAATATTATAGATATATAAAAGAATTACGACTAATCAAATTACACAATTATTGTTTTGAGAATACAATTTGTTAAAAAAGAATTATGTTTTGCAAAACAAAAAAAGAAGAAGAAGAAGCAAGATAATAGAAGACAAAGGAACCTTTGAAAAAAAAAGTGGACAAACCTAGAAGAGCAACTGTTCCTTCAATGTCAAAGCCAACAGATTGAAAGCGAGAGAGAACTAATGAGATCGTATCATTGTGATTAGGGATGTAATTTGCCACCTCTTCTAAATGACTTTCTCTTCCATCCCTTCTTCCTGTTTTCATCTCAATTTTCGGTCCCCCTAACTAAATTTATATTTATAACGAAGAAAAAACATAACGTTAAATTCATGAGAACATATCAATGAGAAATACGAAAAGAGAGAGAGAGAGATTACGAGGACAATGCCATCTCTTGCAGAGAGAGCGATGATATCGGCGCAAGAGACAGTCGAAGGACATTCCTTTTCGAGAGCATCTTTGATTTTGTTTACGTACTTGAAATTTCTCATACCAAAGTTTAGTGGCGATTCCTTCTCCGATTCAATTCCATATTTCGTATCCAATAATAGAGATGCATCGCACGACTATTAAAAAAAGAAGCTAATTATTTTAATAATTTTACTACTAATTAATTACTTTGCTTAATAAAAGAAGTTGAATGACTAATACAATACCTTGACCATACAATCGTGGAAGAGATTTCTGATCCATGAGACGGCTGTATTTCCATGTTCATAATACAGATTAAGGACTTGTTCTTTGATAATCTCTTCCGCTTTGGGGCAACTTTGCATGTAGTAATTCAGCTCTAGATCACTTTTACCTATATATAAACGTTATATTTAGATCTTAAAAATTAAACAGTAAAATTAAAATATTCACGGTTTGTGTTTTCTTCCCACGTAACATGAACCATATACAAGGACTGGAAATTACCTGAATAGAATTGTAGAAGAAATAGAACTAAAAGAAAGACAAAGGAATAACAACGGTGCTTGTTTGTGGCCATCTTAATCATATTTTCTTTGCCTTCTGCTATGGTTTGTCTCTCTTTATGCTCCTAATTGAACCCTTTATATAAGAGAAGGGCTTCTGCTTCTAGTTCAATAATTATAATATGTCCACGTAAGCCTTATACAGATTAGACTTCTAAACTCCTAATTGTTTTATGATTACTTTCATTAGTGGATGGTGGAGTCCTAATTAATTAGTTAATTAGAGTTCTAATTAGTTAATTTCTTTTCTTAATTATTTTTAAATTTTTTTATACTTCTTTTCATCGGTTGCTTTTGGTATATTTTATTGTTGAGTTTATCTCATTTTTTAACAAATGAGAGTTTATCTCATTTAATAAGTGTCTTCGTTTGTATAGCTAATTAGAGTATAATTTGGATTTGTGGACTATATAATTACATTAGAGTCTCGAATGAATTACAATCTCTCTCACTTATCCTTGTTTTTAAATCTCAATCATTTATTTGAAATTTCAAAGTTTGGATTTGGCTTTTTCAAAAGTGATTTAATATTGCATAATAATCCTTGGATCAGATATCAACTATGGTTCACATCAGGATAGGCAATGATAACAAGGAGAGGATAATATCTTAAACGTGTTTAACCAAAATGAACTGGGTTGGTGCTTGATATACAAAGCAGCTGTAAAAAATGTTAGGTGCAATACTCCATGTTTATCATCATTATAAATTAATAATGTATTTGTTCTCCCATTACACGTAAAATAGAAACGTCAAAAAGTAAAAAAAGATTTTTAATTAATATAAATGTACGGTCTCATATCAGTAAAATATCACATCATACATCATAATACTTATAAATAAATACATGATGTTAGATTTAATTACAAGGTCATGCTTCTTGAATTTAGTAGGGTTGTTCACGGCTCGATTGAACCGAATTGAATCGTTTATGTCAAAATAATTGAACCAAATCGAACTGTGAGTTTTGGTTCGGATCGATTCTTTGATTCGGTATTATTGATTAAAAATAATTTTTAAATAAGATTATTGAAAAAAATAATATAAAATCAAAATTTTGTTCGGTTTGGTTCAGTTTTAAATGAAATTATATATAAAAATAAAAAAAAATAATATGAATTTAATGTTTCGGTTCGGTTCGAAAACTACAAAAATTTCAAATCGAACCGAAACTTCGGTTCTCTATGTACAGGTAAAAAATTATCTGAGAAGCCATATAAACAAGCATGACCAATTAGAAGCAGGAAGAATGGATTACCACCGTGACCGAGCGGAAAAACCCATCTGAACCATTGATCCCATCATGTCCCATTTGACGATTCAGACGTGAGTAGTTATTAGATTAGATAAATTTAGTCTGATGTGATAAGCTTAATCTAGGAGGTATATTTTTTTGATTCCTCGGGTTTAGAGGGATTTAGTTAAATCTTGTAACTAATCAAGAGTTTATAAGTAGAGGCCAATTGTAAATCAATTCATTGAAGACAAACGAAAGTACTCATATACTTGTTTCTTGAGAATTCTCTCTCTCCCCCCTCTATCTCTCTCTCTCTCTCTCTCTTATCATTCTTATTTTTTGAGTGTAAGAAAGTTTTTCATTTACATTTTGATGCTTTCATTGAGAGCCTGAGGGTTTTTACTCAATAAGATAACTGAAGATGCCTCGTACTAGATCACATGCTCCCTAGGAAGCTGAAAATGACCCCAACCCCACTGCTAATCCCCAGATCAGCCCGCACTGTTGACAAGAGCACACAACATGATTCAGACCATACTGAGCGGTATGCAAGGAATGGAGAACCGCGACAGTGAAACATTACGGAACGCGTGGCAGACTATGCAGGGGCACATTGCCACATTGCAGCGGGAAATTATGAAAATGAGGGCGGAAGTCAATCAGATTACTGTGGCACGAGAGCGTGAAGCATAAAATCAGAACCAAGAGCAAAGGGAGTAGACGCATCAGCAACCAAAACTAGTATTTAGCCACAACGCCCGTCACAAAAACTCTGAAGTCACTTCACGTGATAAATGGAAAGGAATCAGCGATGAGAACCGGCCCATCTAGCCAGTCATGTAGCAGGCAGTAGAAAGGATGTTGGAGCGGAAGATGCTCGAGATGAGGAAACTAGGAGCGAGTGGAATAGCAGATCTAGAAACTTTAACTCGCTCTCCACTATGCCCAGAAATCCTATCTACTCCGACACCGAAGAAATTTATGGCCCCCAAGTTTAAATGTTATGAAGGGAAGTCAGATCATGTTTACCACCTATGTCATTTCAAACAAGTGATGGCACTCACCAACATGAGGATGAACTGATGTGCCAAAATTTCCCAACCAGTCTGGGCGGGAATGCGCTAAAGTGGTACCACTCTTTACTCCCTTGCTCAATTGATAATTTTACTAGAATGTCTTCTATTTTTCTGGAGCAGTACTCCACGTACCGAATGATGATGAAATATTCATAACACCTCATGACGATTACGATTAAGAAAGGAGAATCATTGGGAGACTATATGCATTATTTCAAAGATGAAATGACCAAGGTGGAAACCTATGATGCTTGTGTGGCTAGATTAGCATTCGGATGCGACCTAGATCTTAACTCTCAACTATTTGAAGATCTATCCAAGAATCAGCCCCTCACCATGGCAGAAATCTTCCTCCGAGCACAGACGTACATAGCCCTAGAGGAAGAAAAGAAGAGCATTGAAAAATTGATTGAACGATGAATTCCTGTGCATCTCAAGGATGACGGTAGCACGAGAACATGAAAGCGTGGATTAGAACATTTTAAAAAGAAGGAAGATGAGAAGCAAGGTGACTTCGGGAAACATCTAATTCTAGAATGATGAATTCACCCCAGGGAAAGAGTATATAGCCCATTGACTATCCCAGTAAATCAAAATTTGAAGTTATCAAGGATGAACTTTGGTTGAAACAGCCCAATTCCATTATAAAGGAACCAGATCCAAGGGATAAAGAACCATTGAGAATAGTGGACAACATCATTGTCATGATGGAATCATAAGGAACAACCAGGAAGGAAAGAAAAATCTACTGGAAAAAGCCCACCCTCGAAGTAAAAAATGACCGAAAGAAAGCAGTTGGAAGCGTGCCGATTATTTTTTATGAAGAAGGCAACGAGCATGATGGGCACAATGACGCTCTTGTGATAACCATTCAGATTGGAAACTGTTTGCTGCGAAGAGTGCTAATTGATGATGGAAGTGCTGTGAACATATTACGCTTGAGAAGATGGCGATAGACGCCCAGAAACTACACGTCCCAAGACAGCCACTCATAAGTTTCAATGGAATAATAACGTATTCTGAAGGAATTTTGTCACTCCCGGTACGGGCTAACCCATTTAACCACATCATTGATTTTGTGGCATGATCGCCCTATAGTATGATCGCCGTATTGTGCCACTGATTTTGCTCCAGAATAGTGCATGTAAAGCATACTCTGAGCGGGAAGATGAAGAGTTGATCTGAAATGACACGTGTAAAACATTCTCTGAGCGGGAAGATGAAAGGTCACTCTGGAATAACGGATGTAACATATTCTCTGAACATAAAGATGAAGAGTCGCTCTAAAATGACACCTGTAAGGCATCTTCTGAGCGGGAAAATGAAGAGTTGCTCTGAAATGACACGTGTAAAGCATTTTCTGAGCGGGAAGATAAAATGTTGCTCCGGGATAGTACATGTAAGCCATTCTCTGAACGAGAAGATGAAACGACAAAAGAATACGAGAGAGACAATCATAAATGGTGCACAAAAGAAGAGGCGTAGAGTAATGATGTGCAATGATGACATAAAATTTAAATATTGCAAGTTAATTTCACTATGTGATATTAAATGCAATAGGGGCAAATGTACATGTAAAAAATTGTCTCAGAATCCACATAAGCAAACATGACCTATTAGAAGCAGGAAGAATTGGTTGCCACCATGACCGAGCGGTAAAACCCATCTGAACCGTTGATCCCATCATGTCTTATTTTACGGTTCAAATGTGAGCAATTGTTAGAATATATAAACTTAGTCTGATGTGATGAGCTTAATTTAGGAGGTATATTCTGTTGATTCCCCGAATTTAGAGGGAAATTAGCTAAATTTTGTAATTGATCAAGAGCCTATAGATAGAGGTCAATTGTAAATCAATTCATTGGAGACAAACGGAAGTAATCATATACTTATTTCTTGAGAACTCTCTCTCTCTCATTATTCTTATTTTTTGAGTGTGAGAAATTTTTTTTACGCTCTCGTTTTCTCGAACCGAACCGAACTGAACACATATAAAAAACTGACCGAATCTATTATGTTCGATTCGATTCGAGTCAATTTTAGACAACCCCTACATTTGGCCACATTCATTCTCCGACTTTTCTACCAAAATTTTCTCACGCGTAGCTCCACTTAGAATACCTACATTCTTATTTTTAAAAGTAATAGATAGAATATGAAATAAATGGAATAATTTATATATTAAGCATTATCCTAGCTAGGAATGTATCTTATGCGATTTTTTACGTGTATCTTATATAAGATTATTTTGTCATAAATCTTATACCGTTATACGATCCATTAGTGTAGGGATATAAGTCAATAGCTTTATTTAATTCTTTTCCTATCATATTTTAAGAAAAAAGAGAGAGTCGTCTAGTCGTTAGTGCCTTTAACAGGTAATTAATAATATTCATATCTCAACCATTGTGAGTTTTATATGATTAGTTTGTGGTGTTTATCATAGCCAGAAATGGAATGAGTCCAAGTTATTTATTGCTTTTCTTAAGTCAAATTGTGGTATATAATTTTTTATAACCCTGGATGGGAATATTTGATGAGTTTCTCGAGAATAGTTGTTTGATAAATAGAGTTTTTAGTCAGAAACTCATTATTATATTTATGTTGCACATCAATGCTTGCAAGCCATATGATAAGGAATTATTTTACTGGTCGGCGAAGCAAAAATTATTGAAATATTATTGCAGAAGTCCCAATCATATACATTTCATGAGCGATTTTTAGAAAAAAAAAACAATTATATAAGCCCCAAGATTGATATTATTTTCTTAAAAAAGGTTTAATGGTTGTTTTGGAATAAAAAGTGAATTGGAGGAAATGAAAATCGATTGCCCTTTGGGAATAAGAAAATGACAGTTCTGCTAGTGAATGAAAACCAATTACGATCAAACTAGGAGACTCCATAAACATTCTTAATTTGATACAATTATAATGGATGTACTTCCTAATAATAGATTGTGAGTTCGAGTAATATTTTATTTTATTTAATTAAAAACCAAAAATAAGAAGAAAGAATCATTTGGCAGCATTAATGGTCAAAAGAAGACAAAGTGTGCAAGAAGGGGAAAACGCAATTAAGATGGTTCTATGTTAGTGGAAATATATCTGCTTTTGAATTTGGAGTCATTTCAGTCTTAAGTGTTGATTAAGTGAAAGTGGAAGTCATTATATTTACATAGAAACTCAAACTAGTTCTCTGTCACAAAGTGCATCACGATTTACAATTGGGAATTCATTTCTTGAAAGGTTAGTGGATAGCTCACTACGTTTAGGAAAACAATTTGTGGTTGAAATGTTCTTCGACTTAATCAATCATTATCATTTATCAGCCTTAAATAGTGGATTGAATTTTCTAAAACATTTCGTTGTTATGACATTCCAGTTTTAATTCAACGACCAGATTTTTAGTTTCACTAGTCATAATGAGACTTTGATTCCAAGTATTTTGAGATATCGAACAATTCCCAATTTGCCAATGCCAAAGTTAAAGGAATTGAACTCATTTCAATACCCACAGATGAAATAGTCTATATCATAAACCAATTTCCTTTGATATCAGTACCATGAGTGATATTTAATGTTCTTTTCCACTGATACTAGTAAAAAATCGTGTGCATTGCACGCACGTGTAATTATATTTTACTCTTTAACATTTGAAGAATATTCTTCTAAGATCAGTTGCTTTTCAGTTATTATTTTATCATTTCAAACAACTTTATGATTACTTCAGGTTGTTGAGATCGTGTTTCTGTTACGTCGGAAGAGATGATCCCTCGGACACGATTTCTCTCTTGTTTGCAAGTATTTATAGGTGTATTGCAAAAGGTTGTTTAAACCCTTAATTGCACACCATTATTTCGGTTCCTTGAACAAAACTTGTTAATTTAAAGGCTTCCATTCATTGATTTGCTTTGAAGTATGATCATGATTTTTACAATGCATGCATCATTTAATTATTTTAACAATGCTTCAATGAACACATAATAACATTGAAAGGAGGGAAAATTTGTAAATTCATATTGAGAACATTTGTGTGAAAAAACAAAAAAGACAGTTTTTTAATGAAAACACTTTTACATGCCATACAACACATTATCAACATTGCATGAACTTCTCTTTAGGCTAGACAATTTATATATTGAAGTAGAAAGTTGAATATGAGAAAACCTAGAAGTGGGATAAAATTGATAGCCTTGGATTATCAAAATAAATATTTAACAATTTGCAAGTTTCATCGTAAAAGAAATCGATATTTATTAATCTGAGTTTAAGTTAGAAATAAAAAATAATCAAAGGATAATATTGTCAATCAAAAGTTTCACTTTAACTAAACCCTTTTAAAGATACTAGCCGTCAATAACGTGCATCGCACGTGATTTTGTATCCATTGTATTTTCAAACCATTACTCATCCACAAGTTTAATTTACTCGTGTGAATAAAAAAGTGAAATACACAAATTAGTTCAAATTTAGTTATAATGATGTTGTAAAACAAATTAGTTCAAATTTAGTTATAATGATGTTGTAAAACACGTTTCTTAGAGGTTGTAACTTTCATATATGCATTATCAATCACATATATATATATATATATATTATATATATATGCTAATTTCAATTATAATATATGTGACTTATATATTTGATATCCCTTTTGAATGTAAACATGGACACAATATGGTACGTTTTTATAGATATTTGAGGACATGAACATGACATGCTTTGATACTGAACACGTTTTCTCAAGAAATTCACATTGGGTATAATCATTTTTGTCAAACCATCTGATATAACTATTTTATGGAGACAAAAGATAAACATTAATGATCAAGCTATATAGTTAAGAAAGTATTTGATTTAATTTTTAATATAAATTAATAATCTCAACTACATTGTTTTAGTTCCAACAATCACACACTATTTTGTTATAGCTAAAAATTCCTATAGTTCATAATCAACTTTATTTCACTCGAGCAAGTTTTTTATGATTTGCATGTTTGTAAAAAAGATCTATCATGAATAAATAAATATGTGTGATTTTGGGTGAAAATGCCTAGGCATTATTAGTATACAATATTAGATAAAAATATTGACAAAAATGAGATTATTAGATAATAAATCTAAATGTGAATAACCTCATTCTATTTAATTTACGCAAAAAAAAGAAAGAAAAAAATTGCTTATGTTAACTACCTAGTGTAAACTATTCCCTCAAACATGATACAAGATCATATCATTGCATTCGAACAAAAATGGTAGGATAAAAGATATGGTAAAACTTATGTCAATATATCAGAAACTTCAGTAATTAATATTCAGTCAATTGACAACCAAGGAGTTAAATACTCTTAATGTTGAGTCGGTTGATCCTTAGAACTAAAACCAAAACATGCAACATCCCCGCTATAAAATGACATCGAACCAAAGTATGACTTTATATTAAACTTCCTAGGTATATTTTTTATCTACACAATTTTATATAACAATAAATTACCTAAATGTATCTCAATCTAAAATATCAGGTACATGAGCATTAACTTGATCATATAAAATCACTTTTCCATGATACATGTATTCATTTTCTTCACCTTGAGATATTATGCACTATTATTATTTTGGATACAATTACTTCCTTAAAAATGCAATGCATTTGTGTAAGTGTCTTCCAAATTCAATTAACTAAATATTATTATGATAGATACAATTTCGGTGGAGTGATAAATACATTTTGTGTGGGAAGTTGCTTCCAAATTCAGTTACCTACTAATTGTGACGTAAATATTAAAAAATTGATATTTTAAATAGAAATATTAATTTACATGAGATCCTAACATGACAATTTGGATGCCAATGTGCTTAAGCCACATGTCATTTTAATAATAATAATGATTATAATAAAATAATGATAATAATAATAAGGATTATAAATTATAGACAAATAAATAACTAAACTAACTAAAATCAAAATTAAGATTATAAAGATTAAAGAATAATCAATTTTTATTTTTATTTTTGCATTTTAAATTTCACCGTATTAAACCTTATGCAAAAGGCATAGTTAGAGTGTATCAGGAGTATAGTGAGCTGTCCAACAAACTATTTTTGTAGCCTTGCACGGATGTTTGATCAATTGCCTTCAATTCGTGCGGAAAATCACAAAAAAAATCGCTAACACAACTATGAGTGGGTATTAATTGGTATTTTATGTGATCTCTCACCTTGTGTAATAAAGGAATATAATATATAAAGAAAAAGATAAAGTCTAAATTGCGAGTTTAGGCAGTGTCGTCACACGCCATTTCAATTGCCACATCAGCATTGCTCAAATAGAATATAAGCCAATCCCATTTGACATGGGCATTCATGGTATGCACAAGATGGAAGCAGAAAAACAAATAAATTGCTTTAAACAGTAGCGTAAAACAAGTACATTGATTTTGACAACATTCCCCAAAACAGAGTCCCAATGTTTTGGTTTCCTCTGTTTGAGTATTATCTCCAAATATATTTACAGAAAAGAGAAATAATAATGCAGAGAGAAGTTACTTGTGTTTCATATGATCAGCCAAGGCTGTAGTTTTGCAGATTGGACACAAGTTCTTCATGGCTAACCACTTCTTAATACAGCTAACATGGAAATCATGGCCACAAAATTTAAGTGCTCCAACATCATCCATGTCCTTGTACTCCTCCTGTAAGTTTACAAATCACAAGGTAGACTCAGAACATTATATCCATAATGCAGCAGTTTCAGTTTAAAAACAGGGCCTAGAAAATGTCTAAACAACAAAAGTAATAGCCAATGTTTATCAATATGAATAATTTTTCTTAAACATATGTTCTTACCAGACAGATTACACAACTTCCTTCCTCTTGGGTCTGATCTGATGAGCAATATATTGTCTCCGTCACACACTTCGATATTAAATCTTCAGATAAGCCTGTGCTGACATTTCCAATTCTTTCTTCTAATGCTAGAAGTTCCTACTCAGGTAAAGACAGTAAATAGTAATGTTCTTGGAAAAAGAATAGTAATGTTGACTCCGACGGAAATAAAAAAGAGAAGAAGAAAAACATATTTTGTTTCTCATAAAAAACAAGAGATGAAAATGACCTCATAGCTCATGTTGTCTATGTCTAGTCTCATATCTCTATGCCGATCGACCATGTTTGTTGATCCATACAAAGCCGAATGATCCACAACCATGAAACCCTATAATTTAGGATAATTTCCGATTTTCAGAAGGTATATAAAATATTGTTTATAATTGCAACCAAGTTTCTACATAAATCTAGATCAGAGAGTTATATAGTCGTCCCTTAGTCAGCCTGATCCAATAAAGAGAAAATAGTAAACAGGAGAAGTAACTTTATTCAAGAGGTCTATAAGATACATACGAAAGAGTAAGTGTCGTTAACAGAAACACCTTGCTTATAATGTGAAACATAATGACATTGTGTTTCTTCCAAGAAGTTATACAGATCATAATAAAGTCAATACCTCAGACGCAAATCGATCATGAGGATTACTCTCCTCGGATAACGGTCGATGTCTTTCATTGGGTACCCTTGATCTCCCATTCCTGTCACTATTACGCCACCCACCAGTGGAATTAGGCCTTGGAAGTCTGGAAGCATAACTTTCAGCAACCAACTGCAATCCATCATCTGATGGTACCATAGGTCCCAAATGTAAACTGCTCGAGAAAGTCCTTGGAATTGGGTTAGTTCTTTGAGAAAAGTTACTGTGGACTCCTCTTACTAGTTGATTTGAACTACCATGGAAACCCTGAGGAACAAAACTTCTGCTTGATGCAAAATAATGGTGGTGCCCGCCAAACTCCACAGGAGCACTGCTCGCCCTACCTCCATTAGGGCTATGATTCATCTCATGGCTGAAACTACTTGTATCTGTAGCTAACACACAATAATTTATAACAAATAGGGAAAAGAAAACTTTAGACAAAAATATAGAACTAACCTGAAATGAAAAACCTTCCATGAGAAGACGATACTCTAACATGGTTCCAATCCCGAATTGAAGAACTAGAACCTTGACCGGGAAAATCCGAAGTCTCAGAATGATCAATGGGGCAGCTAGAAGCATAAGAACTATAAGATGGATTGCTTGATAAATGGGTTCTGGAAAGGTTGGACTCCAAATTGAGTGCAGAACGACTTCTAACATTCCTCGCAGAAGCCTCACCCCTGATTGGGATGCCATTGCCTCTACTACTGGGGTTCACAGAGAAGTGATCCCAAGGCATGTGTTGGATGTTAATAGTTGATCTCTCTTGACATAATTCTGAAGATGCAGGGAACAGAGAGGAACTTCCAGGACTGTAATGTCGGCTTGTACCACCTCTGTCACTGATAGAAGGGATTCCAGGAATTTTCCGCTTGTGAGGTCCTTGTCCATTATCCATTGCTGTATCAACAAAACTACCTTCAGCACCATAGTATGGTTGTCTTTCATAACTGGAGGTAGATGCGTGGTATGTATAACTTTCGGAGGCAACAGGGAATGTTCTAGGAGTCGATGAATGCAGAAAAATATCATGAGAGGGGCCTGAAGCATCTGGTTGATAATGTGGTGCCTGAGCACCATGACTTAAAGGAGAATAGCCATTTGACCTCGCAGCCGCATTCCATTGAGAGGAAGAATGCCCTGCATCTAGAGACAAATTCTCCATCGGACATAAAAAAGAGCCATTACCTGTGCCAGCAGGCCAGGCTGCAATGCATGTTGTGTTCAGTATTAGCCACCAACAAATTTTTATTTCTAGACCGAGTGCAAAACATGAGATGACTTAACAACAACAATCAGAGCTATCCCCACTCTCATAGTCTCATGTAATCCACAAATTTAAACAGGAAAAAGTTTTGACTTTTGGCTAAAGGGAACACTTACTTTAATCAAATAAGTTATTTAAAATGATGCAGTTCAACAACCTAGAAAAGAAGATAATCATCAAACACCAAGACCTGAAGAGATACCTACCTCAGAAATTTCCATCAAACACAATGACTTGCATAGCAACATTTCTAAATGAAATACGTTATGCATGCATTACAGAAGATGTCTTCATCATTCCATTCCGGCATGTTTAACCATTAATCCTATTATATGTTCTAGAAAAATGAAATAAATTGAAGGATTGGAAGTTATATACCCATATGTACGTAAGGTTGGTCAGTATGTTGGTGATTCCAATTCTGATCGTCACTTTCAAAAACCTGTGATGTACTGAACAAACGCCTATGCCCCATAACTGCAACAACAAGACAGCCATCAAAGAGTGGAAGCATCACAGTCATTTTGGGGAGAGAGAGGGGGGGGGGGGGGGNGGGGGGGGGGGGAGCATGTCCTCACAAGCACCTGCATTATTTCTACTTAATTAAAATTTTACATCTCCTCAACTACATTAATCAATACTACTCAGTAACCAAGATTTCACCTTGATGGGATTCTAAAAATGTATTAGTTATCTTCCTTCCCAATAAGATAGCACAGCACATCTTATATATTCAGACCGTTTACACACTGACTGAGATTCAATTTTCTTTCATCATGTAAACATTTCAGCATTCTTAGCAGCAACAAGGACATCTGAGGTAAATTATCTCCCGCCCATTACAGATCCAAGAATTTTTGCATTTACAGTTTAGTGCCCGTCGAATCGGATTGTTACACTTCCTAAAAATAAAATTCTCATTGTTACTACTAATCGATAGTCTTTTAATTCTGCATTTTAATTGCATAGAAGTACCTTAAAAAGATAAGAAGAAACCATCCTTAAAACCTCAAGTGAGTAATATATTCCTCACTGCTGACAGAAGAAGACCAAGCCAATGAGCACTTGGACGTAAATAGGCTATTCTCATGAACAAGGATATTTTTCCTCATAAAGATCATATAATGTGGTCTTCTAGACTGCTCGAGTTTGAGGCTGCAAAATTCAATTGAGGGGCCATAGCAATACCCTAAAGGCACAGGAAAAACTTAAAGGGAGAACCTTCAGATACAGAAAGACATAACTATACTTCAAAACAGTAGATGGGATATCCTCATAAACCTTCATAATGCAATGTCCTTCCAATCAAGTAACAGAGATTGGCATATGATGCAAAGTTACAACATTGACAGCGAAGAGCAATTAGCTCTCTCATGAACAACCCCCTCAACCATTATCTAGGTAATACAACAATACTAACTGACTAATTTACGTCCCAACCTGTGACACAAAGCATTCCCTGACCCTTGCAGCTAGCCCAGGACTCTAATTAATTGATGTTATTAGCATCTAACTGCTGCTACAATCATCTCTTAGAACCCTTTGGCAGGGGATCATCGCAAAATATTTTACCAAGCATAACGCCACACAAACATCTTTAAGAATCACTAAAACCAAAATCTCCATGTAAGTAGCATCATCAACTGCACATCGCAATCCCCAGATAGGAGTTTACCACCATTAGATTACACATCAGCACCACCAAGCACCATGAGAAAGTCTCCTGCGATGCCATGTACAGGGGGAAAAGGCCAATCAGCAAATGTCACTGTCCTCCCTATAAATTCAGAGGTCAGTATTACATCACTACATGCAAACTTATGACACCTCACAGACCTCACTGTTGAGGGAACATCATTTACCAGGCCAAAGTGCACAAAGAGTAAACTAAAGTGACTGGGATCATGAAATCAACCAGTCTCCATTCGTCCTTAATGAAGAACAAGACAAGTTAAAAACGGCAGTTGAATCTCCCCCCCATTCCTTCATATTAATGACTCTCCCCTTGACATCCCATTTCCCATAGATTCCCATTGCTAACAACAATCACAGTAAATGTAAATAGAACTACATCCTCAACATGCTCAGTATTTCGTTCCCATTCAAACTCCATGTCTAGACTGGGATTCACCTGTTGTAGAATTCTAATACAACAAGGTCCCACTAACTCCACAAAATAGAAATAGAAGCTTCAGTACCAAGTACTATGCTCTCCCGTTAATCAGACCATGTTAGAAGCTACCAGTCAACACTCCAAAACTGCAGCAGATCAAGCTCTAACCAATCCTGAAGTGAAAACAGGATTACAAAATGGAATCCTTTCTTGGTTGTCCAACAAATCAAACTGTGCCTGCAACATCATTCTCAGTTCAGATAATAAAATGGGAAAAGACTAAGCTATCCGTTGATTTCGAGTAGTCTACTTTCATAGCCAAAAATCTTAAGGGTACAACACAAACTTTATTGTAATACATTGACCCACCATTTTCTGTAAAAGAAAAACGTGTCCCACTTCCCAAGCAGCGTAAGTAAAAGAATGAAGGAGGACCTCGTTTATCAGTTAAAAAACCCATCTAGCAATCAGATAGGTATACGGCAACTGAATGAAGATTCGAAAGTCAAAAACACAAGTAAAATGAATGCCTGAGCGATTGTGTGCGTGGAGAGAGAGAGAGAGAGAGAGAGAGAGAGAGAGAGAGAGAGATAAATTTTAACCAAAACTTCTCAATTCCGCATGAACTAGTATACCACGTAGTTATTCGTTCTCAAGTATCAACTCAGTCACATGTGCTACGAACAATAATGATGCCCCACAAACCCTTTTACAGGATCACAAGTATTTTCGATCAATGATACCTTGATCACTAAGTATAAAGCTCGTGGCCAGAGCTTTTGTTGCATTAAAAGTATGGCAAAGTTAATTGATAGGAGAAAAAATATCAATAAGCTAGATTGGTGTTGATCCCAATTTATTTTTATCAACTTCAAACATTCTTAACAAAAGGAAGAGCAATGAATATATTGAAGGCCACAGGTGATTGTTTAGAATCGACATCGTTCAGTCTATGGAGAATAGTCTAAACTTCAAACATAATTAGTCTCACAAAATTATTTTGTTGGTAAGCTATTATAAGATTTTGTTCCGTTTTGGAGCAGTATATAAGCTCGGAAAGAGGGTTAAGACTTGAGGGAGTTGGATTTGCAGTTGATCTACAGCAAGAGTTACTAACTCATATCCAACTACGCGTTAACATAGCTAAAACGCATAATTTCTCTAGTCTGAGAGATCCATCTCGCACCCTAAAACGCAAAATGGAATGTACAAATATAAAACATCAAGAGAAAATCCAATCACGCATTTTGCTAAAAACAATTGATTCATAAGCATTTCGCTAAAACTTTATAATAATGATCGACTCTAAACCCGAACTAAAAAAGTGATTTGTTTTTTGTTTGATTTTTTCTTTCTTCCTCTTCTACTACTTGAATGACAAAAAAGAAACTTCGCATATTACTAATGCCAAGAAAAAAGGCTGTAGCTAGTATCCCATCAAGCAGCATTAAATTCCTATAAAACTTGAATTTGGTTTTGATAATGAATTGTTAAGAGTAAATGGTCGCATTATCCAAGAACAAAAAAACGGAGGAAAAAATCTCAGGCATGCTCGTTTGAATATAACTAACAAGCTTGCAAATCGTTTTAGTGGATTTGAAGACACAGTAATCGAGCTGATAAAATTGATGATTATGTTGGCTATACTCCATGTTAACACCAAAAATAGGATCATGATAACAGGCTCAATAACGCGCAATTGCAGCATTTAAAATATTACAATCGAAATAATGACTTAGGTGTATCAATGAAAACCGCTTTTACAAGAAAAAACAAGCACCAAGAGTTTTAAATTTCCTTCACATGATTCAACGTACATATATAAAGCTAGAAAAAATCAAAATTATAGACCCGCTATACTCAAATCCTGTTCAAAAGCAAAGTCAAGACCATAAGCGAGAAATAAAAATCTCATGCATCAGATAAGAAGAAACTAACGATCAAAACCTCCAAGTAACGAAACAAATAATAAACAGCAAATTTAAACACTGAAAAATATTATTCTCAACAAGAGAAAACGATCAAAGCTCCTATATCAATATAATCCGCGCGATCATCAACAAAAAAACAGTAAAAGCTCCTCAGAATAAACGTACCGCCGAACTTAGTTTCGTCGGTCTCCTGACAAGACGATCGGAAAAGAGAGAGAGAGAGAGAGGAGAGAGAGAGAGATAGAGAGCGGTTGGGTGCGTGTACTTGTAAGAATAAGAGGAGGAGAAAATTGGTGGCTTGTCCAAACTTACCGGTTACCGATAGATACCGTGTTAACTCTTTATTACCTTCATTGTTTATTATTTATCGTTAATCGTTTCTTTTAAGTAATATCAGCCACGTAACCCGCTTGTCTTCTTTTAATGCAATTAAACTCTGCTAATCAATTCGGTCTTTCTATTCCGAGATCGGCGAGATGGAGAACATTTTCATTTTATTTAATAACATACATACATGTATGCATGTGATTTTAATTCAAGAGTCTACTTATTTTATCATTTTTAAATATAAATAAAATAATATATTAATTCACGTGTCACTAACAATATTATATAAATAGTTCAAAACAAAACAATACCTTATAGTAATCCTATAAGTATCAGCTTATTTAGTCAAATGGAATAGAGTTAATTTATATTTTTAAAAATGAAAGTTTTGTGAGTTTTAGATCAAATTATAGTTTCTGTCCTGGAATTTATCTAAAATTTTGTTTAATCAATATAACTTAATATGTTAGAATCATCAGGAAAATTTGTCCAATTGTGATGATGAGGATTAGCAAATACGTGCTGCTATGAAACACGTGCATGTGAACCGGATGCGTGGGAAATTAGAGATACTATTATATTGAATACTTTGGCTTTCTAAATCATATGTGTGTGTATATATATGAGTCGGTTTCTCATGCCGGGAGTTTTTTAATGATATGGATGCCAGCATTAATTTCTGACCCTAGATTTGGTCAAAGAAATCTCAGTCGTTAGATCATAAAAGATAGAGAAAACGACTTTATTTGTTGTCTAAGTTGCAAGTTAAATTTTTGTGGAAAGCTTCCAAAGGAACCTTCCTTCTTTTTCTTCGTGCATCTCAAAATTTTGCATCAAACTCAAGCTTGACATCAAGCTTTCTAGGGCACGCGATTATAATCGCTTCATTATCTCTCTTCCCGCTCCGTCATTGTAAGCTCTCTCTCTCTCTCTCGCTCTCTCTCTCTCTCTCCGTCGTATGCTGTTAAAATCAACAACAAAAGCTTGAGCAGCAGTAGAACTGAATGTTCCTGAAGCTCGCGTAACTCCCCACGAAAACAGGTGAGCTCGGCCGTAAGTTCACGATTTAATTGTAGGTATGAAATTTTATGTGATTTTAATGAAATACTTTCTCTGATTTCTAATTCGTGAAGCAAAGTTGGAATTTTTTGAGTTATGTTGTATTTGATATTTTGATGTTGATCTATGATTTGTTGATCTTTTGACAATTTTGTTGTTCAGAAGCATCTTAACCGCTGAAACAAGCCCCATATGGAAAAACATTGAGGTAATTTATTTCTCCTCTTATGCTTTGTTTTTATCTATTTTCAAGGAACATGTTTGTTTTGGCTTTTTAGCCTCTCTCATATATTTATTCTGCTATATCATGCCAAGTGAGTAAAATTTTACTGTTAAGAAGACGATTTGGTAGGTTTTAAGCTTAAGAAGGATAAGAAGAGCTTGATGAACTGAGTTCGGTCTTGAAGGCACACATGAATTTTTGGTGAAGGATTTTGTGATTATGGTAAGATTTTTAGTTTATTGTATAATGTTAGCTTCTTTCACATATCAAATTCATTTTTCATAGTAAGAAAATCTCAACGGTGATGTACGATTTGGTTGGTTTTAAGCTTAAGAAGGATAAGAAGAGTTTGATGATGTGAGTTCGGTCTTGAAGACACACATGAATTTTTGGTGAAGGATTTTGTGATTATGGTAAGATTTTTAGTTTATTGTATAATGTTAACTTCTTTCACATATCAAATCCATTTTTCATAGTAAACAAATCTCAATGGTGATGTACCTTTGAGGTTACTCGATTAATTTGGAAGACAAATGAGGATTTTATGATTATGGTAAGATTTTTAGTTTATTGTATAATGTTAGTTTCTTTCACATATCAAATCCATTTTTCATAGTAAACAAATCTCAATGGTGATGTACCTTTGAGGTTACTTAATTAATTTGGAAGACAAATGAAGAAACTCTTGGATTGAACTAAATGTTGTTGAATTTTCAGTTCACTTATTTACTTTCTGATGCTCATTGATCGTCCATATCTGATAGCAACCGAGAGAATAGCTCCTCCCATTTTTTGGGAATAACTCCTAAGATTTTTTTGTTTTGTTTTGCCTAGGATGTCTATAGTTATTATATTGCATCTTTCATCGTTGTTGTAATCTCAGATTCTAAAACTGGACGTTAATATCGACTACTTTGATATTTATGATTATTTAAAGGATTTTCCATGTACGTCATTGCTAGTTTTTCTTATGTACATAATCATCGGTTGATTTCTAGTTCTTAGGGTTGCTGAAGGGGTCGAGGAATGTTGCTTTTGGGACAATAAAAGGTGTAGATATGGTCCTCCTTATGAATGCAAATGGTGCAGATAGGTTGTGAGGGTTTATAAATAAGTATGTGATGGTTCCTCACCCTTTTTATTGGTTTTGTTAAGTACTTTAAATGGATGTTACAGAGTTCCTTGGGTCCATTACAAGGGTCGTCAGGGGAATTTCTATATTTAGATGAGCTTCGATTTAGATTTTTCATGAGGATACCTTTAATATATCTTGATGTTTTTCTAAGGATTTTGATTGCAATCTAGGTCATGGACATGCTAGGACCCAGTCTTTGGGACGTTTGGAATACACTTGGCCAGTCATAAGAAAAACAACGTGTTTTCTGTTCATGGACTGTAACTCTTTATTAGCATGGACGGTAACTCTTTATTAGCATCTTTAATGAGTGTAGAAGATCTTTGATATTTTTATAGATTTGAGGCGCTTAATTGTTGGTCTAGTATTATAATTATTTCCTCATTTTTATGTAAGAGGTATATTACTTGTATATGTATCTGCTCAAAATTCAGAATTGCCTTTAGTGACTTTCATTTTTTAGGATACCTTTCATTCTCTCAGTAAAGTTACCCTCATTTAAATTGGTTTGGGTAATTGACAAGCCTATAGACTTGGGACAATAAAAAATAAAAATGAATTTATAATTTCAACTATTATGTGTCGTAGAACATTGTTGAAATGCGTGTTTCTAATGAAGAGGCCAAACTGAATGGCCAACCTTTGGAGACATAATTGATGTGGATCATTTCATTACCAATGACCAACCTTTGGAGATATGCATATTCCTAAAACCATCGTTTTTTTAAATTATAGTGTTGAAGAAATGGAAGAACCTCTACGAATAGTAGAGTACAAATTAGATATGAGAGACACATTACAACTTGGAATGAAATGATGCACGATGCAACTGGAGCAATTATTAAAAATTCTTCGTCCTTGTATTGTGACATATCCAGAAAGTAAGTTTGAAGTGTGTTTGTAGAGTTTAAAATAGAAGGGATTTATAACGAAAAAATAATATGCATATGTAGTAATACCAATGAATGATATACTTTTTTTTACAGGAAATCTGAATTTATTTAGTATTTCATAAAGATGTGCAATGAGATTATTATGTGAACATGACTAAGAATGTGAAGTCTTTGAAGAGAGCTTGAAGAAATATAAAGACCTATACACAGAGTATATATTAGAAATAAGTGTGAGAAAATTGCTAAGTGTGTGAAAATGGGAAAGTGTAGGAACCTTATAAAAATGTGTGAAAATGATTAAGTGTGTGAAAAAATGGCTACGAGCATGAAAATGGTTACGGGCATGAAAATGACTAAGTGTGTGAAAATTACTAAGTACATGAAAATGACAAACTGGAGAAATAAGAATGACTAAATTTGTGAAAATAGCTAAATGCGTGAAAAATGGCTAAGAGTATGTCAAATAGCCTAAGTGCATGAAAATATGACCAAGTGACAAAACAAGTGCATGAAAATGATAAAAAGTGAGAAAATGATGAAAATATGGTTAAGTGTATAAAAATGTTAAGTTCTAAAAATGATCAAAGTTAATTTATGAAAATGACTAAGTGTGTAAAAAAGATAAATGCAGGGCATAATTTTATGTGTGAGAGAGAGAGAGAGAATTTACAAGTACATGAATGAAAGGCATAATTGTGTGAAATTAATATGTATACCTAAGTATGAAAATATGACTAAGTGCATGAGAATAAATAAGTGTATCAAAACAAGTAGGGCCAAATGCCACAATGGGGACATAAACGCCATGACTACATGTCGAGTCTGTTGGAGGTTATGCCCTCAAAGCATATGTATTTGTATTTTGATATGAAATTTAAAAAGGATTACATTTTTCTTATAATTGTTCTTTTAAATTATTGTGGAATAATTTCTATAAATATATGAAAATTTCATATTCATTAATGAGACTATGATCTTGTATTAAAATCTAATCCTCTCGTACTGATACAAGATCATAGATAATGAATAAAATTATCAGCAACATATTAAAGTATAGAATTTTTAATGAATGGTTGCTAGTAAAGTTCACAAATCATTATGCATGCGTGTGATCTAGATCCGGATCATTGATGTGGATAGACATCTTAGTGAAGGTACTTTATATAATAATATTATATATGACATGATCGATGTGAATTAATATCTTTATTAACGTGCCATTTATTATAAAAATTTAATACACATCGATCATGATCATATGTAGATCAGTCTGAATCTTAAGTAGTCATGAACTATTATGCATGTCTACTAGATAATTTGATTCACTCGTTAGGGTCTGTTTGTTAATCAGGCTAGTGAATTTTATTTTAGAGATTTAGTGATGTGGATGGCTAGGGACATGATCTAACAATATTTGAAATCTAAGCCTTCATAACATATCATATATTGGTTCTCTTAAATGTTAATTCTAGAACTGAATGGCTATTGAGCTCAAATTTATAATAAGATTATAAATTAGCCATTCACTAGTCGATTAATGGTACTTAAGGATCAATGAGTAATTAGAAAGGTAAAACGGTAATTTTGACCAGTTCTAATTTACGAACTAATAATTTTGAGGACAAAACTACATGAAATGATTATGTCAGTTGACTACATGAGAATATTCTGTAAATACATTCTATAATCTCTAAGAGTGCAATTCTATATTTATAGTGGAGTAATAATGGAATTAATAAATAAGATTATTTAATAAAAGTATTTAATTAATAATTTAGTTTATTGAACCTTAAGATTATAGGTCCATGGTCTCTAAGTCACATTTATACTATGTTGTCTAGAGTGAATATTTCAGGACATGAGAAAATGACTGACTTGTAAAAAGAATTTTTATTCTAAGACAAGTACATAATTATGAAATAATTATGTGTGATTAATTAATTATATATTTTAAGTATAATTTTTAGAAATTATATATATATATATATAAATAATTATTATTTTTTAATTATCGATAAGTGAGACAGAATATCTAATTCATAAAATTAGATAATTAAATTATTATATAATAATTTAAATCAACTAAATCTGTTATTTGTGAAATAACAGATAAGTTAATTGATATGGATAATCAAATATGTAAATTTTGAATTAACTGATATCTAGATAATTGTCTGATTAAAATAAATATTTAATTTACAGTAATTACCATATGTCAATCACTGATAGAGTATTAGAATTGACATGGACTACTGTAGTACCACGTGGCACTACAGTAGTGAGTGTGCAACACTGTAGTGCCATGTGGCACTGCAGTTGTACACAATTACAGCGGGTCCTACTGTAATTGGTAATTTTACAATTAAATATTTTTTCAGTCTATACCTAAAAATATGATACGCCATTATCTAGAATATATACAGATATTATTCTAATGGTCTTGGTTGTTGAATGAAGATGAGAGAATCAGTTGATCAAATCATTACTTCGTCAATCAAGAGTTGAATTGAGAACACGATTGGTGTCAGAGAGATTTTATTCTGTGATTAAACGTTAATCAAATTTCTAAAAGAGTAATCATCACGTTCATTTAGAGAATCGTCTCACTAAAGTCCTTCTCAGTAAATCTCTAGATCTCATGTCTTGAGAACATCTAGAGACAAAAAAAATGTCTTGTAAATTCTACATGCCCATACACGTTCTAGTGCGTTGAGAATTGACTTGGAAGATCTTGGTGTGGATCTCAGAGTCTACTAATCATTGGAACGATTTCGTGAGAGCGGATGATCGATCGATTTTTGCTAGAACACTTGCTATAGACTACAGAGGTATATGATTCTCAACCTTATAAGTGTAGATTTAACTTATAAATATATAATGGATCCTGACTGATTGAAATTTTTTTTCAATAAAAGTTTATATTTGGTTATCGTGGCGTTGCGCAATAGATGTCCGGTCTCGGACACAGCATGACATACATGAGACTTCTAACTGCTGAAGAATAGGGAATTTTTCTCATATCCTCTTCCTCCTGAGGTGTCTTAGGACATTGTTCCTTAAAGAGGACAATTCCCTGTCTGGTCGGTTGATGACATTTCTTAGAATTCTCCATAGAGAATCTCTCCCGCACCTTATTAATAAAAGATGCCTGAGAAAGTGTCAAGAACTTATTCTTTCTATCTTTTAGGATTTGGATGCCTAGAACATAACTCGCTTTTCCAAAATCTTTCACTTGAAATTTCTCAGCTAACTACTTCTTTACATTTGACAAAGTTTCTACATCATTCCCAATGAGTAGAATATCATCAACATAAAGAATTAAGAAAACCACTCTCTTATCTTTGGTGTATTTATAAACACAGGCTTCGCCAACATTTTGCTCGAAGCCATAAGACTTTATAATCTCATCAAAGGTAAAATTTCAAGATCTAGATGCTTGCTTTAATCCATAAATAGATTTAAACAACTTGCATACTTTCTGATCTTACCCATTTTGTATGAATCCTTCTGGTTGCATTATATATATGCTTTCTTCAAGAGAGCCTTTTAAAAAAGTTGTTTGGACGTCCATTTGCCATATCTCGTAGTCAAAACTAGTGGCTATGGATAAAAGGATGCGAATAGATTTTAGCAAGGCCACAGGGGAGAATGTCTCTTCATAATCGACTCCATCCCTTTGTGTATAGCCCTTGGTTACTAACTATGCCTTGAAAGTCTCTACTTTCCCATATGCACCTTTTTTCTTCTTAAAAATCCATTTACATCCAATGGGCTTGACATTTTCATGTGGATCTATAAGTTCCCAGACGGAATTGGAATACATAGATTCGGTTCCCTAGTTAATGACATCTTTTCATTTCTCATTTTCAGGATCATCCATTGCTTCTTTATAAGATAATTGATCGTCTTTAGTAGTGTCTGACACTAGGACATATGTCTCTAGTTTGTAGCGAACTGATTGTCTCATAACTCTCCCACTATGATGTTACACCAAAGTTTCCTTTGCAAGAACTGTGGTTTCTATGGTCTGTCGTTTATCAGCATAAATTGAAGGTGGTCTGATCTTATCAGTCGCTAATTCCTCGAGAATTATTTGCTATGAAATTTGTAGTTTTGCATATAGTCATGCTCAAGCAAGGTTGCATTTTTCGACACAAACATCTTTTCATAATTGTGACTATAAAAGCACCCACATCTAGTCTCTAGAGAATAGCCAACGAATATGCATATCTCAGACCTTAAGTCTAAATTTCCGGTCTTAGGTCTAAAAACGTGAGTTGAACACCCATATATACGAAAATGATGCAAATTAGGTTTGGAGCCATTCTGTAACTCTAAAAGCGTCTTGCTTACAAACTTAGAGAGCACTACATTCAAAATGTAAGTTGCCGTGTGTGGTGCATAGCCCTAAAATGTAAGTGACAACGATGAGTAACTTAACATCAACCTAACCATATCCAATAAGGTTTGGTTTCTCCTTTCTACAACATCATTTTACCCTCTAGACATGATTCACAAACATGAAGATTTCCAACTTTTAGTTCTCTCAAAGCACCATACTTTGTTAACATGTTTAACCTATCTAGATTAATATGTCACAACCTAAGATGCCATGAATATGTGTTATCATCATGAGAAAATCTTTGTCGTTTGTTATTTTTAGGTTTTGCTACTTTAAATAATTCAGAATGATTTAACGCACATTCAGTTGGTTTAAACATATACAGACCTTAACACAGTAACCGAACTAAGGAGCATACCAAACAATCTGAACCAAGCGGACAAAGAACTGAATTAAAGCGGCACAAACAAAAGCCCAACCAAGCTCTGATACTAAGTTGAAATGCCTAGCCCGATCACTCCTTAAAACGTAGGTGTTAAGAAAAAAAGGGTACTAGAACTTTATAACTAGCACAGAATAGGCAAGTCTAGGCGATGTAGGACAACATTCCAACAATTCAAAACTAAGTAATTATATCTAAAATGTAAACGGACTGTCCCTAATGCTTTAGTTGACACGAGCACACCACTGCCAACTTTCGAAACGACCTCATCATCATCCAGCTCTCTTGACGAATCAAGCATCTACAAAAAAGGACACACATGCTTGGTGGCTCCTGAATCAAGTATACATGATGACAAGTTATATTCCACTAAACAAGTTTCCAGTACAAGTAAATCATATTTACCTTTCTTTTTCAACTCAGAGAGATACTTGTTATAGTTTCTCTTCCAATGACTTTCAACCCCACAATGGAAACACTTTCCTTTGAGCTAGTTGTCTTTCTTGTTCTTCTTGACTTCCGAAGATGTCTTGACTTTTTTTTACTCTTTTGTTGTTATTTTAGTCCTTACCATTTTTCTTCTTCATTTTCTTGTTCTTAACAATATTGGAAGAAGGCTTTTGCTCGACAACATTTGTCTCACCCTCTTTGGTCATTCTAAGGTTGAGTGACTCAAAAGTCTACAGTTCATTCAACAATTAGGTCATATTGAATTGTAACTTATTCATGATATAGTTGGTCGTGAACGTAGAAAAAACTGGTGTGAGCGACTCTAGTATGATGCTAACTTGAGTCCGCTCATCAATGGTCATCTCATGTACTTTTACCTCGTGCATTATGTTGATTATGTTCAAAACATGTTCTCGAACATAAGTACCCTTACTCATCTTAGTTGTCATATAGCTCCTAGTGGCCTCATGATGACTTTGATCGGACTGCTGCCCAAACATTGCTTGTAAAGATTCCATAATCTCATAGGCAGTCTCCACGCTTTCATGCTTGGTTCTTAGAACATCATTCATGCTCACAAGTATGTAGCACTTCGCATCGTTGTTTGATATGATTCAAGCATCATATTTGTCCCTAACATTCTGAGTGACGTTAGCAGCGGGTTACTCAGGACATTCCTCAGTAAGAATGAACTTATGGTTCTCACAAATCAACATTACGTTCATATTTGACTTCCAACATACGAAACTATCACCATTCAATTTCTCAAGAGCTAGTAAAGCAGTAACAAGGTTGTCCATGATAGATATAATATTGATAATTGAAATTCAAAACATACATGATTCAATATAATTGATAAATATCTAGAATTCGAAAAGTAAACGTGATGCATGAATGTAATCATAATAAACACATAAATTTAGCATATACTAATCATGATAAAACACCCAACGATTAATGTGAACCTTAGGGTCGGTCAAATTAACCTCAATCTGTCTACGAGACATTCTCATGTTTATTAATTAAAACTTAAAATATTTTCTCTTTTGACAATAATATATCGCTTGTTCGGTCAAGTCACAACTATCAACATGAAAACTTAATTGTGACTTTGTGAGTATAACCCATCATTTCAGATTTCATGACTTCATTTAGAATATTTCGCCTTGGGGTCGGTCGAAACTAAACTACATCACTTCCTCATACCTTCTTAAGAAGTCCAACCTTGGTATTGGTACAGCTCGAAACCTTCCTTAGGAGGATGAAAACAAAGCCATCTCGAGACCCCCACTGCACCTCACGGTGTTGTACTAATGATGGAGACCATAAGTTACATTGATGAATTTCTCTCACTTACTATTTTAGGATAATGTGTTTTTATTTTAACTAATAAATTAATTTCAAATTAATTACTAGTTAAAATAATAATCCTATAAATATTTAATTATCAGTTAATCCAATCTCATTGGTCTAAGTTCATTTAACTTTCTTAACCTCCTAACTCATAATTATGTGAACTTAGATTAACTAATTAATTATATTCTTCAAACTTTAATAAAACTCTTTTATTAAAGTCGGTTAACCCTAAATGTTACTATATCCTTTAGTGTGGTGTGATTATCAAGTTTTAACTAGTTAAAACCTAGTAGTTTACATGCAATTCATATAATAAAGCAATACATATAAACATATTAAGACAATCCTAATAAATCATATTTTTATAGATGAGATTCATGATTAAGTAAAACTGTGTGAGATTTTCATGTATGACATGTGATCGACTAATGCATGGACATGTTATCAAACATAACATTTGAACAATTATTTAATAATTAAATAAAATAATAATGAACCGAGTGACTATTGAGTATTTTTAAATTACAACCTTGAAATAAAGAAATAAAATTATAAAGCGGACATCAAGAATACATATTTTCTAAATATTATCTTCTCCTTCTGATGGCTATCTTCATGATATTCAAACTTTGAACAAAACCCTTTTTAATTAAAAAATTATAATTTAATTAAACAATTTCTATAATTATTCTTTTTAATATAGTTGACTTTGATTTAGTCAAATAAATATTTTATTTGATTTGATCAAATTTAGGTCAAACTCAATCAACCTATTAATTTTTAATTTTTATAAAATAAAAAATTAATAATTAATTTTAAAATTACATTAATTTCAAATTTTAAATGTATAATTAAAAGAGTTTGGGTTTTAATGAAGTATTTAAGTGATATAGTTGGTTGCATGATTTGTTAGAAACTTTCCTAAAACGTGACAACAGTTGTCACGGACAATAGGACTCTCTGATCGCCGCCCATCACCACCGTTGCCCGTCTCACCGCTGGCAGCTGCCTGACGCGCTAGACAACCACTGTTCACCATTGGTACAGTACCTCCAGCACTGTTCACCTCTACCAGAATAATAAATTTCTGACGTGAGTAGTGTTTTCGCGGATGAACAATAATTATTTTCCGCTCATCTCGTGCGTTCTTCGTCTTCTCGCGTTTAGAATAATTACAATAATATTTAAATTAAAATGACAATAAGTCCTATGCCTCAATTCGGCTTACACAAGATCTAAAAAAAATTTAAATAAAGTCTTACCCCATAATCACCATACAATTAACGATCCATTATTTTTCGTACATTCAAAAAACATAACCATCCATCATCATACATATCTCATATTATATGAATAATACAAGAAAACCCACACAACATTTAGCATATATATATATATATAAAGACTGATCTGATATCACTTGCTGATCGTCGCGGCACATGCGCGGTGGAAGCGTGGAGGCGCGAGACCTTTCAAAAAATCAAACATCTAAAAAAAAAATATTTTAATAAAACAAAACTTGAGCAACGTCACGATAACCAACTAAAAAATTTTATTGAAAAATTATTTTCAATCAGCCAGGATCCATTATATATTTATAAGTTAAATTTACAACATACAAAGTTAGAAATCATATACCGCTTGTAGTCTATATCAACTGTCCTTGTAAAAACCGATCGATCATCCGTTCCCACGAAATCATTCTAACGATCAGTAGACTCTGAGAATCCACACCAAGATCTTCCAAGTCAATCCTCAATGCACTAGGAAGTGTGTGGGCACGCAGAATATTACAAGACACTTTTTTTGTCTCTAGATGTTCTCAACACATGAGATCTAGAGATTTACTAAGAAGGACTCTAGTAAGATTCTCTAATAGAACGTAATGATTATTTTTTAAGAGATTTGATTAAAGTTTAATCATAGAAGAAAACCTCTCTGACACCAATCATGTTCTTAATTCAATTCGTGATTGACGAACTGATAATTTGATCAACTAATTCTCTCATCTTCATTCAACAACCAAGGCCATTAAAATAATATTTGTATATATTCTAGATAATGGTGTATCATATTTTTAGGGATAAACTGAAATAATATTCAATTGTAAAATTGCCAATTGCAGTGAGACCCACTGCAACTGTGCACAACTGCAGTGCCACATGGTAATGTAGTGTGCCGTGAGCCAGCACTGTGCCTCACGGCACCACTGTAGTGCCAGGTGGCACTACAGTGTTACACACTCACTACTGTAGTGCCACGTGGCACCACAAACCATGTCAATTTTTGATACCTTATCAGTGATTGACACCTGACAATTACCGTGAATTAAATATTTATTTTAATCAGATAATTATCTATATACCAGTTAATTCAAAATTAACATATCTGATTATCCCTATCAACTAACTTATTTGTTATTTTACAAATAACAGATTTAGTTGATTTAAATTATTATCTAATAATAATTTAATTATCTAATTTCACAAATTAGTTATTCTATCTCACTTATCGATAATTATTTGTATATATATAATTTCTGAAAATTATATCTAAATATATAAATTATTCAATTAATTAATTCTTAAATAATTAATCACACATAATTATCTCATAATTATTTACTTGCCCCAGAATAAAACTTCTTTTGCAAGTCAGTCATTTTCTCATGTTTTGAAATATTCACACCCTAGACAGTGTAGTATAAACGTGACTTGGGGAACATGGACCTATAATCTTAAGTTTCAATAAATCAGATGAAAATTCTTTAATTAAATAATCTTATTTATTAATTTCATTATTACTCCACTATAAATATGAAATTGCACTCCATGGACGTGTAATCCTAAGCTCCAATAAATCAGATAATTGATTAAACTTTTTAATTAAATCATCTTATTTATTAATTTTATTATTACTCCACTATAAATATGAAATTGCACTCTTAGAGACTATAAAATGTATTTACAGAGTATTCTTATGTAGTCCACTGACATAATCATTTCATGCAGTTCTGTCCTCCAATATTGGTTCGTAAATTAGAATTAGTCAAAATTACCATTTTACCCTTCTAATTACCTCTTAATCCTTAAGTACCATTAATCCACTAGTGAATGGCTAATTTATAATCTTATTATAAATTTGACCTCAATAACCATTCAGTTCCATAATTAACACTTAAGAGAACCAATATACGATCCGTTAGGAAAGTTTAGATTTCAAATCTTGTAAGATCATGTCCCCAACCATCCACATCACTGAATCTCCAAAATAAAAGTCACTAGCCTAATTAACAAACACAATCTTAACGAGTGAATCAAAAGATCTAGTAGACATGCATATGTGTTCATCAAAAGATTTAATAGACAACTACATCAATGAATGTTTAAAACAAAAGTCATATTTGCAGTGGGTCCACTATAATTGGTAATTTTATAATTAAATATTAATTTAGTTTATCCCTAAAAATTTGATATGCCATTATGTAGAATATATACAAATATTATTCTAATGGCCTTGGTTGTTGAACGAAGAGGAGAGAATCAGTTGATCAGATCATCATTTCGTCAATCAAGGGTAGAATCGGGAACATGATTAATGTTAGTGAGATTTTCTTCTGTGATTAAACGTTAATCAAATCTCTAAAAAAATAATCATCACATTTTGTTAGAGAATCGTCTTACAAAATTCATTCTCAGTAAATCTCTAAATCTCATATGTTGAGAGCATCTAGAGACAAAAAAATGTATTGTAATATTCTACGTGCTCACACACATCCTAGTGTGTTGATGATTGACTTGGAAGATCTTGCTGTGGATCTTGGAGTCTATTGATCGTTAGAACGATTTTGTGAACAGAGAATCGATCGATTTTTGCAAGGACACTTGGTACAGACTACAAGAGATATATGATTTCTAACCTTGCATGTTGTAGATTTAACTTATAAATATATAACAGATCCCGACTGATTGAAAAAAAATTTCAATAAAAAAATTTATCTGGTTATCGTGGCATTGCACAAGTTTTCTTTTATTAAAAGATTCATTTCTTATTTAAAAGTTTAATATTTTAAAAGGCCACACGCCTCCACACTTCCACCATGCATGCGCCGCGATGACTGGCAGAGTCACAATTCAAGACTGGTGTTTGGGTCCCAAACGCCAGTCATAGCTGGTGATTCGCCTACCATGACAGGTGTTTGGGGTCTGCTGGTCGCGTTTGGGCCCCAAACCCCATGGTAACAGGTGTTTGATTTGTGTCCCAGTGACACGGGCCAACCGCTTGTGTGTTTGGTGTTTGGGGCCCAAACATGACCAGCAGGCCCCTAACACCAGTCATGGCTGGCGACTCGCCTATCATGACTAGCATTTGGAGCCTGTTGGTCGCATTTGGGGCATGTTGTCATGTTTGGAGCCTGCTGGTCACGTTTGGGGTCTGCTGATCGCATTTGGGCCCCAAATGCCAGACATAAAAGCATTTTTCTCGTGTCACTGAGACACGAGCCAAACGCCTGTTACCATGGTGTTCGTGGCTCAAACGTGTTTAGCAGGACCCCAAACGCCAATCATGGTAGGCGATTTGTCAGCCATGACTGGCGTTTGGGGCCTGCTGGTCGTGTTTGGGACCCAAACGCCACACAGACAAGCGTTTGCTCCCAATACTCCCAATTGGATTGTGGGAAAGGCATGTCAATTTTTGAAGGGCGTAACTTTTGACTCGGGCGGAACCACATGGGCCGTAAGATATCAAATCGAAGCTTATTTTGAGATCTACATATGCGATCAGGTTTACTTGTTGCAGCCCAGTTTTGGGTCCAAAAATAATGCTTTAAGTAGTTTTGGAGGCTTGGAAGCTATTTCAGTCTTAATTTTGGCCTTTTTGTTATTCCCATCTCTTTTAATTTTTAGGGGTTTTTATATGCTTATAAATTAAAATGTAAATAGGTTATTTTTCAAATTTTATGGGGTTATAATTTATAAAATAAAAGGTTAAAATTTCAATTTTCAAATTTCAAATTTTCAAATTTTAGGGGATATGTTCGATTTATAGATAGAATCCGACCTTGAGGGTTATACGTGTTCATCAAACCGATAAATAGGATTTACCGACCATCATAACATCACGACCTATAATTATATATGGTGAAAACCCGTCTTGCTCGATACTTGTCACAAAAGCACAACAACATTATCAGTGATAACTTTTAACTAGTTTATGAATAAGTGTTCAATTGTATCGAGAATCCTTGATTAATCTAATCTAATTTCACATAATAAGTGATTATCACGAATGTTTGCATTGAAATAATGAGTTTTTTTCTATTTTTATCGACGATTTTCCCGGTGTACGGTAAATAATTACAAAAAATATCTATTTTACCGTTGATTGTGAAGAATGACGATTAGAGCCATATAAATGACGATTAGGCCCAAAAAAGTGTCGATTGGGAGGGAGATTGGCGATTTCCTATTTATACATGGCGTTTGGGGAATGAAGCACCCAATTGGAGGCATAAAACTAGCGCTTGGCTTTGATGATGCGATTAGCACATTCAGGATGACGTTTAAAGGCTAAAAATAGGCGATTCACCTATCAAGTATGTCTATTAAGTAGTACGTATTTGGTGAACCCCAATACGTATTTGGTGAACCCCAATACGTATTTGGTGAACCCTCTAAGAATTATTGATTTGTACGTAATTGGTGAAACTCAATATGTAATTGGTGAACCCCACTACGTATTTGATGAATCCCTCCAAGAATTATTATTTTGTATGTATTTGGTGAACCCCAGTACATAATTGGTGAACCCCAGTACATAATTGGTGAACCCCTGTACATAATTGGTGAGCCCTACTACGTATTTGGTGAACCCCTCCAAGAATTATTAATTTGTACATAATTGTTGAGCCCTGGTACGTAGTAAAGTACAAAGGGAATCTTGAAGGGTTCACCAAAATATTGCACGTACAACAAATGTTCTAAAATATTTCACGTACAAAATCAATAATTCTTGGAGGGGTTCACCAAAATATTTCATGTACAAAATTAATAATTCTTGGAGGGGTTCACCAAAATATTTCAAGTATAAAATTAATAATTCTTGGAGTTGTTCACTAAAATTTAAAAATTAATTTTCTTTGAGGTGTTCTTTTAAAATGTAGTGGGGTTCACCATAAATTTAAAGGTGTTCACCTCCAACCTCAAGGAATATACATGTCGTTAAATAGTAAAAAATTATGAATCGATAAATGTAAGACATAATAGTGTGTAAAATGATAAATGTAAGACATAATTGTATGAAAGAGAGAAAGAGGTCTGGAATTTAAATCCATATATAATTGTACCACATACATATTAATTTTGATTCTATACATGAATCGTGATTTAGGAACATGTGCGTTAAATAGGGAAATATTATTTTACTTGATACTTGTTGTAAAATCATAATAACATAATCAAGAATACATTCTTAAACATTTATGAATAAGCGTTCAATTGTTTTAATAATTCATTACTAAATTCAAATCTAATTTAAAATATAAGTGAAGATACTTTAATTTTCACATAAAAAATAGATAATCATGATAAATTTATTTGCGATTCATCTAGTATACCCTAATCAATTTTAAAAAATCAAATTTGTTGAAATACCACCATAAAAGGGTCCTAATAACCATTGTATTAACGCAAAACTGCCAAAATTGGGCCAAAAACCGTAGGTATTGGATGAAAAATCACCGGAATTGGATGAAAAACCGCCGGCATTTGGATGAAAAACCGCCGGTATTGGTTAGAGAAATCGCCGTGATTGATTGATGATCTTCACTACTTAATTGGTGAATCCTAGTACGTAATAAGGGAACCCCAGTATGTATTTGATGAACCCCTTCAAGAATTATTATTTTGTACGTATTTAGTGAACCCCACTACACAATTGGTGAACGCTAATACGTATTTGATGAATCCCTCTAAGAATTATTAATTTGTACGTATTTGGTGAACCCCACTATGTAATCGGTGAACCCCAGTATGTAATTGGTGGACTCCAGTAAATATTTGGTGAGCCCCTCTGAAAATTATTAATTTGTACGTATTTGATGAATCTCACTACATAATTGGTGAACCCCACTACTTAATTAGTGAACCCCAATACGTATTTGATGAACCCCTCCAAGAATGATTAATTTGTATGTATTTAGTGATCCTCACTATATAATTGATGAACCCCAGTACGTAATTGGTGAATCCCAGTACGTATTTGGTGAACCCCTGAAAGAATTATTAATTTGTACATATTTGGTAAACCTCACTACGTAATTGGTGAACCACACTACGTATTTGGTGAACTCTTGTACGTATTTGGTGAACACTCCAAGAATTATTAATTTGTACGTATTTGATGAACCCCACTATATAATTGATGAAGCACACTACGTATTTGGTGAACCCCAGTACGTATTTGGTAAACCTCTCCAAGAATTATTAATTTGTACGTAATTGGTGAATCTCACTATGTATTTGGTTAACCCTTTCAAGAATTATTATTTTGTACGTAATTGGTGAATTTTACTATGTAATTGGTAAACCCCAATACGTATTCAGTGAACCCCTCCAAAAAATTTTATTTTGTATGTAATTGGTGAACTCCAGTACGTATTCAATGAGCCCCTCCAAGAAAAAAAACCTATTACCTGTTGGATTTTGTGTGGCTCAGATTACTTCAAAAGTAATTTAAAGGTCACAATGACCCATCATCAATGCCGAGAAATTATTCCCGGTATTGTAAAGTTATCATATATATATAAAGTTGAGTATGAACACTTTGGATTGCGCCATGCGTCATACCTAACTTTTTGATAAATGTTATTAACCACTCATGATATTATATCACAAATTTCATTAAATTTATCTCTATTTAAATGCTAAAATCAGAGTTAATGAATTTTTTGATTCACCTTAAGTGCAATGATGGGTGAGAAATTCAAAGGTTAAATCCAAAAATCATATTTATCAATAATAAATAATTGACGTGTAAATAAAGAAATATGAGATGTAAATTGAAAGGTCTATTTTCATCAATTCAAACCGAAAAGTTTAATGTTTATATCAATCATAGTTATTCATTAAATTTACAATGTAACAAAAACTAAAAGGTCATAATTATGTAATATATCAATGTTCGAATAGAACAAAATAGATTAAATCAATGGTAGACATGAATAAATGAATGAATTATTAGTTAATTATGCAAAATAGATTAAATCAAAGAATTTTATAGAACAAACAAATATTCTTTAGGCTAAAACATATGAAAAATTAAGTAATGACTTTTCAGTTTTTTATTGTTAATGCAATAATGAAATTAAACATATGGAAGTTGGATAAAAGGTATAAAGTCATTTGTTAACACTAATCAAAGTGAATCGAAGAGGTCATGCCATAAATATTTTTTTTTATGAAATTTGAGTTGTAGTTTGATAAATTTGGATGTGCCAAAGACATTGCTTAAGAAAATGATTTAATGGGAGAAAGCTTTTGGACTATATAATTTCGAGATGTATTTATAGAATTCTTTTTATTAATATTAGAGTTATATTACTTTCAAAAAAACATATTAGAGTTATATCATTTTTATAGTTGAAGAGAGTATAGTATTACCGTTTCCAAATAAAAACTACTATTTTTTTGTCTTCAGTGAATTAGCTTTTTTAGTTTTCTATTTAATTTATTCCCGTGGGATTACTCTTTGTCTCCTTCCAAGTGTTTGCTCAATATTTACTAATTTTCTATTTTAATTTATTGCAGATATTGGAGAAATAATTTTTTGTGATAATAAGTTTTTAAACAATAGAAATTCTAAAAAAATATTATTTTAACTATTACATAAGATGAAATATTTTTATAAATATTGATGTTGTAAATATCTAAAACTGTGCGAAGTACGGGCATGTAACTAATTATTTAAATAAATTTGGGTGACAATCGGATTTCACTATACTATTTTACTTTAAATGAATTATTTCACATTTTCATACATTAAATGCAAGATCGTATGTATAAAGATAATTGTTGTAGTATCCATAACTTTAATTTTTTTACATTATCCTTTTAAATAATTTTCAAGCATATAATTCCGTTTAATTTTAAGTTTTACTATCCTAAAACATGTATGCACTATTCCAGAGCAATCTTTCATCTTCCCGCTCAAAGAATACTTTACATGCGATGTTCTGGAGTAACCTTTCATCTTCCCGCTCAGAGAATACTTCACATGCATTATTCCAGAGCAACCTTTCATCTTCCCGGTCAGAGAATGATTTACACATGTCATTTCAGAGCAACTCTTCATCTTCTCGCTTAGATAATGCTCTACATGCACTATTCCGGAGCAATCATTCACCTTCCCGCTCAGAGAATGCGTTACATGCACTATTCCGGAGCAACCTTTCATCTTTCCACTCAGAGAAAATTTCCCGAGCGCCATTTCAGAGTTGGTATGGGTCTAGTGCCTTTTGGAAAAATATATATCCGTTGCCAGGTGTCATCCCTTCATTTTCTGTTATGTCTTTTCGTTTCTTTCACTGTAGGCACATTGATAGAGTTTTTTCTTTTCCTTCTCTCGTACATTGAGATCTGTGACAAGAATGTTGTACAAGAATAATATAATAATTAAATAAAATGAGTAAGGAGCGAGTATACCATTTCAAAATTGCATCGCAGGAGTTTGAGTTTGATGCTTTGCATTTATTGGCAGAGTTTCTCCCATTTTTTTGCTATGGGCTCCTTGAAGAGTTTTTCCCATTTCCTTTGTTGCGTGCTTATTGGAGAGTTTCTTCTATTTCCGTTGCTACAGGCTCATGGAGAGTTTCTCCCGTTTCCTTTACGGTGAATTCATTGGAGATTTTATCCTATTTTCTTTAGGACTGAGGTTCAAATAAAGAACCATAGCCTCGTCTCCATTACGAACTATTATTTTCTTTTGAGACGAGGACTTAGGTTCAAATAAAGAATCATGATTTACGAACTCCCTGTTTTCAAGATTTTAGGTTCAAATAAAGAACCATGGCTCTGTTTTCACTTTGAGAGGGATTTACGAACTGCCCGTTTTCAAGGACTTTGATTCAAATAAAGAACCATAGTCTCGTTTGTAAGCCTGCTTCTTTTTTAGATTTTATCATACCATCATGAGTGTTTCCCGCTTTGTGAGCAACTTTAGCTTGGTGTTGATATGACTTGATTTGAGCATTTTTGTTTACAAGTATTTTTTTAGAACACGTAACACAGTTTTTCATGCTGCTATTTGGCAGGCCTTTGTTAATCTTCCTGTTGAGGATGTTGATGTCAACCCTTATGTTGGAGATGTCGTTGCCATAGTCTTTTGTATATTTTTGTAATTTTCCTTTCTTCAAGACTTTAAAAATTTTCTCTATTCTTTCATTTGCTTCTCACTTTGTCTTTCTTTGTTCACTTTCACTTTCTCCACTTTTCGTATTTATTCCTTTCTTCTTTTCAGTTTCCTTAGATGAACTCAACATAACCACTGATCGCTTGAGCTCACAATTCCCATCTGGTTCCCTTTTTTAAATTCCTTTTGAAGCTTCATTTGCTTCTCACTTTGTTTTCCTTTGTTTTCTTTGTTTTCCTCGTTTTCATATTTATGCCTTTCTCCTTTTTAATTTTTTCTAAGTGTTGAATACTCTTTTCAAGATTCTGACGTCTTGAGACTTTCTTCCTTTACAATTTTTCTTTTCTTTTCAGTATTCTTCCTTTTTTGTTTTCTTTAGAGGGTAGTGCTGCAGACACCATTCCTCATGAACTTAAGCTCTTAGTGAGCTCAGGGGCCCATTTCCTTTAGAAAGCAAAAGCCTTCATGGACATGAACTCTTGGTGAGCTCAGAGGCACGTTTCCTTTAGAAAATAAAAGCTTTCATGGACATGAACTCTCAGTGAGCTCATGGGCTCGTTTCCTTCTAAGATCAGTGTCTGTAGACACTTCCAAGGATATAAGCTTTTTACAAAGCTCAGGGGCCCTAAATTTTCTTCTGAGAACAATGTTTGTAGACACTCCTAATGATGTAAGTTTTTTCACAAAATGCAGGGGCCTTAAATTTTATGTCGGGCTCTTGCTAAATTTTATGATAACACAAATATAAGTGACAAGAATGTTGAACAACATCAGATATAATATCTTAATAGAATGAATAGAAAACGAGCATATCGTAGCTTTCTTCCAGAAGCTCGAATCTCATTCCATAAAGAATTTTAAAAAATTGACTTCCGTAGCTTTGTAGCGAAGTTTATATGTGTTGGTGAAGCTTAATAAATGAAGCTGATAGTTTTGTATAGTCTTCTTTCATGAACATCCTCTACGAGAATTTCTATAACTTTTGATCAGAAACTCTGAACTAAATTCCATAAAATTTACAGAGAAGTAGACTTCTGTATATTTATGACGATATAGGATTTTCCATGTAGTTCACTCTCAATAAATTCAGTTTAATTTCTGAAGTTGACTGTTCTGCACATTCTGCTTTCTCGAACAGCTTTGACAAAAATCATCAGAACTTTTTGTTGGAAGCTCCAAAATCAATTCCGTAAAAATTCCCGAGAATTAGACTTCCATATCTTCATAATAATATATAATTATCACAATAATATATATTTATCCACGTGTCAACTTCCAATTGATACAATATAATTTCTGAAATTTATTATTCTATATAATCTTTGTTTCTGAACAATATGCACGAAAACAACCATGTTTTTTTATCGGGAGCTCCAAAATGAATTTCGTAAAATTTTTCAAGAAGTAGACTTTATTATCTTTTTGATGGTATATGGTTCACAGTGTTATCTGTCCCCAGTTATTACAGTTTAATTTCTGAATTCGATAGTTTTGCATAATCTTCTTTCCAAACTACTTGTTTGAAAACTATCATAAATTTTACCCCGAAACTTCGAATTGAGTTCTGCAAAATTCTTCAGAAAGCTAATTTATGTATCTTTCAAACGATGTATGATTTGATATACAGTTCTCTTTCATTCAATTTAGTTTAAAAACCGAATCTGATTGATATGTAATGATTTGTATGTCAAAGATCATCCACTTGACTACTACAAATGTAATCCAGTTTGTGGGTAATTTTTGTACTACTCTTTCCCGTTCCCATTATCAAGATAATTCTATTCCTGTCATTGGTGTCTCTGTTCCCGTAGCAACAATCTATCCATTTCCGTTGTCAAGACCTTTCAGTTTCCATCATTAAGACATTTTCGTTCACGTTGTTTGTTCATCCTTTATTTTTTTGCACTTTTGCACGCGAAAAAGAAAAGAGAATATACCCTGATCAAAATTTTTTTTTCGTTCATCAATAAAGAATGTTTTTTTTATAGCTTGAGATACCCTTAAATTCAAAATTTGATCCCAAGATTTGATTTGATTTTAAAATTTAAAATTTAAAACAATTTCTTCATAACAAGTTTTAGATAAGATATTTCGAAACTCAAAACATGATTTTAAATTTAAATTAGAATGCTGGATAATCTTACCAAATAAAATTTTAAATAAAATATTTTATTGTTCAAAATACGATAATCTTATCATATCGTATAAGACATTTCAAAATTTAAAATTTAAAATATAATTTAAGATTCAGATTTGAATTAAAATTTAAAATTTTGTTTATCATATGATACATGCATTAAATTAATATAACAAATTCTTTTTTTGACCTTTTTAGATCTTTTTTCTTTATTTCAAATAATAATGACAAAAGAAATTGGCCAATAATAACGTTAATCGAATACACAAGGAACAAGTTTACCCTTTTTCACTTCTGGTTTCGTTGCCATGTCGTTTCCTTTTTGGCTTCCAATTTGTTTCCATTTCCAATTTCATACCCGTTGCCATTTTCATTCTCGTTGCCACGGTATTTCCATTGCCGTTGCCACGGCGTTTTCGTTGTCCTTGCCACATCGCTTCCCATTCTCGTCACCATAACGTTTCCCTTATTTTCAAACTTCTTCCTTTTCAAACTTCTTCAGTACTGGAGCGGCTAAGATTTTTGGGGACAGTGGGGAGCGGGCCAAAGTTTCTAGATTCACCACTCCGCCTGCTCCAGCTTCCTTATCTTAAGCATTTTCCGCTCCAACATGTTTTTCACTTCCCGCTCCGTGATTTGCTGAGCGGGCCCATTCTCATCCATGATTCCTTTCCTTTTGTCACGCGAAGTGACTTCAGTGTTCTCATGACGGACATTGTGGATGGCTACCGGCTTTAGTTGTTTCAGTGTCTGCTTCCATATCCATTGTTAAAAGCGTTTGGTTTGGTTTTGAGCATTTTGGGAAAGGGTTTCTTGAGTTTTTTTCTCATCTCTCAATGAAAGCACCAAAAGTAAAGGAAAAAAATCACAGTATTTGATAATCGGTCGTAAATTTTCTACATCATAATATAAAAATCAAGAGAATAATTTAGAGAGAGAATGAGAGAATATAAACACCATGTTTTACGTTAAAATCCCTTAAAGGGAAGAAAAACCACGGGGAGACTTTGATAGTATTTCATTATGGAGAAAGAGTTTACAAGGTTAATACAATCTACAGAGTGAGCTTATTTATTATGGGTGTTGAGGGTTGTTGTGTTCTGTTTGGAGTTACATCTTGTCACTATTTATAGGTCTTCAATCGGTTACACATAATCTGTTACAGTTTATCTAATTTTATTTGAAAATAAGATCAGCAGAATATGCCTATGAGATTTAGCTGATCAACATTGACAACTTAAGTAAATATTGATCGTTTGATCAATTTAATGGTCTTAATTAGCTTCTTTTTGGATTGCCACGTTGCCAAGCCATGTACTTTAATCTGATTGATCTGTTCTTCATAACCGCCTAGTTGATCCTACAGTTCTCGCTCTATATTCTCTTTGATGAAATCTTCGGTCTAGATCTTACCACATGTCATGTGAAATTTTGCTTGTATAGTTTCCAAGTAAAGAGAAATATATATGTTTTAACAGGAAAATATATAATTGCAGAGGGTCGATAAAACATATTATGGATCTATCTCTAATAAAGGCCTACTAAGCCTAATTCCCGCATGAGATCTTTTACAGAATCTAAAATATTTAATTGTAAGTTGAAAATGAGATGAGGCCAAATCTTATACACGACGAAATAAGGTCATAATTTGGCCATCTCCTACAATATGACATAAGATCGTAATTTGGCTGAACCTTGTACAAGATGACATAAAGTCATAATTTTGCCGAACCTTGCACAAGATGGAATAATTTCATAATTTGACTGAACCTGATACAAAATGGAATAAGGTCATAATTTGGGCGAGTCTTATACAAGATGACATAAGGTCATAATTTGTCGAACCTTGTACAAGATGACATAATGTCATAATTTGGCCGAACCTTGTACAAGACATAATCAAGTCATAATTTGATCGAACCTTATACAAGATGGAATAAGATCAAAATCTGATCGACTCTTCTACGAGATGACATAAAGTCATGATTGGGCTGAATTTCATACAAGATGACATAAGGTCAAAATATGACATAAGATTGAATCAACAAAAGGTCGTATCCCGTACTCAGACTTAACAAAAATGACAAAATGACAATAGTACCGAATGACATATGGTAGTGTCTCAAGAACAAAGCAATCACAAGTAAGAAGAGAAGATACAAAACCTTTTTCTATGATGAAAATTGACTTTTGGATTCAATAAATAAGAAATCCATTCATATTCCCCAATTAATGAAAGACTCCTCATTTTCCCATAATTAATGTGAAACCTTTTCATATTCAAACACTAATAATGAGTCATCTATATAAAAAGGCGGGCAATTCTCAGATAAGGCATGACTTTCGAAACATTTAAATTCTCAATATTTTAGCCTCTCTTCACTTCACTAACTTGAGCGTAAGAGTGTATTAGGTTAGGCACCATACTAGTGTCAAGATAAAATCTTCATGTTCATTTTCTTCTTTGTGTTCATCAGGTTATAATCAAGTAACACGTGACAACATTATCGACAATGGATTTCTAACATCTACAGTTTGGCGCCGTTTGTGGGAATCGAAAAATCTCATATGTATTGTTTGTTTCCTTGAATTGTGCTGCATAAATGATAATGAATGCAAGAAATGCTAAAAGGGCCGCTTCATTCGATCCGCCGTCAATAATTGAGAGATACTGAGTTCCACCTGCCAGAAATCCTCTGGCGCCACCAAAGGAAGAAATCATCTTTCTGGTGGAGATTATGCAAGTAGTGGGATGATTAAATAAGAAAATGGAGATTCTTAAGAACGACATTCATGAGTTGTGGAGTAAGATAAATGCTCCTGCCAGTCCTCTCCAACCTGCAAGGAGTTGGCATTCTAGGATTGCAACACCTCTCCTTTCAAGAGATACATCGACGGAACCAGATCATGAGGTAAATCATAAAAGGAGGGGAGAAGACCGTTATAGAGCAAGAAAATAAAGAAATATAAGAAGTTGATCCAAAGGTTCACGTGGAAGTTCCTCCCCAAGAGGAAGATCCTAAGACTCAGAAAATGGGAAAATTTACAGAACCGGAGAAATGGTGAATGAAAACAAGCGCATAAGAGATATTAAATGAAAATAGTTTCGCAGAGAAGATCAAGGATATAGATAAAAGACTAGCACAACTTGATATGAAAGTGAAAGAAGAGGATGACCTTGCTATCAGGGGCCTAGTCGAATCACCATTCGTCAATGAGATATTGGTAGTTGAGCGACCAAAACGTTTTACCACACCCAGTTGTACGACGGATCTAAAGATCCATCTTATCATATTACCCGTTATAAGCAAGCTATGATCACGACAAGAATTCCCCATGATCGATTAGATGCAATGCTATGCAGGCTATTCGCATCGAGCCTTGACAAGCCCTCACCTGGTTCGACACTTTGGAGTCAGGTTCAATATCATCTTTTCGTTAGCCTGCTCAAGCATTTGTTACTCAACATGGCATTTGCAAAAAGGTCACTCGTCAATCTCGCCATCTTTACAGGGTTATACAAGGTGTTGATGAAAGTCTGAAAGAATACATAAAATGATTTACCAGGAAAAAATAAGAATAGTGAATTGCATCCACGCTTCCAAGTCTAAAAAAGTTGTCAAGATGAGAATGTGATTAGAAGAATGTCTAAAGGAGAAGCTCGTGGAATCTTTGACGGAAACTTGTGACACCGTTGCATGGTCCATTACTGACATGCCGGGCATAGACCCAAGCGTCATGACTCATAGGTTGGAGGTTGGTCTAACTTATAAACCGGTGACGCAAAAAAAGAAAAATTTCACTCCAAAGCGTAATGCCATAATCAAATGGAGAAGCTTGGAGAATCACACTCTATTGGTCGGAGAGACTCGTTAATAAAAAATGGACAAGCTTGCCCTCACAGTCATGACTTTAGCGAGGAAGCTCAGACCTTACTTTCAAAGTCATTCAATAGTCGTTTGCACCAACAGTCCCCTAAAACTTGTGCTTCACAAGCCTGATATGTCAGGAAGACTCATGAAATGGGCAATAGAATTGGGAGAATTTGACATATATTATAAACCACGTTCCGCAATCAAAGCTCAAGCCTTGGCTGACTTTATAGTGGAAATGACAAAGGCGCTGAGGGTAGAACGTCAAGAATCTTCCCTCGCGTGAGATGGGATGGTCAGCACCATAATGACCGATCCCAATGAAAATGATGAATAGGTTTTGTATGTGGATGGATCGACAAATGCTAAGGGTTGCAGAGTAGGGTTAGTATTGAAAACTCCTGAAGGAGAAATCATTGAACAATAGCTCAGTTTTGGTTTCCACACGTCCAATAATGAAGCTGAATGTGAAGCATTGATAGCAGGGATGAATATAGCTAAGACTATTGGGGCATCAAATCTAATAGTTTTTAGCAACTCACAGTTGATCGTGAATCAAATAAACAAGAATTATCAAGCTGGTGGTACTTGCATGAGCTCATATCTTCAAATGATATTGCAACTTGAAGGTTCATTCCAACGTTTTGACGTACAACAACTTCCTTGCAGTGAGAACAATCATACTAATGCTTTGGTGAATATGGCCTCAACCATTGATATAGAGTTAAGGTGAACAATCTGTACCTGGCAGCACCTAACGTACTTCACTTCATAGCTAACCAAGATCTCTGATCGTGATCAATGTCATTATCAATATAAGCATCTCTATCTGAAGATTCCTAGATGGATCTAATCAAGAAATAGATTTCTTACGGAAAACATCTTGAAGATAAGACATGGGTGAGAAAGAATAAGATGGAAGCAGCCCGATACTGAATGATAGAAGGAGTACTTTACAGATGGTCATTCTCTGGCCCTTATCTTAGATGTCTCGATAAGGAAGAAGCATAATATGCGTTAACATAGCTCCATAAAGGACAATGTGGCAATCAATCTAGAGCATTCACTAGCATATAAGGCTAGGACAATGGGATATTTCTGGCCGACAATGGAAGTAGACGCATCTGAGTATACTCGATGATGTGATAAATGTCAGTGATTCGCGCCAAACATGCACTTGCCAGAGAAGATTTAAATCATATCCTAGTCCCTTAGCTATTCATATAGAGGGGAATGGATATAATAAGCCTTATGCCCATGACACCCATTCAAACATGTTTTTTTTTCTACTGGTAAAACTAATTCTCTAAATGTGTAAAAGCCGAAGCATATACGAATGTCAAAGAGATAGATGTCAAGAATTTTCTATGGAAACATGTGATTTGTCATTTTGGCATTCCAAGAGTAATTATAAATGGACCTCAATGTACTGGTAATGTATTAAATGTTTTTACAGAGATCTTAATATTCAACTCGGATATTCGACGTCGCGTCATCCACATGCGATGATCAAGCTGAAGCCAACAATAGTTGATAAAACAATCAGGCTAAAGGAAGATGGGTGGAAAAGCTACCGACAATTTTGTGGTCTTACCGCACCACTAGGCGGAAACCTACCAGAGAGACGCCTTTAGCTCTTACTCATGGTATAGACGCCATCATACAAGTGGAAATAGGTCTTCCATCCTACAAAATTCAATCTATAAACCTTGTTCAAAAAGACGGTGCAATTAAAAAGGCTCTTAATAACTTGGAAGAGAGAAGGGAAGTCACGTTAATAAAGCTCTAGAATTACCAGGAACACATCTCAAGGCACTACAATATTAAGGTCAATTAAAAAAAATTAAAGTTGCTGATTTAGTGCTACGAAGGGTGTTCAAAACACTCAAGAGATAGGTGTCAGCAAGCTCAAGAAATCATAATGCAATCCACTTGAAGCCTTACTTCACCCCATGGCTTTTCAACAGCTAAGTTGGATTTCTTCTTAACTCTATTTATCATTGCAATTTTTTCTTCAAGAATATAAATAAAAATACTACATGGGATTTTTTCCACAATAGTGATTTTCATTTCGCTTCGACCGAAATGGCCGAAACATTCCGGTTCCGGTAAAGAATCAAAATGAAATAGGGGGCTATAATTTTTCGCCTGAAATTTTGGTATTTTTTGGCTGGAACAGAACGTTTCGATCAAAACTCTTATGTTTCGCCAGAATGGGTGAAACATTGCTAAAAACGGAACACGATGGCCAAAAGTCTACAACCAACAGCCCAAAGGCCAAAACTTTCTCTTCCCTATGCAAACAACTTACCCTATTTGTCGTGCGGAGGTTGAGCCATTGCTCCAGCAAGAGCCCTGTGAGATTCTAGTTTGTGGTCATGCTCCGTCAGCCCCATCGTTACCGCCGGAAGAGGTGTCAAAAAAGGGTATGATATCCCTGTCGTCTAAGGCTATTGGCTTCACCTCAAGATTGAGTTATTTTAGAAGAATTCTTAGTAGAGAAAGATCATCTCGGAGGATTCAATACCATGCCCAAGAACTCAAGAAGACATCGTAGATGGTCTAAAGAGATAGACAATGATCAATGGGGGAAATCATATAGGAGGTTGGCTTTTTTAATTATTACATTTATTATTTAGTGATGAACATCTGTACAAGTCAATATCTTTATTCATGATAGCTTTGCAAAATGAAAACTTTCTACTTGTAAAACATCTAATTAGGCACATTAAAAGGTGACATGACAACACAAATGAGCACCATTTTTCTGATAATTTCTTAGTAATTTTTCAGTCTAAAATGATATTGTCATGTCATGTGAGGCTTTCTGATCAGCCACATTTAAAAAAAGGAAAAAGAAAAACCAAAATGCCAAAACCCTATCTTCCTAATCCAACCCAATGGCCATTTCAGCAATGGCTCAGCCTCTGTTATTATTTTATGAAGCCTTTTAAACTATTTTATGGATAATGAGTGGACTATTTTAATGTTGTCAACCATCTTATGAACAATAAACTGTATTAATGTTGTTATAGATGTAATGTAAGAATGTTTGGTTCATTTATGCTTCTTTGTATTAACTATCGATTCAATTTTTTTCTTAGTTATACTATATATAATAAATTTTATAACATTTGTGTAGATAACCGAATTTTTTTTCTGAAATGGAACTCCAAAATATCTGAAATGTTCATTGACCACCGAAATGAAATTAACTATTATGGTTTTTTCAGCATATGATTGACAAAATGATGCTTTTCCCCAACATAGTTTACTTTATTTCATTTCTCTATTTATATAATGACTAGCTTAGCAACAACGTCGATCCAAATTTTTTTTGAAAGAAAGTCCTAGCCCCCACGCAGTTATGCAAATAGGCACTAACCAGTAATGACCCTTCGCCCATCAAGTCTCGATTTGATGAAATCTGGTATTAAGTCCTCGTCGGATAGGATGAGGCATAAAAGTCTCAACTTGATGAAGTTCGGCATCCAGCCCCAGCCATTCTCGGCCTTTAGCCCACTAAAAGTTCTGCTGCATGGAGTCAAACATCTCAACTTTAATGGCAACAAGCCTACATCATTTGCATGAATTTATAAGGCTTCAATAATCTTAGGCTTAAATCCCTGTTCGGATAGTAAACACATAAAGCACATGAAGCTCACCTAGCTTAGTCACAAGGTTCAGCTTACTACGGACCTCGACCACGAAGTTCGGCCACGAGCTCAGCCATGAAGCTCATCCATGAGCCCGGCCATGAAGCTCCACCAAGGAGCTCATCCACGGTACAACTATGAAGCTCGGCCAAAGACCTCAACCTCGGTTGGCCACGAAGCTCAGGCTTATTTTGATCATGAGCTAGCTCAGTCAGGTTTAGGCATAGAGCTCGGCCACGGATGAGCCACGGAGTTCGGCTACATACAGCTCTCAGAGTTTAACCAAAGTCTGGCCATAGGGTTCAGTCACATTTTGACAATAAGGGTTTGACCGTGGTCTAACCGAAGGGTTTGACTGTGGTACCATGCTAATGAATTAAGACATACTTCAAAGAGTCTGAAGTTTATACTCAAACTCTAGAAGTGGGGAAAAATTGTAGAGGGTCGATAAAACATATTATGGATCTATCTCTGATAAAGTCCTACTCGGACCAATTCCTGTATGAGATCTTTTACAAAACCCAAAATATTTAATTGTAAGTTGAAAAGGAGATGAGGTCGAATCTTATACAAGACAGAATAAGGTCATAATTTGGCCGAACCTTGTACAGGATGACATAAGGTCATAATTTGGTCGAACCTTGTATAAGACATAATAAGGTCATAATTGACCGGACCTTGTACAATACGGAATAAGATAATTATTTGACTGAATCTTATACAAGACAGAATAAGGTCATAATTTGGCTGAGTCTTATACAAGATGATAGGAGGTCATAATTTGGTCGAACCTTGTACAAGATGACATAAGGTCATAATTTGACCGAACCTTGAACAAGATGAAATAAGGTCATAATTTGACCGAACCTTGTACAAGATGACATAAGTTCATAATTTGTCCGAACCTTGTACAAGACGAAATAAGGTCATAATTTGGCCGAACCTTATACAAGATAGAATGAGGTCATAATTTGGCCGAGTCTTATATAAGATGACATAAGGTCATAATTTGGCCGAACCTTGTACAAGATGACATCAGGTTTTAATTTGGCCGAACCTTGTACAAGACAGAATACGGTCAGTCGAACCTTATACAAGACGTAGTAAGGTTAAAATATGATAGACACTTATACGAGATGACATAAGGTCATAATTGGGCTAAATCTCATACAAGATGATATAAGGTCAAAATATGACATAAGGCCAAATCAACAAAATGTCGTATCCCATACTCAGACTTAACAAAAGGACAAAACGACAATAATACAGAATGACATACGGTAGTATCTCAAGAACAAAGTAATCACAAGTAAGAAGAGAAGATACAAAGCTTTTTTCTATGATGAAAATTGACTTTTGGATTCAAAAATAAGAAATACATTCATATTCCCCAATTAATGAAAGACACCTCATTTTTCCATAATTAATGTGAAGCCTCTTTATATTCAGACACTAATATTGAGTTCTCTATATAAAGACAGACAATTCTCAGATGAGGTATGACTTTCCAAACTTTTGAGTTCTCAATATTTTAGCCTATCTTCACTTCACTGACTTGAGCGTCAGAGTGTATCAGGTTAGGCACCACACCAGTGTTAAGCTAAAATCTTCACGTTCTTTTTCTTCTTTGTGTTCATCAGGTGATAATCGAGTAACACGTGGCAACTTATCGACAATGGATTTCTAACATCTACAATAATACTGGTGTTCCATAAAAACGGATAAACTAACCAAGTGAAGTTAAACTATTGTCTTTTGGGTGGTTTAAATAGTAACATTGATTTGGTTTGGATTATTTCTCTTGAAAGGAAATCAAATCAGTTTGGTTTTGCTTTGTTCATATTGTGAACTAAACCAAGCTTAAATGTTAAACAAGAGGTGAACAGAACAACAATGATCTCATTCTGATGCACATAAATGTTGACTTTACTCTACACAAATCGATAGTTATATGTTTAATTAGTATCCAATTGTTAGTTACTAATTCTAATAACTTAGTTTTATAATAAAATTGAACGTGTTTTACTGAGACAAAATTTGTTTCCAACATTAACTTGAAGTATAAGAGAAACTGCTAACCTTATCTAACTCCAAGCAATAATTAGCAGTTTTGTTGGGATTGATTATCTATAATATATTAAAAGAGGAAAGCAAGGAGAAACATTTTTGGACAATCATGTCTACATGTTTTTCTACTAATCCTAAAAAACTCTCTAAAAGTACATTTGTCATATTTTCATTCGTTGTTACTGTTGTTTTTACTAGCTACCACAAACTGTGATCATTAGGCCTACCCGAACATCCATAAAACTAATCAACACAATTTTTAGTTTGAAACAATACCATTTCTTTTCCAATTGAAACAATACCATTTCTTTTTCAATTGAAACAATACCATTTTTTTAACAATGAAACCATATAAACTTTTTTAACAATGAAACAATACCTCTTTTTTATATAGAGAAGTATATATTGTTATGGGAAAAATATTATAAATTGGTCCCTTGAACTATTATTTCTGTCATTTATAACCCTCAATTTATTGTTTACTATCAAATATAACCTTCCATCTATGGAACCGTTCGTGAGCTGTTAGTGAGACTTAAAACGACGTCGTTTTAATTTGTTAAAATTAAAAAAACACCCCTATCAATATTATGTCATTTTGAACCTCTCAAAACTATCCCTGCCTCCCACAGACTCAACCCTCGTTTTCTTCATGATTATAAGCAAGGGTCACCGGCCGAGCAATCTAGCTTCTCTAATAATTGTAGTCTGTTGAGTCAGTATCTGAGTGAGTTAGAAATTTTCAGAGATCTTAGCCCCGAGACGACAAGAAACTCTCGGCAAAAATGATAACTCTTTTTTTTTTAACTTTGATTTTTGATTGAGTTGATAAGGATGACAGTGGATTGATTTGGAGACGCGCTTAATCTCACATGGATAAGATGAACGAATTCTAAAGTGGAATTTGGTTTTCGATTCCATAGATGTTGTTATAGGGTCTAGATTTTACCCAGAGAAATGATCAAAATCTTGTTTCCAATCTTTACTAGTTTTTTTTTAATTCGTAGAGCATGATAAACTCATGAGTTTATTGTATTTACTGAGCATGAATTTATTGAATTTATGCAAAGAACCTGCTCGTGAAGAAGATGAACTTCTGCAAAATACATGCTTGCTGCTTGTGAAGAAGACGAGCTTCTACGAAATACCTGGGTGAGGGTTTAATCGTGAATGGGAGACGAGGGCTTCATTGAGCTTTTGTGAAGATATGAGCTATGGTTTAATTGAAAAGAAGACGAGGGTTGAGTTTGTGGGAGGGTTTTTACTAAATTATACTATTGGATAACTAAATTTACTAAATTATATCCCTACCCTAATTTTCACTAAAGTATACCTCGGGTCCACTCTCTACTTAAACTAATAACGTGAAGTTACTAGATTGCCCTTTCACGAATTTCAAATAACAACAAAAAAACTAGTCAAATCAGTTTTAATTGCATCTCTCTTCGTCTTCATCTTCTTCTACAATTTTTTGTTTCTAGTTATTTTTATAAAAGATCAATTTATTTTCTTTTAAAAAATCGTCAATGTGCAGTGTTCTTCCATTTTTTTTATTTCCATCTATGTAGGAGTTTTTCGGCGACCAAACAAGAAATAATTGCTTAAGGAGAAAAAATGGGTATCCCGTTAGAGGGCTTGAAAAAAATTTCTAATGTTAAAAAATGGAAGAACACTGCATATATCTAGAGTTCTTATTGTCAATAAACACTCACTCACTATATCTACATACTATAAAATTTACATCTTGTCTTTTTCTTCATAGACTATTGCTAGTTGTTTATGAGATTTAACTATTTATCTACCTAACGATAGAGTTCCAATAACGATAAAAACTCTTAGTTTGAATTTTTAAATATGCTACTTCCAACAAAACCGAGTGATTTGTTAGCTTTTGATACTGGATGATAAGAGGCGGCCATTGATCATCATTGCTACTTCCGGTCTGATTAACGTCGTCGTAAATAGTCACTCCGGAGACGTTATGGCTTTCAAATCCATTAGCTTCCTCCTTTTGATTTTCTCTATTGCTTATATTCTTTTTGGGTGGAGGAAGTGTTAGTACTTGCATGCAAAGAAATAGAAAACTTACAAATTTTGTAGTTAATCAAATAAAATGATGATCCGAACCCAATGCGAAAACTGCCTCCTTAAGATGAATTTACCCCCTCACAAGTGTTCAAGGTGTTGAGTAATCGTCTCCCAAGTTAGGATGGATCTTTCGTTCCTACAGAAGTAGCACTCGTATGAGTGAAACCGACGAACGTAACTTTATCTTGTAATCGTACACAACATACCCAAATGCAATAGAGAGTATGAAAATGTGTAGGAAAAATTTGTTGTAAAAACTTTGTAACAAGTAACCACTATATATAGGTTGGTTCGTGGCCATTCGAACCAACATTTGGTTGCTTCTGGAAATGTTTTAAAGAGATGTGAAAGATGAAGGGGTATGATCCAAACATCATGTCTTTCCAACAATTATGAGAAAATATGTCGAAACTCTAAGATTAACCCTGTACCGTATTGTACCATGCCGAACCGACTAGCGGTGGCAGGATAACCTCTTGTTCAGATTTCTTATCTAAGTTAATTCAGTAACTTTTGAGACAATTTTGTTTTCGTTCATTACCTCATGGTTTTGACAATGTGTTATCTCACGTTATTTTTCATAAGATGTATAACATGTTTGCACTCGATCCCACTAATATCAGAGTATGGGTACAATTAGCTGAGTTTAAAGTTATCAAACTACCATTTTCTTCAACAATCCCCCATACGAATAAAAAATTGGTTTCCTCAAACATGCAAATGAAAATGCATACACTTGTGCGATTACAAATGAAAATTAACTGCCTCGGGATAAGTAGTTACAGACTTTGAACTTTCCCTAGTGAAGATCTATCAGGATTACTTAGCTAATCAGTGGACATGATGACTTGAACTGTCAGTTGTTTATGTAATCCAAGACAATAGAAATCACACAGTTATTCTACAAACAGAGTTAGTTCTTACGTTTGTGTTCATTTTTGCCTTGAACACCTCCTACTTTCATGAGTGCTTTAGAGAATTCGGCCTTCCAATTCTCATAGAAGAGGCCCCTTCACACTCACATAGGTGATTTCTATTAAGAGTATCACGCAATACCCTACTTGTACAAATGCAAACTATAGAAATCATTAAAAACGTAACTTATCTTGTTTCTCACGGCAGATGTGCACTGTCTCATCATAGGAATGAGATGGAGTATGATTCTCCTCAGTGCATACTGAATTATACATAGTTTGGTTGTCCCTTTGAAACTAGATTTTGAGATCTCCATTCAACTAGGTAGGATTGCCACTATGTCGATTCTTGGTTACATAGGCCTTAGGCCCATTCCTCTCGATGAACTTTTTACTTGCTCTCTTGTTAAACCTTTTGTAAGCGGATCCACAATATTGTCTTTTGACTTCATGTAGTCAATGTAAAGTATTCCACTCGAGAACAAGTGTCTTACGGTATTGTGTATTCGACGTATATGTCAAGACTTAACGTTATACATTATATTTTGTACCTTCCAATTGTTACTTGACTGTCACAATGTATGCATATTGCAGGCACATGCTTAGGCCAATTAGGAATATCCTCCAAAAAATTTCTAAGCCATTCGGCTTCTTCTCCAGCTTTATCCAAAGCTATAAATTCAGATTCAATTGTAGATCTTGCAATGCGAGTCTGCTTGGAGAACTTCCAAGACATTGCAACACCTCCAATGGTGAAAATATATCCACTTGTGGATTTTGAATCCTTAGTATCTGATATCCAGTTTGCATCACTGTACACTTTTAGTACTAGTGTATATCTTGTATAGTGCACTCCATAATTCTTTGTATGTTTTAAATACCCCATAGTTCTTATTATGGCCTTCTATTGATCTTTACCTGCATTGCTTGTATAATGACTTAACTCACTTACTGTATAAGCTATGTTCGGTCTCGTACAGTTCATAACGTACATCAAACTACCGAATAAACGAGCATATTCCAATTGTGATATGCTATCACTAGTGTTTGGAGAAAGAGCTAGACTTATATCTATTGATGTCTTCACTGAAATTATATTATACTTCTTGAACTTATCAAGAAATTTCTCAATTCTAGAAATCTTGATTCCTAAAATAACATATGCGGCACCCATTTCCTTAATCTCAAATCTACTAGTTAATAATTGTTTGATAGTTTCTATAACACTGATATTACTACCAATAATTAGCATATCATCAACATATAGACAGACAATGACATACCCTGCTTGAGTGTTCTTAAAGTATACACATTTGTCACACTCATTAATTCTAAACCCATTTGACAACATAACTTTGTCAAATTTATCGTGCCATTGCTTTGGTGTTTGTTTCAATCTATAGAGAGACTTAATTAGTCTACGTACTTTTCTCTCTTGTCTAGGAATAATGAATCCTTCTGGTTATTCCATGTATATTTCTTCATCTAATTCACCATTTAAGAAAGCAGTCTTAACATCCATTTGATGTATTTCTAGACCGTTTAATGTTGCAATGACAATTAACATACGAATGGAAGTAATTCTCATAACTGGTGAATAAGTGTCAAAATAATCCAAGCCTTCTCGTTGCTTGTAGCCTTTAGCCACAAGTATGGCTTTGTACTTATCGATTGATCTATCTGCCTTCATTTTTTTTTGAAAATCCACTTATACCTTAATGGTTTATTTCTTCGTGGAAGTTCAACCAGTTCCCAGGTGTGATTTTGCATGATAGATTCAATTTCACTATTAACAGCTTCTTTCCAATATGAATCTTCACGAGATGCCATTGCCTCTGTAAAACTTTGAGGTTCATTTTCTAACAAAAAAGTCAGAAAATCAGGCCCACATGACTTGACTGTCTTTATCCTTTTACTACATCTAGGCTCTTCCTCATTTATGAAACTTTGATCGTTATTAGACGTAGTATCATGAGATCTCTTTAGTGAACTTGATTCACTTGGCATGTTATATGGAAATATATTCTCAAAGAATCAGGCATTCCTCGAATCTATTATTGTGTTAACATGCACATCTGGAATCTAAGATTTATGATTAAGAATACGTACTACTGTTATGTGCATACACAATGAACACGCGGTCAATGGTTTTAGGTCATATCTTAACTTGTTTACATTTAGGAATGACAACTTTAGCTAAGCACCCCCACACTTTAAAATAATTAAAAGTGGGAGGTCTACCCTTCCATACTTCATATGGAATTATGTGGGTCTTCTTATGAGGAATTCTGTTGAGAATGTAATTTGTAGAAAGCCCCTACAAATTTTGGGGTAATCCCGAACTTACTAACATTGCATTCATCATTTCTTTTAGAGTTTGATTTTTATGCTCAACAATGCCATTAGACTATGGTCAGTAAGGAGTAGTATTCTGGGGAATGATTCCACGTTCTGAGCAAAATTGCTCAAAAGGTGAAACATATTCACCATCTCTATGGCTTCTTAACACCTTAATCTTTTTGCTAAGCTGATTATCAACTTCATTTTTATAGTTTTTAAACACTTCAATTGTCTCATCTTTGCTTCTTAGCAAATACACATAAAAATATAGAGTACAATCATCTACAAAAGTGATAAAGTACTTTTTACCACCTCTAGTTTGTATATATTTTAAATCACAAACATCACTGTGAATTAATTCTAGAGGTTCGATAGCTCTTTCTATTGATTTAAAAGATATTCTTATCATATTTGCTTCCACACATATCTCACATTTATTATTACTATTAATTTCAAACTTAGATGCTAAGTCTAAATTGATTAACCTATTTAACGTTTTATAATTTACATGGCCTAGTCTAGCATGTCATAAGTTAGAAGACTCAATCATATAAGCAGAAGAAGAAATATTGTTATTATTAATAAGTTGCGATACAACAGTTATGAAATTTAATTTAAAAATCCCATCACACAAATATCCCTTTTCCACATACATATCATTCTTAGTGAGGACAAATTTATCAGATACAAAGACCAACTTAAAACCATTCTTGCTCAAAAGAGATCCAGACACTAAGTTTTGTCGAATATCTGGCGCATAAAAACCGGTATGGAGAGTGATTTATTTACCATATATCATTTTAAGTACCACATTTCCTTATCCTTCAATCTTTGAGCTTGAAGAGTTTCCCATATACAAATGTTCTCCGCCTTTTGCTTGCGTGTTCGTAGAATATATTTCCTTGCTAGCACAAATATGACGAGTAGCTCCAGTGTCTACCCACCATTCCTTAGTATTTGCAACAATATTGCATTTGAAAACCATAGCAGAAAGGTCAATGTCAGATACATCATTTGAAATATTGTCAATTTCAGTGACGTTGGCTTGAGCATTATTTTTCTTGAAGTTCTTAGGCTTTCGACACTCCTTCGAGCAGTGTCCTTATCTTCCACAGTTGTAGCACTTGCCTTTGAACTTCTTTCCATTATTGTAATCTTGACTTGGACCAACATTCGAAATCTTTGTCTTTTTGTTCGGTCTTTGTCCATTCTCCACTATATTGACTTTTGATACCATGAGGTGGCTCCCACTTTTATTTTCAGACTTTTGATTGTCTTCTTCAATCCTCAAACATACTATTAGCTCTTCAAGTTTCATCTTTTTACGTTTGTGCTTGAGATAATTTTTGAAATCTTTCTAAGACGGTGGTAATTTTTCAATTATCGCTGCTACTTGAAAGGACTCGCTAAAAGACATATTCTCAGCATGTATCTCATGCAAAATTACTTGAAGCTTTTGAACTTGACTAAATACAGTCTTTGAATCCATCATGTTGTATTCTAAAAACTTACCGACAATATATTTCTTTGCACCAGCATCTCTAGTTTTATACTTCTTGTCCAAAGACTCCCAAAGTTCTTTCTCCGACTTCACCGCACTGTAAATATCATACAGTGTATTATCAAGTCCGTTGAGTATATAATTTTTATAGAGAAAGTCAAAATGCTTCCAAGCATCCACAACAACTTTCTCTTTGTTAGTTTCTTCTTCTTTAAGAATAGAAGCCGTTTAAGTGAGAAACTTAGTCAAATTCAAAGGGTGAGATAAAATAACATTTTCTGTTACCATCGTTTAAAATCTATACCATTAAATTTTTCTGATTTTTCTCCGGGATTTACCAATAGTAGGAACATAGATAAGAGTGCTAAATGTAACCATTTCTTTTACGAAAATAGAATAAAACATTTTCAAAATACTCTATGAATCACGCAAATTAGATAACTAAACTGTGAATACTTTATACTTGCAAACAAAATTTTGAGAAAAATAGTTTCAAATTTATGAAATCCAATATGATGTACAATTGAATATTCAAAATAGTTAATTAATTAAGCCCAATCGATGCAACAAAATAACGAAACAGAATAACTATCGAAAAAAAAATTCAAACGGTGCGTACACAAAACTAAAGCAGCAAATCTAACTAAAAAAAATTCAGTGCTGAAGAGTTATGTTAAATCAAAATAGAAATTGGGCAGAATAACAATGAACAAAAAGGCAGTGTAAAACAATGTGATAAAATGTGTAAACCAATAAATACACAAAACTAGAAAGTTAAATTGATCCCAAATATATAACTAATCCAGGCAGTAAAGAATAACTATAACAATGAACGGAAATGATCTGACAAATCGACGAAGATAAAAAATTACGAAGAGAGAATGCACAGTCTAATGGAAAATTAAACCAACACACATAATACAACTCACATGCAAACCACAATTTAAAACAATTCTGAAGCTCTAATATATGTGTTAAAACTAAGACTTTGAATTAAAAAACTGAATACTCACGTACAGAAACAACTTGCAGATTAAACTATGAAATCCATAAATTTACAGAATTAAAAAGAAGCCGATCTAAAACTTGCAGGCAGATTTATTGAAATAAATTTGTCTTAAGATTGTTAGTACCTGCATGTAAAGAAATAGAAAACTTACAGATCTTTCGTTCTTACAGAAGTAGCATTCCAATCGATAAGAACCGGCTAACGTAACTTTATCTTTTAATATTACACAACAGCCTCAAATACAAGAGAGTATGAAAATGTGTAGGAAAATTTTGTTGTAAAAACTTTGCAACAATTAACCACTATATATAGGTTGGTTCATGGCCATTCGAATCAACATTTGGTTACTTTTGGCAATGTTTTGAAGAGATGTGAAAGATGAAGAGGTATAAGCCAAACATCATATCTTCCCAACAATTACAAGAAAATTTATCAAAACTCCATGATTAACCCCGTAACGTATCGTACCATGCTGAACCGACTAGCAGTTGCGGGATAACCTCTTGTTCAAATTTCTTATCTAAGTTAATTCGGTAACTTTTGAGACAATTTTTTTCATTCATTACCTAATGATTTTGACGTGTTATCTCAAAGTTGTCAAACTACAATTTTCTCCAACAAGAAGGCATTTGTAGTGATTAATTTTATTATTTGCCTCTACAGAAGGAATTAGTAAGTCTTGGGAGGCAAACATGTAAGGTAACATTGGGCAGTCTTTGTATAGATAATTTATGACCATTACGATCCTTAATTGTAGACTTTAGTTCTCCTCTCACTTCGTCAAACCCGGTTTGCATAGAGTCGTCTGCGGAGCCATTTTGATCTTCCATACTATTCTTTAAGATGTTACCTTTTCTCCGGACACGACAGAGAACCCAGTCGTCCACCTGTAAGAAAACAAAACATTATCTTCAACAAAAGCTAATCCTAATGTGTTCCAGAATAGCAATCTAAGAAGTAGGAATACAGACACGAAAGGTAGATATGTTAGAGATACACTGCATTTTAATTTTTGATATCTAGTATACTCTATATTTACTAGACTTTCGCCATGATTTTTGTTCGGAAAGATTTATGAAAACATAAAAAAATAAAAAAATATAAAATTGCTTCATTGAAGTTTTCAACAATTTTGTAGTGTTTGACAATACATGTTAGACACGCTATAACATATATCCCAACATATTCGACACGTACTAGACAGACTAGACAACATGTCTAGTCGTATACTCTATTTAAAGAAATTAGATCACCTCCTCTCGTCCAATTAGGCTTAGACCGACTCTTCACGGAAATACACAAAAATGAATTTTTTTTTTAAAAATTAAAGTCGATATGAATAATTGAGATCTGAATCAACTATACAAAATGGACAACACCACCTTACGTTAAAACAAGAGGTGATCTGCATCCTTATTTTAGAGTGTTTAATATGTGTCGAAGACTGTTACAGAGAGTGTCAGTGCCTGATACGTGTGCGACAAGTAAGTTAGCTTAGGAGAAGTGTCAGTGTTTCCCAATAAATTTGTACTCGCTATAATAGATCTTTTCTACTTAGAAAATCGTTGCAGGGTATTAAGCAATCTGTATTCATGCATGATCTAATCAGTTTTAACTCTTTTATTTTGTAGGATGACCCTTGTAGAACACCAAAGCTTTCTTCACCCCAATGTTTTTTGCTCCACATGAAAAGAATAAGCTTATCAGTGTTGAGTGAGTGTTTGTTTATTTTCTGGTTGTTTGTTATTAGAGGTATTTTTTGTCTTTTCTGCTTTCCAAATGTTAGTGCCTTTCTCTCTCTATAAAACCTTTGGTTCCTTTTTGTTCAGGGTTAATGAGATTTTTTTTTCTTCTTCTTCTCTTGCACTATTCTTGCTTCTCCTCTCTTTCTTCTTCTTGTTATAAAATTCTTCATGATATCAGAGCCATCGAGACAAACGTCATAAGCTATGGTAGATCTTGTTGAAAACCCAGCCACTGAAGTTCAAGAAAATCCACAAGTCTAAATTGCTTCCCCAACCCATTCTTAGACCACCACTTAAAACCTTGTCATGCCCATCTCCGAACAAGTTACTCAATCTCCTCCTTCCATCCATTCACCTATTTTCTTACTATCTAAATTTTGTAACTTGATCTCGATCAGACTTGATTCCTCCAACTTCATTTTGTGGAAATATCAAACTACCGTCATTCTTAAAGCTCATCAAATCTTTGGCAATGTAGACGGGTCTATACAATGTCCATCAAGATTCTTAAAGAATCCCAATATCAAAGAAGCATAGATAAGAAACCCACTATGTGATCAACGGGTGGCTCAAGACCAAGCATTAATGACTGTCGCCAACGACTCTAGCGTATATGGCAGGTTGCAAGACTTCAAAAGAGATCTGGGAATCACTCATGCGGCATTTTTCTTCTATCTCACGATCCGACTTTCTGCAACTTAAGTCCGATCTTCAATCTCTTTCCAAACGGGATACTGAGAACACCGATACCTATATTCAACGCATCATAGAGGTAATTGACAAATTATATGTTGTTTCTATCAAGATTGAGGATGATGATGCTCTAATTTACACTATCAATGGCATTCTGAATGAGTATAAAACCCTTAGAACTTCTATTAGAACTAGGGAAGAACTCATGTATATTTTTCTAAAGTCAGAAGAACACTTTCTTGAGCAACAAGACAATTTCATTCAAAATACTACATTTCTTGCCAATTTTAATACTAGAGGATCTAATAGAGGTAGGGGTGGGAGAAATTTTCGTGGTGGCAGAAACAATAATGGTCGATTTGGTCAAGGCAGGAGTAGAAGATCACCGAATTGGAACACTCCCACCATGCTCTCCCTTCTTGGTGCACCTCCTCAATTTATGAAAAACAATCAATGTTTTATTCAAGATCTCAACAATGGCCTTCAAAACAATAAGGTGAAATGTCATATTTGCCAAATGCTAGGACATTCAGCCATTGATTGTTACCACAAACTTAATTTTTCTTTTCAAGGGAAAAGCCCATCTTCTAACTTTTCTACGATGACAACCATGAACTAAGCTCCTCATCTCACTGAATCACAGGTATGGATTACTGACACTGGGTGTAACACCCACCTTACACATGACATGAACAACTTTGTCAACTCCTCAGAATATAATGGGGATGAAACTATCTCCATTGGTAATGGTCAGTCACTGTCATTTTCCCACACAGGTTCCAGTATTCTTAAAACTTCATCTACTTATTTTCCTTTATCTCAAGTGTTTTGTGTCCCTCAATTATCTATGAATCTTCTCTCTGTGTACCCATTTTATTTAGATAATAATTGTCTTTTTATCTTTTATGCTCCTTTTTTCTGGATCCAGGACAAGGTAACAGGGCACATATTGCATAAAGAGGCTAGTGTCAATGGAATATACCCCATATCCTCCTCCATACCGAAAGCTAGTATTGCCTATCATGGTTCAAGGACTTCAGATCTCATTTGGCATTTTCAGTTTGGTCATCATTCTTCTCAAACTGTTAGACATATTTTAAGTAGATCTAATATACCTTGTACTTCTGTGAATCTAGATAAATGCATTTGTACTTGTTGTATTACTAATAAGATGCCTAGACTTTCTTTTCCCACTTCTGAATTTGTTTCTCTATCTCTTCTTTCTCTTATTCACAGTGATGTGTAGGTTCCCTCGCCCACAACATCCTTTCTTGGTCATAGATATTATATGATTTTCATCGATGATATGTCAAGATTCACTTGGTTCTTTCCCATTTCCAACAAATCTGATGTGCTTCTTGTTTTTAAATGGTTTAAACCCTTTGTCGAGAACTTATTTTCTACTAGAATTAAAACTCTTTGTACTGATGGGGGAGGTGAGTTTACTAATAATTCTTTTGAAACATACCTAAATGATAATGGCATTTTCAAACAAAAGACCTATCTTTACAGCTCTTAGCAAAATGGAGTTGCTGAGAGGAAACACAGGCACATTGTTAAGACTGGCCTCACCATTATGAATCATGCATCTGTTCTTCTTCATTTCTGAAATTATGCCTTTGCTACATATTTCTACTTATTTAATAGGATGCCTAGTGTTGTCCTTAATCATATTTCTTCATTTGATAAACTTTTTGGCAAACTTCTAAATTATAAATAATTAAAAGTCTTTAGATGATCTTGTTATCCAAGTCTTAAACCTTATATGAAGAATAAGTTTTCTACTCGATCTATTCAATGTATATTTCTTGGCTATTCTATGAATCAAAAAAGTTATTTATGCTATGATAAATCTGTCAATAAAATTTATACCTCTAGACATGTTGTGTTTGATATGGGTGTATTTCCCTTTGCCTCTTCCACTACCTTATCTACTAATTTACATTCTTTTAATAGTTCTCCATCTGCTAATGACAATTGTATTTCTGTGTTACCTTTTCTGCAATCTTTTGTGCCAACTTCTGATATTTAACACAGTGGTGGCACTTTTCATTTTGTTCCAAATATATATAACACTGCTGACTCATTGACTATTGGTAAGTCCTTTTCTATTACTTTACCTTCTATTGATACTTTGCATAATTCTGATTCTACTATGATAGATTCTGGTATACATGCTTCTGCTTCCCCTAGTTATCATGATCATACTGATTTACATACTGAGCATCTTTCGCATACTGAGAATACTATTTTGCCTATTGTTATTGATCATGATGAACATCCTATTTTGCCTATTGACTTCACTATATCTAGAACAAGTACATATCACACACAACCTAATTTTCAACCTCATCATCCAATGCAAACTAGATCCAAATCTGATATTTCTAAGAAAAAAGCTTTAGTTGCCTCTGGTTCCCCTATTCTCTCTTCCTCTTCTTTGGAACCTACTTCTTATACCTCTGCTTCTAAATAACTTGTTTGGGTTCAAGCTATGCACAGTGCGTATAATGCTCTCTTATCCCAAAACACTCACTTAACAATCAGTACATGTAGCCTTCCAGTAACCTGAGTCAACGCCTGTATTAGGCCTTGTTCCACTTGGATACTTCCTCTCCCTCGGCATGAAAAAGTACCATTTTTCCTCCCCATACCAAGCTCTCTCTGTTTACATCATATTCCGAGAGAATATAAGACGTAAAACGGAAAAAGGAAAACGCACGTTAGAGAATATGTCTCAAATTCTTCATGTATTGTTTGGTATCAGAAATTTGAATGAAATTAAATTGATGAGAATTCGATGTCCTTAAATGTAAGATTATCATGTTTTGTATCATTTGAGAATCTTGTACATGATTATTAGAATTACAAAATAGTTGTATTTGATAGCCAAAGTATGTCCTCAGAATTCTTGCAGTGATTTTTTTTAACTTTCTCAATTTGACATTACTTCTAAATAAATATATCAATTGTTGATTACTACTTTGTCAACTTATACAATTCACATAATATACATGCAAGCAACATTTACCATACTATATAAATAACTAAAATTGAAATTAAGTAAAAAAAGCTTACATATAATAAACAGTTGGAAAAAAAAAATATAAATAAAATTGTATGTGAGAACATTTACATTACTAGTTTCAATTAAAAGATTACCTATAAAGAAAAAGTAGGTAGAAAGAAGGGAAAAAGTAGGTAGAAAGAAGGAAAAAAGTAAGAACAAAGAAGGACAAAAGTAGAGTTATAAATAATCTATACTGTCTGGGGAAATTAAATATCTGTAATTCAAGAGAACTAAAGATATCCTTACTTTTTCAGGAATTTAGACGCCCGCAATTTATATCATATGCCCTATAAATTATATTTCTTCGCTTGAAATGACTACTACCAAAGAGGCCATAGAGATTTATTTTAGGAATACATATTATGATAATATAAATAAAATTCTTATTTTGAATAAGAAAGTGATAGAATTTTTGGATGGTTGTAAATATCAGATATTAGGAAAATATTCAGTGATTCTACTTCAAGAGAGACCGAGAATAAGTTATACCCTAAAGGAGTATCCCATCGTGAGGAGTCTATTTCTTACGAGATAAGAGTAATGTTATGTATCACTGCAATGATGTGGTAATACACGTGTCGTGGGACCAAATACACTTCACAACTTTGAGTTTATTTATTTTTTATATGATTATTTTATCATATGTTTAAGGTAAGATCACACCACATACAACCCCAACTCATAACGGCATTGACCGTCGAGATGAGTTTAGTTTTGGGTGTAATGAGTTTGGTGATTGAGTGGGTTTTTGGAGCATGTAATAACAAATTGACATAACCATGAAATACAGAGAACGAAATGGAATGGGTAATTAGTGCTTACCAGGGAGCTCCCATGGGTTGTCTTATAAAGATCAATGTCAGCAATGATAGACGAAGGAATCAGAGTCGAGGTCACTTTGTTTCTCAAGTAGTGGAGAATGAGTTCTTTCATCCGATGGGTGGAATCTTAATCCAGGAGGGAGTTGGGAATATGAAATTGTTGGATTTGCTTCCATTGGAGGAGGAGGCCTTGTTGTTGGAGAAACTTGGGAATGAGTGATCTCCCCCCAGAATTATCGACCAAAAACCTTGTAAGTTTCAAAACACTGTGCAAAAGTTTTTATAAGGATGTTGTCTAATTCAAGTGAAGACAATGGTTAAGGTAATATAATAACAACTGAATAGACAAACAGATAGGGAAAGGGAAAGCTACCAAATTGCCTTATGCTGTCATCGCCTGTGGGAACAGAAGACCTTCTTTTGAGCCAATGGACATACCTATGGTTAGAATATATATGAAAAGAAAAAAAAGATTTACCCAATAAATTGGAAAAACTAGGTTTAATTTCATCAACAATATGACCTAAACTAATAATACAAAGTATGATGTTCAAGGATGCTTGGAAGTGATTGCGACTAAAAACACTTGTATACATCGAATATAACATTGTATTAGTTGAAAGTTATTTGGTATTCATCTTTGTATTAAGCACTTGAGTTTGTGTTTATTTATATATTGAAGCATTTTAGGAAACATTAGTTGAGTATATATGATTTCTTATAGAACTGTTTTTAAATACCAAAATATGCTTATATAACAATAAAGTCAGTCAAATACAAGCGATTTAAAGTAATATTTTAAATGCATTTTAGTGCAATTTAACAAAACACTTCAAATTCACCCTAATAAGATGGTATAAATCTACGTGTATGTGTACTTTTTTTGGTTGCATTATCACATCATAACTATGAGTTCTTTTTTATATATTGAAAATGGTTTTGCAGTTTATTCTTTAGCATTAGCTAAATATGAATCTTGGCATACACATATAGCACGTATGTGGTGTGTTATCATGTACCACCTGTAGGTAAGATCCATACTGCTACGTAATAATGAATTCAGTTTAGACCAAGGTGATTTAATTGCGCGTTGTTTTCTTCTTGGAGTCATCTTGTTTTGCCATTTTAAGTCACTATTGACATTTAACTCTATATTTAAGAAAGAAATGGCAATTAAATCGTTTTATTTGAGCCTTGTTCTTACCGAGATTTGTCATTTGTGTTATGGACGTTGAGTACAATGTTTAATGATGATAATGAAGTTTTGTGCTTTTAGCAGCTGACAAAAGAAGAAAAGGAATGGCAATTATGAACATTGGTCTTGCAAATATTAAACATTCTGGGACTTCATTTGTCACCATGCATGCTTGATTTGACGCCCCAAAATGCTAACATCTCTCAAGATTTTGTAACTGATAAGTTGAAATAAGATATGATGAAATTGTATACTTTGTCAAAGAATTTTAAAAAACGTCGCTAATAGGTGGCTATAGAAACAATATGAATATGTTATTGATCCGTTGCAAGGGGTTGGCTTAAATGATGAAGTCTGTAGACTTGAAAGTTTGATCCCTTTCAAGTGCATTGTCAACGACTTAATGTAGGGAAACTTATGCGAGCATCACGGACTTAAAACTGGTGCGAGCATGGTACAAGGGTCTCATGTACGTGTAAACTGGATGCACTGGCTCAGACATCTCCAGAGAGAGAGAAAAAAGAATGAAATTTTACTATACTTTTAATACAAACGGCACCACACTCAAAGAAGAATAGACTTCAAAGCTCATAAATGCAAAGTGAAAAATCTAATTGATCATACTGATACTGTACTGCCTAATACTAACACATTCAGTCCAACAGAGGTATCAGGTAGAAGAACTGAAGGGACATTGTGTAATTGATAGATAATTTCATAAGCCGAAAAGGGGCAATTGTGGTATAATGTTATCACTAACAGGCTCAGTAAAAAATTAAATGAATAAAAAGTTATGATTTTTATGTTCATAAAGGAAAAAAAATTCTGAAAAAAATTTATAAAAAGTTGTTAAGAATATATTATTTCTAACAACTACTTGAAGAAAATAAAAAGAGTAAAAACCATAAAACTTTGTCATACCACAATCAGGATTATAGATTATGACTACTCTAAAATTGAACTCATATTGTTGACCAACTACATCACCATCCCACCATCAATCGTTAAAACCTGCAAGAAAAGGTTCATTCCCCAATTTAGCATCTACATAAGAAGTATTGGTAAACACACATAACAGCAGAAAATTAGTAAAGGTGGCTGCTTAGCATCAGCATTGACTCCTCAAATAAAATGGAAAAATTATTGCATCAAGATGAAGAATGCTAATATCTTTTTCAAAGAAAATGAGTAAAATATTTAGATGTTTTCCATAAGGACGCATTATTTATGAAATGCTAGAAATTTTCTTCGGGAGCTGTCAAAGACTATCGTTCATGACCGATGTCTTGGGAGACCTGTGGCAGGGAAGGAAAAGATAATAATATACTCAATCCAACTGCAAGGGCATTAGGGAAATTATAAGACCTGTCCTGTGATGTAACTGGCAGCAGGATTAAGGGCCAAAAATTCCACCAGTCCAGAAACTTCTTCTGGTTGCCCATACCTCCCTGAATCCAAGATGAAAACAAAATCCTAATTGAATTTATTGTAATCAAACTTTTTGACTATTTTTTTTATCAATAAGAAAAATTCTATGTTACAGAACCCATATCTTATTGGAAGAGAGAACAAGAAAGTGAAGAGTGAGAAAAAGAAAAAACAAGTTTATGTTTCCTCTCATTTATCTCTCTTTCCTCATGGATGGTACACTCACAATATCGTAAATGACCCGATGGATAAAATGCATAATGATAGAATAGTATTGTACGATGGAATAAAGCTAACTTGATATCACCTATGGGAATGGTTTCCAAAATCTTTTTCTCAAGATCTCCTAGCTTGGCTGTCATGTCAGATGCAATGAAACCTGGGGCAACAGCATTCACCTGAAACTAAAACTCTTCCTTTTAAGAATGGGATGCAATACTTTGTGTTGTGGAGCAATCCATATGAAAACAAAGAAAAAGAGAAAAAATAGTATTCACATTTATATTTCTGCTCGCATATTCCTTTGCTACTGTCTTTGTAAGGCCAATTACCCCTGCCTTTGCAGCACTATAATTGGCTTGTCCAAAATTGCCGACGAGGCCAACAACTGACGCTATATTGATTATCCTTCCCTGCAAAAAAAAATCCTCTAAAAGATGAGTGGACTTCCTCCGGATCGGGAGCCTCTCCTAATATAGCAAAACATGAGCGGATCCTGTTTGGCCAATCTGGGTGGAAAATCAATTTAACGGCCCAAACAGCTTGGTAAAGAAATCAAACAAACAGTAATATTTTATTTCGAGCCAATCTCGGCCATTGAAAATTAATTCCACTGCTCATATCGGCCAACGGATCCTCTCATTTTCTCCCAAACATGGCTGATGTCTGTCCCCCCTCCCCCCCCCTCTCAATCTCGGCCATTGAAAATTAATTCCACTGCTCAAATCGGCCAACAGATCCTCTCATTTTCTTCCAAACATGGCTGATGTCTGTCCCCCCCCTCTCTCTCCCTCTCTCTCTCTCTCTCTCCCTCCCCGTGTGGCAGAAGATTAAACTAGCCGACTTGAAGTTGTTCACTGATATGAGAAAATGAAGGGGTCATCTTACCTTTCTCTTCTTCATCATAATTTTGGCTGCTGCCTGCAGAGAGGTAGCTAATTAGAGTCCCAAACAAGACTTTTAAAAGCATGCAGTTTTTAATAGCCAATACTTAGGAAAAAAAATTCACCTGTGTGCAGAGATATACTCCTGTAAGATTCAGATCAATCACCTCCTGCCATTGGGATGTTTTCATTCTCGTTAATAACCCATCCCGAGTAATTCCTGATTAATCAAGCAATTAAATTAGAGGAAGACACTGTTTTAGAATCTGTGGAAACAAATTTTGAACTTCCTGTTACCTGCGTTGTTTATTAGTATATCAATGGTTCCCCACGCATCGACAGCCTACAGTAATAACAAGCATTTAGCACATACCTGGTAACTGAAATCAGTGTAAGTTATATTGGTTATAAAGGGAAGAGTTTACTCACCGTCTTAATCATCGACTCAACATCAGCTTCTTTTGATACATCTCCACCAAAAGTTAGAGCTTGGCCGCCACACGCCTCAATCTGTCCGAAATCCCAATGAACTACCATTTAGTATACACAGGGAAGTCCTATCAATGCCAAGATCACAATTACAGTCCAGGTCGGAGTACCGAATACGCATGTTAAAAAATGTGGTCTGTCCAGTGATGATGAGTTATGAGCTTTGAAACGCATAGACAAAGTGATATTGAAAAATGAGTATTATGATTTCTGATAAACTACGTGAAATTATGGATATTTGAAAAGTTCTTTTTCGTATGTTCGCGAGGTGGTATAAGAAATTTTCAATTATTTAAGGAGGAAAAGGGGGACTATAAAAAATATCAAAGAATATGCAGATCTAACATTGCTAAGCAATAACTAAGATTAACTGAACCATAAAATCAAACAGCAACAGTGCAGCCATGGCATAATATTACACATATTTTTTCTATATATTGACTCATATCCTTTTTTGTAGCCTTTTGGGTTTTTGTTTTAATACATTACATTTACTTATAAAAAAAATCTACCTCTTTGGAGACTTCCTCGGCCTCCTTAGATGACCTAGCATAATTAATCAGGACCTGGAATGGCCAACCGAATTGAAAAGTCATCATTCAGGGGATCAATGATATAGAAGGATCATGCACCAAGCGACACTGTACAGGACAATAAGCGTCAACCTCAAGTAATATCTTTATCATTGTGCCATCATTTCTCGCAGACGAATAAAATCTCTTTAATTAACCAGATAAGCCACTCTAATTTTCATCCTTCGACGGAATAAAGTTGACATCTTTGACACTATTTGTGAATTCCAGATACTATATGAAAAAAAGGGTGATTGAGGGACTAATTTGGGGAATAAATTGCCTACATACACAAGTTCAGGGTACAGTTTGCAAGCCTAAAATAATGATGAAAAAGACTAACAAAAACGATCTGTGAATGTGCCGAGTTCATAACTTCGATGAAAACAAAAGAGCGAGTTCGTGATCTTGACTAACCTTGCAACCCGCTTTTCCCAACGCCAACGCGATTGCTCTACCAATCCCCCTTGAAGCTCCAGTAACAATAACCACTGGTGATTCCACTATTTGAGCGCTTTCGGTGCTTGCTTTCTCAACAATTGCAACCTGAGCTCTTACTCCTGCTCAAACCGTTACAACAATTGAGACCTCATTAGCTAAGGCAGTGTGACAATTACAGATTCGATTTTGCTCTCTTTTCGGACTTCCCAAAATTAAGGAGGATACAGCTAATTCGTTCATTAGTTAGTTCAAGTGCGACTAAATAGTTCCAATTTCGAGAATACAGACTAACATCTGTAATAACTTTGCTAATTTATAACATTTGTTTTATTCTGAAGAGGCGAGTAATGCAAATAAGCTAAAAACACTAGAATTATGAACTAAGAGGAATCTATGCAAGAAAAACAGTTTAATCGATTACCAGGCGAAGCAGACGAGCTCTTTGATCTCAACTGGGGGCCAATGCGAGTTCGAAACTGCTCCGATCCAACTCTGGTGCAAATCGGAGAACAATGCTGAATACGTCCGATTCTCCTTTCGCCAAATCCTCCAAGATTCCCGTCAATTCCGACTGATTTGAAAGCAACAGAGTTTGTTGCGAAAATGGCAGCCATGGAAGCGCTATGGAGACTCCAAACGAAGCGAAACAATGAAGACGAATGGAAATGAAGAATTGTAACCAGAAATGAAACAGAAGAAGTGGATTGCTATTTATAAACGGAGGACAGCAAACAATTTCTGGTCTTTGAGTTGGAGGCCTACCGAGTGGCATCTTTGGGAACTTCGGAGAGTTAAATTGTGGCGACTGGCGATAGGAACGATGCGATTTGTTAAAGCGCACTGACATCGGCTGATGGCTTGGCTTATTGGGGTTTAAGCGGTCCGGTTTTTTCTTTACAGATTGTTTGGAAAATGTATAGTTTAACTAAACTTTTCAACGCGTCTTCAATTCCCTTTAATCCGTTTTGTATAATCTTTTATGTGTTCTCAGAAAATGTAAAAGGTAAAATACTATTGAATTAATTATTTGTTGCGTAAATTTATTTTACACCAATCATACAATGTATTAGAATAACTCACATTGTACTTGTCTGTTACATAATAATGCATATTTGAGCTTAATGGTATTGGTAGGGAAAAACAGATAACCAAAATTACTAACAATATTTGCATACAAAGAAATGTTCAATCAAATACAAAGATTACAAAGAGAGAAACTTTATATTCAAAAGAATGAAATATTACTTCACTTCAATTCAACACATTACTCACTCAAAAATAGATCCCAAAAGCATCCCATTAAAAATAAAAGCTCAAAACTGCAAACAAACTGAAGCAACTACAACTCCGAATAATGCTGCAATTAAACCCTGATAATAATCCAGTCCTGACTTTAACCTCAACCCACCAGAAGTATCAATAGTAGGACTATTATCCGAAACACCCGAAGGATGATCTGAACCTTTAACAGCTTTCTCGGGTTTAGTCGGGGCAGGAGCAGGCGACGGCGGCCCAAACATAGCCAAAGGAAGAAGCACCTTATCCACCTGATAAACAACAAGCTGACCATCTGTGTATAAAGTGTTAGCCACAGTGGTGTCAACTACTCCAGTTGTGATGTTCACTTGGTTACCGGAGGTGGTGACGTTTAGCGAAAACTGGCCGTTTTCGCTGTTCCCGGCCTGGGTTCGTAACGGGTTGCTAACGGTTTGGAATTGGGAGAGGGATTGGAAGGAAGGGAGGATGTGAAATTGAACAAGGGAAACCTTTTGTTGATCGTTTAGGGAGTTGAGTGTTCCGGGTTTGAGGTTTGTGAAGGCGTTATCGGTTGGGGCGAATATGGTTAAGCCTTGGTTTGAGTTGTTTAGAGCTGTGTTTATTTGGTCGACTTCTTGGCTGGTTGAGAGTAGTTTGAGGAAGGTGGTGAACTGGCCGCCTTTCTCGAGGATTGCCGATATGTTGGTTGGCCCGGTTGGTGCTGGTGGTTGTGCTGTGGTTTGAGCTGATGTTGTGGGGAGAATGAAGATCAAGACTAAAGAAAGAATGAATAAGGAGTGAAACATCTTCATTTTTGTCTTCCTTTTGAGATTTGAGACTTCTTGCTTTGTTTTTTTTTCCTTCTGAGGAATGAAGAAGAAGGAGATAGTATAAATAGAGAACTAAAGAATTTGAATGAGAGTTTGGTGGGAGGTTGGAGGTATGGTGATAAGTGAACCTCAACACTATTCATTCTTGGTGTAGAGAGATGTTAAATTGTCTAATGTCCCCGAAGCTTAACGTTATTAATTTGGGATTAGTGGTAATTCACAATATTATCCTACTAAAAAAATACTGGCAATTCAAAAATCTTTCTATTTTTAAAAATACTGACAATTCAACCCGGTATTAAAACATAAAGTCTTGATTTAAAATTCTCCTATTGATGATCATACTCACCTATTAGGCATATTAAAAGAATTTCAGACATGTATATGAAAGAGTCATTGTTAAGAGTGAATTCAAATATCGTCTTAACGTCTTCGAAGATTAGTGGAAATTTGAGAGGAGAGAGATGGTTTGCTTGAGAAGGCAGGAATAACAGCAGGAGAAGAAGTGATTGAAGTGGGTATGACTATGATAGCAGTAGGACTGTGAAATCATTTTGAATGGTTTTGTATATTTGCTTGATAAAAGGGACAACTTTTTGAAGCCTTAAAATTGAAGTTATCTAAATGAGTAGTTTTAAAGAGAGTGATACTATGCTATGCTAAACTATATGGTGGTGGGACCAACAATATTGGCTGATGTAATACCTGTTGCAAATGGTTGTGAAAAATAAGAAAAAAAAGTGGTGTGTGAATGGAAGTGTGAGAATGTGTCAAAAAAATAAAAGAAAGTAGAAGGGTTTATAAATCTGAACTACCATTTAGTATACACACGGAAGTCCTATCAATGCCAAGATCACAATTACAGTCCATGTCGGAGTACCGAATACACATGTTAAAAAATGTGGTCTGTCCCGTGATGATGAGTTATGAGCTTTAAAACACATATACAAAGTGATATTGAAAAAATGAGTATTATGATTTCTGATAAACTACGTGAAATTATAGATATTTAAAAAGTTCTTTTTTGTATATTCGTGAGGTGGGATAAGAAATTTTCAATTATTTAAGGAGGAAAAGGGGGACTATAAAAACCTCAAAGAATATGCAGATCTAACATTGCTAAGCAATAACTAAGATTAACCGAACCATAAAAGCAAACAGCAACAGTGCAGCCATGGCATAATATTACATATATTTTTTCTATATATTGACATACATCCTTTTGTGTAGCCTTTTGGGTTTTTGTTTTAATACATTACATTTACTTATAAAAAAATCTATCTCTTTGGAGACTTCCACGGCCTCCTTAGATGACCTAGCATAATTAATCAGGACCTGTAATGGCCAACCGAATTGAAAAGTCATCATTCAGGGGATCAATGATATAGAAGGATAATGCACCAAGCGACACTGTACAGGACAATATGCGTCAACCTCAAGTAATATCTTTATCATTGCGCCATCATTTCTGCAGACGAATAAAATCTCTTTAATTAACCAGATAAGCCACTCTAATTTACATCCTTAGACGGAAATAAAGTTTACATCTTTGATACTGAAAAAAAAGGGTGATTGAAGGACTAATTTGGGGAATAAATTGCCTACATACACAAGTTCAGGGTGCAGTTTGCAAGCCTAAAATAATGATGAAAAAGACTAACAACAACGATCTGTGAATGTGCCTAGTTCATAACTTTGATGAAAACAAAAGAGCGAGTTTGTGATCCTGACTAACCTTGCAACCCGCTTTTCCCAAAGCCAACGCGATTGCTCTACCAATCCCCCTTGAAGCTCCAGTAACAATAACCACTGGTGATTCCACTGTTTGAGCGCTTTCGGTGCTTGCTTTCTCAACAATTACAGCCTGAGCTCTTACTCTTGCTCAAACCGTTACAACAGTTGAGACCTCATTAGATAAGGCAGTGTGACAAGTACATATTCGATTTCGCTCTCTTTTCGGACTTCCCAAAATTAAGGAGGATACAGCTAATTCGTTCATTAGTTAGTTCAAGTGCGACTAAATAGTTCCAATTTCGAGAATACAGACTAGAGGTGCTGGACAGAGAGCAAACACACAATTCTCATACCATTCTCACTACGTTGCTTTAAGAGAGTTTACGTTCTTCACTAATGCCTTAGTTTTTCCTTAAGTCTTGAGTCTGAGTGAGAAAATACTCACTGAGATTGTTGTATCATGTAGAGGCATTTTTAAGAGTTTACATTCTTCACTGAGATTGTTGTATCATGTAGAGGCAGTTATCATAGTCTCCAAGCATCGTGTGGAGGATGAATTCTATCTTTAAGACATTGCATTCGTGCAATCCTCAATCTGAGTTATTTCATTTATTTCAGTTGTATTTCGTTTAATCTTTTCAATTGTAATCATTGTTTATTTTCGCGTTGTAATCGTCATTTTCAGTTGTAATCATTCTCAGCATTTTGGTTTATGTAAAATTTGTGCTCCATTTCCACCAACAATACTGTAGGGGAAAATTTTCTCACATTAAAAAAATAAGAATAGTAAGAGAAAGAGAGAGAGAATCCTCAAGAACAAGTATATAATTACTTGAGTTTGTATTGAATGGATTAATTTACAATTGACCTTTAACTAAATTCCTTTAAACCTGATGAATCAATAGAATATACCTCCTTGATTAAGCTCATCATATCAGACTAAGTTTGTCTAATCTAGCAACTGATTGAGCTTAGTTTATCTTTATCAATAACTACCCAAATATGAACCGTCAGATAGGACATGATGGGATCAACGGTTCAGGTGAGTTTTTCCCGCTTGGCCACAGTGGCAATCCATTCTTTCCGCTTCTAATTGGTCATGCTTGCTTATGTGGCTTCTCAGATGATTTTTACCTGTACATTTACCCCTATTGCATTTAATATCACATTGTGAATTTAATTTGCAATATTAAAATTTTATGCCATCATTGCATATCAATACTCTCCGCCTCTTTTTTGTGCATCATTTATGGTTGTCTCTTCTATAATCTTTAGTCGTTTCATCTTCTCATTTAGATAAGGCTTTACACGTGTCATTTCACAACAACTTTTCATCTTCCCGTTCAGATAATGCTTTACACGCGTCATTTCAGAGCAACTTTCCATCTTCTCGTTCAGAGAATGCTTTACACGCTTCATTTCAGATCAACTTTTCATCTTCCCGTTCAGAGAATGCTTTACACGCATTATTTCATAGCACCTTCCATCTTCTCGTTAAGAGAACTCTTTACACGTGTTATTTCAGAGCAACTTTTCATCTTCTCGTTCAGAGAATGCTTTACACGAGTCATTTCTGAGGAACTTTCCATCTTCCCGTTTAGAGAATGCTTTTGCAAGCGCGCCAGGTGTAATCTCTTTACTTGTCAATTGTCACGTCTTTTCATTTCTTGTCTCGCTGTTCACATCTCCCAAGCCATCAGTTCAAACGGTCACATTTCCATTGTCTTCAGCCCTCGATTGCCCCGTTCCAACAAACTGTTTTATACTTTCTTTTGAAATCCACTACTTATATAAGGCTTCCTTCCCCATTTCCTTCATTCACTTTTCAGTTTTCGATCTCGTAAGTTCTCGTTATTGTCCTCCTTCTTTATTCTTCTTTTCTTTTCTTTGATTATGGAGAAGTGGAATATTCTCATACCCTTAGTAAGAAACTCAGAAGAGTTCAGACTATTTATGGTCCGTTACATAGAATCTTTTCCTCCAGATGTTTTATGCGCGTTAGGAGGGAGTGAATCCATAGGCAATCCATGTGATCCTCCTTACCAAATCATTGTTAGCCCTATTCATGCAATAGGTTTAACTCCTTCTCAATTCACTCCTAGCTCTTATAGGATCCTCCTAGGTGTAGATGCTTCAAATAGGAAGTACAATTTCGGTTAGGGCTAGACGAACCTCCTAGGTGTAGATGCTTTAAATAGGAAGTACGATTTTGGTTTAGAGCTAGACGAACTCTTTCATTGCTACATAGTTAAATTTTGAGTTGACATTTATTACCTTGCCCCACGTCTATCTGAGAAAAGAGGGGGTTTAATAACTGGGATCCCAAGAGGAGATAAGGATTGAGAGTGGGACACGCTCTTCATTGGTGGGAACTGGGGCGGTGATGGCCGTTGGACAATTTCTAAGACTTAGGTAATTTTCAATAAGTCACCAGAGCTTCAATTCTTGCTTTTATTTTCGTTTATTCATTTATTCCTTCCCTTTATTTTCTAATTGATGTGTATTTCGTTTTTACTTTCTTCTTCTGCACCAAAGAAAAATCCGAAGCCCTAGTTGTCCAAAGAGTCTAAGGCAAATCTTGTTGCTGCTTTTCACCTTTGAGCATAAGAAAAGGATTGGAAAGTACTTCTTACCTCGGCCCTTCTTCCGTTTCAGCTCATACTTCTACTTCGGGTCCGCCTTTATCTTCAACTCCAACTGTTGTTCTGGTTCTAGCACACTCTTCATCAATTCCAATTCCCTCTTTTCGTTCAGTTTCCAACCATTCCAGCTCCATCTCTTCAGATCATCCAGAATTATTTGATCGAGCTACAACTGGTATAAGAATGGATAAAAGATTGTGAAGTAAATTCGTGGGTCTTGTTGAGAAAATGACTCGTATTGACACATCTAGCTCTTCCCGTTCAAAGCTTGTGCCTGCCGCTCCCATCACTACTGATCCCGTTTCCACTATAATAGTTACACATATCGAGGCTCCCTCGAGCTCTGATCCACCTCCTCCTTCGGCTCTCACGTCAACATCTGATGTGCCCGCTGCCACTTTAGGCATTCATGTTAAGGGAAATGCTTTAGGGTCTGGAGGTACTGCAGTTTCCCCACTTGCTTCGTGGAAGTTAAGGCGTGTTGTTAATTTTTTTAATTTTTGAATGATACGGCAGCTTCTCATATCATTCTTCGGGCATTCAGTCTCATTCTGATAATGACATCTTGAGGAGGCTTCCAATCGGTGATCTTATGAGCAGATTGAGCCATGACTTGATGCGGGTAAGTTTTTCTTTTTCTCTTTTTCTTCCCAGAAGTTGTATAATTTTCTTACTTAGCTTATTTTTCTACTTTTTCCAGGCTGCCATTCACCACAATGCTCTCTAAGATTTTCATACTCAGCATGATCAAGCCTTGATCCAACCCTAGAGAGAGATTTTGTTAGTTAATTTCGTAAATGCTCGCCTTCAAGCTGAGAAGGAGAAGCTCATGGCCAGTGAGATTGAGCTTCAAAAAGCTTGGAAGAATATGGTCCACGATGTTGAGGTTGCCGTTGCCGAGGTTGTTGTAGTTTAGGTTCTTTTTTTGTTATATTTTTCTATTTTAATTCTCTTTTGCATTGTAATTTTTCCTCACAATCAATGAAAATATATTTTCCTCCCTTACATTTTTGAACTTTTCCCTTGCTTTCATCATTTCCCCTCATTTTTCTAAGGGATCGTTTGGTATAAGATTGTGAGTAAATGATTTTCAGAATAAGATTATTGAAATATGATTATGAGAATGTATATGCCTGGAAAGTTAAGATTACTTTGTTTGTTAACACTTAAGAATGTTTTGATTTAATGGTGAGGGTGTTAGATTATTTTGTTTGTTTTGATGGAATAAGCAAGAGGATGTTTTAGACATTATTGTCAAATTTTAATTTACCCCTAGACTAAAATATTATTATGAATAATACTTACTTAATTTATAATAAGATGACCAACATAAGTAATAACAAAAATGTAGATTTTACCCATGAATTTTTTTCATATATACTTATTAATTTTTTGACCAAACCATTATATTATGATACGTCGTGTAGATTCATCAAATATTGTCCATACAATTGAACCAATACGGCTCCAAGTGCATTAATGTGGTATAAAATTTACAATATAAGATAATAATTTTTATAATAAAAACACTCATGATTTTCAGTTCAATAATCAAGATTATAGTACTGTGGGAGAATATGATGTCCGGAAAATAAAGATTAATTTGTGTGGTAACAATTGAGAATATTATAATATAATAATGATAATTACTTGTTTGTTTTGATTGAATGTTTCAAGAAATGTTATATATATAATTGTCAATTTCTAATTTTACCCTTGAACCAAAATATTTTTGTTGATAGTTGTTATTTATTTATAGAGGATAGTTTGGTAAAAATAAGAAGAAATAAAAATCAGAGATGCTCGGCATGGAAATAACCCCCAATTTTGGGCGGTTTAAGATACCATCAAAACGAGGGCATCTTCACATTCCGGCTATTTATATACCTTAAAAAACTTCCAAACCAAACAACGTAATCAATTACTTTCTTTTAGTTTCTAGGCATATTGGCTCACTTCCCCCATACCAAACGCACTCTAAGTGTTAAATACTTTTCAAACATCTTTCCATTTTAGACTTCTTTCCTTCTCAGACTTCTTTCCTTTTCTTTTCAGAACTTCCTTCCTTCTTGGTTTTCTATAAAGGGTAGTGTTGCAGACACAATTCCTCATAGACTTAAGCTCTCAGTGAGCTCCGATGTCCGTTTTCTTTAGAAAGTAAAAACATTCATGAACATAAGCTCTTGGTGAACTCAAGAGTCTGTTTCCTTTATAAAGTAAAAACTTTCATGGACATAAGCTCTCAGTGAGTTCAAAGGCCCGTTTCTGTTTTTTTAAGTAAAAGTTTTCATGGACACAAGCTCTTGGTGAGCTTATTGGCCCCTTTTATTTTTGAAAAAGAGATAATGAATACCAGATTTTTACATGAAAAATCCTTAATGGAAAAAAATCACAGGTCTTAATGTTTTCACTATTAAAATAATTACACATAATATTTTTGTAAATGTAAAGCATTCCAAGGTTTAGGCAAGTCACTTCCCTCATTCGTCATTAGATAATAAGATTCGTTTCCTCCAACTGCTTTGACTATGAAGGGCCATTCCCAACTTGGTTCTAATTTTCCTTCATTTGATTGAAAAATCATTTTTAGCACAAGATCTCTCGCTTGGAACTACCGTACATTGTCTATTTTCTAGAAATACCTCCTCTTTTTCTATTGTAATTGATTATCTTTATCAGAGCGGCTTCTATTTTCTCCACTAGAAAGTTCAGATTTTTGACCATCTGTTCGCCGTTAGTGACTTTGTTCATTTCTGATCCCACAGTGGGACATCCGATTTCAACTAGTATAACAGCTTCCGTTCCAAACGTTAAAACAAACGGTATTTCTGGTCGACTCTCACGGTGTTGTGCGGTATGCCCAAAGAACTGATGATAACTCTTCAAACCACTTCCATTTGGAAGCTTCTAGTCATTTTTTCAGATTCTACAAAATTGGTCTATTTGACATTTCTGTCTGCCCGTTGCCCTGTGGGTAGTACGGAGTTGACAGTCTGTTCTTTATACGGAGATCATCGTAAAAGCTTTTCACCTGGCTTCTAGTGCACTGAAACTCATTATCCAAGACAAGTACTTTAGAGATCATGTAGCTGCACACAATGTTTTTCCATAAGAACTACCTTACCTCATCTTCCCGTACTCTTCCGCTTCTATCCACTTTGTAAAGTTGTCAGTTGCCACTAGTAAGAATATTTTCTGAGTAGGAGCCATTGGCAGTAGGCCAACCACATCAATTTGCCATTGCATGAACGATCATGGGCTCAAGAGTGTCTGTAATGCTCTAGGAGCCATTTTTAGAATGAGAGAGTATCGTTGGCACTTGTCGCACTTCTTTACAAAGGACTTGGCTTCCTTTTGCATTTTTTATCAGTAGTACCATTTGTTCAACAACTTGTTGGCTAGAGATCTCCCATCAGAATGATTTCCACAGTCCTTCATGTACTTTGGTCATACGTATTGGGCTTCTATTGGGGAAAAACATTTAAGGTATGAGCCCGAGAATGATCTTCTATACAACTCCCACTCGATCATGGTGTACCTAGCACTCCGCGGTTGGAGCTTCCAAGCTTTCATTCTATCGGCTGAGAGCACTTGATTGAGTAGGTACTGCACTATATTCCTCCCGTAATCATTCTCATTATTTTTCGTTATGACCTCCGCTTGAACGTACATCTTTGCACTTGGTTCACTCAATACTCCACAGCCACTATTCTTCTAAACGGAAATTGGGCTTATGACCCCAAGCTGGCTAATGCATATGCCCTTGAATTTTCTGCTCTGGGTATTGGAAACTCCGCCATGGCATTTATGGTGTGCTCCTAAAAATAGTGTCTGAGCTTCCTTGCAGCAACCATCAAGGCGAGCCCAACTTCCCGTATCTTGATTGCGTGGTTGCAAAGCTTTTGATCACAAAGTAAATGGGTTTTTTAGACCCTTCTTCTGTTCTGACAAGTGCTCCACTTACTGCGATTTCTGACACTGCGAGGTAAAGGGATAGTCTTTTCCTGGTAAGGGTTTTGACAATAGGGGTGGCGAAGTCAAATACTCTTTGATTTTTTGTAAATCATCTTCACATTCTTCATCCCACTATTGCTAGAATTCTTCCTCAGCTTAGCGAATAACGGTCCTGCACTTTTCTGTTGACCTGGACAAGAATCTATTTAAAAACGCTAACTTTCCTGTCAAGCTTTGGATCTCCTTTTTTGTTTGTGGTGATTTCACGTCCATGATTGCTTTTATTTGATCTGCCTTGATTCCAATTCTCCTACTATTCACCATATGCCCCAGAAATTTTCTCACTGCCACTCCAAAAGTACACTTTTCTGGATTCAGCTTCATATTGCTTTCTCTCAGGGTAGAGATTGCTTCTTCTAGGTTACGAATGTGATCTTTTAGTCTTTTTACCTTGGCAAGCATATCATCTACATATACTTACATCGTCTTCCTGATCTGCTTCTCAAAGATTTTATTAACCAATCTTTTGTATGGTGTCCCTACATTTTCAGACCGAATGGCATTACAGTGTAGCATTATATTCCAAAATCAGTGATAAATGGTGTTTTTTCCTGATCCGAATGGAACATTTTCAATTGATTCTATTCAGAATAAGCATCCATGAAGCTCATGAGCCTGTGTCCGGGTGTAACATCTACCATTTGATCAATTCTTAGCAACAGGTAATTATTCTTTGGGCAGGCTTTATTTAGATCCATAAAATCCACGCAGATTCTCCATTCTCCATTATTTTTCTTTACCATAATAATGTTTGCCAGCCACTCCTGATAAGTGACTTCTCTGATGAACCCTGCTTTGAGCAACTTGTCTAGCTATTCTTTTATTACCGTTTTCTCTCAAGAGTGAAATACAGCTTCTTCTATTTGACAGGTTTAACAAAAGGATCAACATTCAGTTTATGACAAATTATCGACTTGTCAATACCTGGCATTTCCGCGATAGTGGTGGCAAAAATATCCACGTTCTTTCTAAAGAACTCGATAAGCTCTCTCTTTTTTGCTCCAGACAGTCCCGTTCCCACTATGGTTACTTTTCCTTTTACCGGGTCTATAGGTTCGGTCTCGCTTCCGACTTCATACCTCAGATTGCTCTCGCTCGTTTCATCCATATCTAATTGCTATTGTTCAACTTTTTCCTCCCTGCTCTCAAGAACAGGAAGATACTTCTTCTTTATGGAATCAAGCGCTAACATTGTGCAGCAACTGGCCGATGCTTGATCCCCCATAATAGTCCGTACTCCATTTGGCAAATGATATTTCAATGCCTGGTAGTGGGTCGACGGAACAGCTCTCATCTTGTGAATCCATGTTCTTCCCAGGATCACATTGTAGGGCGACCGTGCATCAATGACCACAAAATCAGTGACGTTGTTGAATGGCTCAGCCCATATTGAGAGTGACAAAATCCCTTCGAAATACGTTATTGCCCAATTGGACCCTATGAGTGGCTGTCTTTGGTCGTGCAGCTTTTGAGAGTCTATCACCATCTTCTCAAGCGTTGAACGGTGGAGTATGTTCACAGCATTTCCATCATCAATCGCAGCAAACAATTTTCAATCTGAATGGTTATCACAAGAGCGTCATTTTGCCCATCATGTTTGTTGCTTTATTCATAGAAAATAATCGGCACGCTTCCAATTGCTTCTTCTCAGTTATTATTTACTTCGAGGGTGGGCTTTTTACAGTAGATTTTTTCTTTCTTTCTTGGTCTTCTAACTCTGTCATGGAGATGATGGTGTCCACTATTCTCAATGGTTCTTTTTCCCTAGGGAGCTGTTGCTTCTGATCCCTCATTGGTTGGTCTCGTTTGAGAACATACTCCTTCAAATGTCCCTCATGGACGAGCTTCTCAACGTAGTCCTTTAGTTGATAGCAATACTAGGTTTCATGGCCAGCACTCCGATGGAAGTGGTAATATTTATCTTTATCCCTTGGATTTAGCTCATTTGTAATGGGATGGGGTCGTTTTAACCAAGCTCATCCTTGATAACTTTAAGAATTTGATTCACTGGGATAATCAATAGGGTATAGATTTTGTCTCTCGGGTGAATTCCTCCAGCTAGCCTTGGCCTTTTCTCGAAGTCATCTTGTTTCTCATGTCTTCTTTTCAGAATATTTGACTCCATGCTTTCCCGTTCTCGCGCTACCATCATCCTTGCAATGCACTGGATTCCATTGTTCAATTGATTTTTGAATGCTTTTATTTTCTTTCTCTAAGGCTATGTACGTTTGTGCTAGGAGGAAGGTTTCTATCATGGTGAGGGGATTATTCTTGGATACGTCTTCAAACAGTTAAGAGTTGAGATCTAGGCCGCGCCTGAATGCCAATCTAGCTACACGATCATCACAGTTCTCCACCTTAGCCATTTCATCTTTGAAGCAATATGTATACTCCTGTAATGATTCTCCTTTCTTAATCATAACCATCATGAGCTGTTCTGAATCTTCCATCATCATTTAGTAGGTGGAGTACTGCTCCATAAAAACAGAAGACATTCGAGTAAAAATATCAATTGAGCAAGGGGGTAAAGAGTGATACCACTTTAACGCATTCTCGTCTAGACTGGTTGGGAACATTCGACACATCATCTCATCCTCATGTTGATGAAGTGCCATCACTTGCTTGAAACGCCGAAGGTGGTCAACAAGATCTGACTTCCCTACATAACACTTAAACCTGTGGCTACAAATTTCTTCGGTACCAGAGCGGATAAGATTTCTAGGCATAGTGGGAGCGAGTTAAAGTTTCTAGATCTGCCACTCCACCCGCTCCTAGCTTCCTCATTTCTAGCATTTTCCGCTCCAACATCCTTTCCACTGCCCGCTTCGTGACTGGTTGGATGAGCCGGTTCTCATCTGTGATTCATTTCCCCTTATCACGTGAAATGGCTTCAAAATTCTCGTGACGGACGTTGTGGCTGGCTATCGGTTTTGGTTGCTGCAGTGTTTGCTCCATTTGCTCTTGGTTCTGGTTTTCTGCTTCACGTTCTCGTGCCACAGTATTCTGGATGACTTCTACTCTCGTTTCTGTAATTTCTCATTGCAATGTGGCAATCTGACTCTGCACAGTTTGCCACGCGTTTCGCAGTGCTTCACTGTTATGGCTTTCCATTCCTTGCATCCCGTTCAATATGGTCTGAATCATGTCGTGCGCTCATGTCGACTCGGCGGGCTGATCTAGGGGATTGGCAGCAGGATTGAGGTCGTTTCTCATTTTCCGTGCAGCATGTGACCTAGTGCGAGCATCTTCAGTTATCTTCTTGAGTAAAAACTCTCAGGCTCTCAATGAAAACACCAAAAATGTAAGGTAAAATTTCTTCACATTGAAAAAATAAGAATAAAAGAGAGAGAGAGAGAGAGAGAATTCTCAAGAACAAATATATAATTGCTTGAGTTTGTATTGGATGAATTGATTTATAATTGGCCTTTATTTATAGGTTTTTGATTAGTTACAAGATTTAGCTAAATCCCTTTAAACCCAAGGAGTCAAGAAAAAATACCTCCTAGATTAAGCTTATCACATCAGATTAGGTTTATCTAATCTAGCAACTGATCAAGCTTAGTTTATTTTTATCAACAACCATTCAAATCTGAACCATCAGATGGGATATGATCGACTCAACCGTTCAAGTGGGTTTTTACAGCTTGGCCATGGTGACAATCTATTTTTTCCACTTCTAATTGATTATGCTTGTTTATGTGACTTCTTAGACGATTTTTACCTGTACAAATACCATGTTTTACTGTATTAGGATCCCCTCCATTTTTTACCTTGAATTGGACGCTCTACTTACCTATCAGATTTAGAGATTTTACGCTTTCCACTGTGTTCAATGATTCAATCACGTTTCTTCTCCGATATGTTTAGAGCAACTTTTTTGGTACCGGGTCGGTATTATATCATGAGAAAAAATCTATCATTCAGTCATCCCTATATGGATCCACCCACATGAGATGATCTAATAATTTATCAACAATCGTTACTGGTACCGGCTTAAGACCATAGAAAAATTCATGTTTAATCCAATTTAAGTCGAATTCAGATCTCCTCCTACTGGCCAGACGAGGTTATTTTTTGGTTGCGGCCATTGCTTATGAAAAGCAAAGGCCGAACAAAATCAGTTCCCTCAAAAGTGTAGGTGCTCTATTATCATTTAGGTATGTCACTGCCATTGAGACTTGAATCAGAGTCGACATGACAGCCAGTCCAGTAAGCACCACAAAGTCAGTTCACTAGAAACTATACAAACTGTTGGAATGATTTGGCAACAGTATTTTGATCCATAATAGTTTTTTTATAGCTTTTTTCATTCTTTCCAACTTGAAGAAAGAAAATAAAACTGATAACAAGAAAAAGAAAGAAGACAGAAAGCTTTAATCTCTACAGTTCAATTTAGCTGTGATATTAAGAAAACATATGCCGTTTAAACTCCACATCTTTCGGGGTTAAAACGACACACAACGACACAATGTTTTCTATACAGCACAAACACCCACAAATCTCTACCAAGCCAACTACTTGTCAAACCATTTGATCCAAGAAAAGAAAACATGTTCAGCTGCCACGCGAGACCTGTGAATTTCCCACTTCGATATCATCCTGGTGAGGATTGATCCGTGATTCCTGTATTGTACCAGGTGGTCTATCAGAACCATCCAGATTATGTGACCGTGGATCCACCGTCGGGGTCTCTATCACTTCCAATGCGCGTTGCTGCTGTCTTCTAGCACGCCACTCACTCATCCATTTCGATATCTCAACGATTATTGAACTTACACACATTGTAATTCCAAACCCAGAAAATGTCGCAAGAAGCACAGATAAAACCGCTTGCATATGTAGCTGCATATTCAAGCTTATTAATGAATTTTGGTGGAACTCTTTCCTATCGACTTATCACATACTGCATTGATTTCTAACAGAAATTTACGTAAAATTTGAATGAGAAAAATAAGCTTACAATCAAGTAGAAAAGCTGGGCAGATGAAACAACTAGAACAAATTGAGCCGTCGCGTAAATCCAGACGTATTTCTTCCACACTAGCAACGAAAACGAGAGGATTAAATGGAGTTTAGAGTAATACTTGCTATAGTAAACAAATTATCTTTTGAATTTAATAGTAAAAGATAACAGTCTTAGCTATATACCCATAGTTGTAGCTGTCATTGATGCAAGAAGACCCAATATGCAGGAAAATGGAAGAGAGATGGCAACTGCCCCTGATCCCAATTTTCCAACCTGAACACTTTTCTGATATTAGGAACTCTTATAGAGATTTAGAGATACAAACTATGACTTTCTAAGCTTACCAGAAGCTGCTCGATAAAACCGAAGTAAGCAAGCATGCTGACTATGACTAGAACGGGAACATCCTGCCAAACCCTGCCCAATTTTGCAAAAAAACTTCAGTTTTACCATCTTTAAATCAAGATTGTTTTTTGCTTTTCATATATTTAAAAAAAACAATCCCATCTTCCTGCAGTAGAAAATCTTAATTTACCTGTACTGAGTAAACTCGGCTTGCTCAATTCTACGCCCTTGAGAGTTGAAGCCTTGCATGTTTTGGACTCGCAATAGGGTAACGGGTAGATTTTGAACTTCTTGTTTGCACACATCACAAATTCGATTCCCTTTGGTACTAAACCATTTAACAGCACATTCTTGGTGAGCCAATGCAAGTTCACCTTTGCAGCTACATTCCAGCTTTAGGGTCTCGGAATCCTCGGCCAGCTCAATCAAGCATATCCTACAAACTGCTTCTTCTTCGGGAATATTCTCACCACCATCATCCTCTCCATCTGAACCATAAGACTATGATAAGGCATACGTTACTGAGCAAACATATATATATATATTGAGTAGTAAATTACTTTAGATAGGTTACCAGTATTGTGTGCTGGTGATTTTTTCTCGGTTGCTTCAGGATCCTTGATTGTTCTTGCAGGGGTGGGGACCACACGAACAACACCACCGCGTGATGATACACTTCCTTCTTTGTCAATCACAGGGACAGAGAGTGAACGGTGAATGGGTCGTTGAGTCCATCCTTTCTGTAAAGTGAGGAATTCTGTAAGAACCAAGTAAAATGTGGATAAATAGAATGCCAACTTCTGATGTAAGTCTTAAACTTAAATGATTTACAAAAAAGAAAGATAATCATAACGAGGATGCACTGAAACACAGAAGAATCACTGAACTTTTATTTTATTGAACCAAAGGACAGAGTAAGGAGGACCAAACGTGAACGTTTACATAAATATCCTAGCACTTATTCAGACAAGACGAATTACATCTTATGCATCCATTGTTTGGTGAGAAGTTACAACTTTTTTTTCTATCTTGTTATGATCTCGAACACGGAGGCAACTAAGATCTATGTCACAATCAGCTTCCCCTTATATGATTTCCAATGGAATTAATAACTGAAATGGTAATGTAAAGGTTTAACAATCTACAAAACAAATTGAAGTCATATGAACATGGTAAAGCATAGCAAGTAATATTAACATGAACTTAGCTGCATAATAGTTATGCACTACTACTACTAACATGATTCCAAATTTAATATCCAGTAGATAATGCACAAAATAGAACTTTAAATAGAAATTATGATTTTTATAAACTCGCTAAGCTTACCTGGTGGATCAGCCATGCAGCCTCCATGAGTAGACTCGGGATTTGAATGTGTAATTGGTGTTACAGGTAAGGATGACGTTCTCTTCATTCTGGGTGTGAAAAGTTTTGTCAAAGACAGTGACCTCGAAATTGTAGACTTCTGCTGTACCCTCGTGGGTGAACCTCCAACAGATAAGATTGCTGTTTTCTCAACATCTGAAGGACTATTCCCAGATAGGAAACCTAATTTCGGGAGAAAGTTTTTAATCGTTGATTTATTTTTTGAAGGTGAAGGGCTTGGGGAACTATAGGCTTTGGCAAAACTGGGGTGGGATAAAGGGGAGAAAATCACTCTTTTCGGAGTTTGACTTGGGGTTTGTGGCATGTTCGATCGTACAAAGTCTTCCCCTTCCTCCTGATCTACCGTTATTGCAGGTATGTCCATGACAAGGATTCGACTTTCCCTGAGCCGAACTGGTGCTGTTTCCTCGCTTATTTCAGCTGAATTTCCGACCTGTGGATAACAAGAGTAAAAATTTCCATGGATCAGCAAACTTTACACAGTAAACATGTTAGCTTTAGTGATCAAGCTAGAAAACTATCATATATAAAATGTTTTCTTCACATGGAAAAACGATACAGATGAGCTAGGTGATAATAATTGAGACATGCCCTACAACAGAGAGACGCATAAAAGTTCAGATCATACATGGTCATTTAAGAGTTTCTCAAACTCCACAATTTAACTATTTAATCTTCTCAATTTCCATAATTTATCCATCTGAATACAAAACTTGAATGCTCTAAACACGAAACTCACAGTCAAAGCTTAGCAGTCTTAGATTTTCGGCTTAATTTTACACCTTGTGTTCCAATGAAAATCAACCGAAAACTATACTGTGTATTATAAGAAATGAAAAGTCCCTTGGGCTCCTTCCTTCCAGAATTTTGCCAGAATTTATGTTGCTAAAACTAATATAGCGACTTACCCATTCAGTTCTTATAAAAGCTAAGCAAATTGTAATATTTCTTATCGATATTGTCTAAGAAAAGCTTCACCACAAGAAGGTGCTAATTTCTAAGATGAAGTGAAACAAATTCTAATAGCTGTTGCAGAGAGAGAGAGAGAGAGAGAGAGAGAGAGAGAGAGAGAGAGAGAGAGAGAGAGAGAGAGAGAAAGAGAGAGAGAGAGGAAATGGATTTTAAGAATTACCCAGATGATAAATTTGAGAAAATAACAGACCCATTAAAGAATTAGCCACAAGGAACTAAAGATTATAGGATTATAAAAAGGAAATTAACCAACAGAAAATCAAGGGAGTACCCTCTGAGTTGAAGAATCAAATTTGTTTGAGAAATCGTCTTCATCGTTTCTTTCAGAAAGGGATTGTTCACCAATTGCCATTTTCTCATAGAACTCGCAAATGAATTTTCCAAGCTAAACCCAACCAATAATTGTTCTCCACTTCCCTAACTGAAAAATAAAATCTAATAAAAAATGTAGGAAGAAAGCCGCCACCCACCACTAAACCCCACCAGCGTACCGTTGTCCAATTAAAAACCCCCACCAGCGACCATAGAAGCTGAAAACCCAGAGGTGGAAAGTTGAGAGATATATATGGACAATTGCCAACTGAGGGAGGGGAGGGGGGAGAGAGAGCGCGCGCAAAGTCAGAGATAATTATTAATAGATATTATTATGTCTATTAAATACGCCCAAATTATGTCCCTCAAATGCTTCAGCAAACAATTTGGTAATCAGCAAATTGAATTTGTTATGTTTCTGATTTGGGAATTTGCTAAATTGGTAGATTCTCATATCAATCAGTAATAAAAATTGACTCTTATGTTTAATGATGAGATTCTGTATTCAAATTACTCCTATTTTTAGTCCACCAATAATCTGAAAGTTTGTAAGAAAATCTATGATAAAAACGTATTTGTACTAATTTGAGATTGGATATCATTATCTTTTTTTTTAAATGATAAGAAGAGAGATTCATCTCATTACAAAAAATAATAATTAAACACTGAATATGATGACACATACATATATCTCGATCTCACCAAAAATTATTTTAATTTTTTGTTTGGCAAAATTACAAATTCAATATTGTTTTTTTGTCACGGCAAAATGAAAAATTTATGGAATTTAAACTTATATTACTAACCAGGCTACCAATTCAATGTGCTTGACATTCTTGTAGAGTCAATGTAAAATATCATAGGGAGGCCTCATATGCTACGTCATCCAATCATGTGGTCGTTATATTAGAAATTAAATTATCATAACAGGAGAAATTGTATTTATCATGATGATTGTTGACCATAGATAATTCTTCTTCTTATCATTTACTTCATAAATCTAATGCGTAAAAAAAGATTACCAAAACGTACAAGAAATTATCCTTTTTGACGTTGGATTTTTGTTAGATTATCAGTATCACCGTTTCTTATGCTAAATACACGTTAGGAGGAAATTCATAGACATACACTCATATATGAATGTAATTGACCAAGGCTACTATCCCCAGCGATGTTGAGAAGATCCATCTATTTGTATATGGATTTGAACCTCATTTAATGTACTTCGTAGACTTTGAGATTATCTTTTAAGGTTTAAGATAATCTTGTAAGCTTCAAGATTATCTTAAAGCATTGAAGTCTCTTATAAATTTTAAGATGATTTTAATGTCATAGTAATTTTGAAATAATATTGTAGACTGTCGATGAAAGAAAATAAAATATATCTGGGTGATTTCCTCAAAAAGTTTTATATGTCGAATATTAAAGTAAAGTAAATTGACATTTAATTCAATGTTTGTGTAAGAATGATATTCAATATTTGTGTAAGAATATATGAGTGAGAATAATTTTCTAAAGCTGGAAAATTAGCGATTGAATAGTGGATCTGAGATTCAACTAAAATTAGGATTTGAGTTTATTTCTGTGTGACAGCCTCACTGCCAGTAGCATTCATATTAAATCAGATATCAGATTTGGTTGTAGATTGGTTTATAATATGAGAAACACCCTCTGTCCCCTTGGGCTTTTGGCATACTCCTGGGGTCAGACTACCACAAGTCATTCTCATTTCCTCAGCCCAAAATTAAAAAAAGTGTTAAATATTAATATTAATTGGAGTTCCAATATTAGTTGATGAGCTAGGGGAATATATATATATTAATTGGAGTTCCAATATTAGTTGATGAGCTAGGGGAATATATATATATATATATATATATATATTGGTTAGCCCCCGCTTGGTATCAAAGCCATGATTAGTCTTGGTTATAGTACTGTTTATATCCCTTTTACATTAAGCATGCATGGTCACACATAAACATGTCTGAACTCAGTTCTGCATCTATACAATCCGTAGCAAATACTGTAGCCTCCACTTCTGAGGTAACTGAATTAATTGCATATCAAGATGTAAAAGAAGCCTTAGATAAATGGACAATCCCTAAGGTTAAACCAGACACAATTTATAAAATTGGAACCTTTGATTTCACTAGCCGTAAAATCATTAAAACATTTGAGTATGCCATTCCATTACAGCATAATGATGATGTTTTATATCTGTTACATCTGCATGATTTATATCCATTCATGCAAAAATATAAGTATGTTCATATAGGCTTAGTGCAAATTGCATTAAAACCTTTAACTCTGTTAGGACAGAACACCAGCATACAATGCACCCTTAGAGATGGTAGGTGTTTAAACTGGAAAGCTTCTCTTATGGGAGCCATAGAGACTAGTTTATCTCATGGACCTATTTATTTTAATATTTATCCAAATTTAAGTATTGCTTTATCTGACAATAATCTAGCCAAAGTACTTGAACTACGCGTTCAATCGCATGGCTATGATTATCTACCAGGATCATCTCCCTTTGCTATCCTCTTTAGGATTCATCTTAAGGTTTTAACAACCTTGAATCCTTACACCAGAAAGCAAAGTGAGCAAGGACATACAGTCCTAATAGATACGAATCTATTCAACAACCAAGTGGATGTTCCTCGTATGATTCCCTGGTCTGACATCACCTTTCCTGACACCTGGCAAATTCCCCAGGCTGTCCCTACCAGACCAGTCATTCGACAATCTTTGGATGATGTCATCCAAACTCATGGTGGTAATGTTTATCTTCGTTTTCACAAACCACCTCTACCTCTGACTAGAAGTTCTTCTAGCCTTAGTCGCCAAACTGTACCTCCTTATCAGGTTGATCTCCCCGAATCTTCTCGGGCCTCTTTCACTGCTGCCTCTAGATCAGAGGAATCTGATCAATTTTTCCCCCCGGAGGATCAGATTAGAGGAATTCATATCAGCGACAATCAGATTCCTCATGGTATGTATGAATCCACCATCAACAGAAGGCCTCTAAGCCCAACTGCAAGTGACATGCAATTCAACATTTAAATGGATTTTACACCCAATAGCATGTTGAGACAAAGTCTTCACCAGGAGTTTATGCAACCAAAATATAAGGATTTTCGTGATTGGTATTTCTCCAACCATAATCCTCAACAGCTCTTAGATCTTAAGAATCTGTACTACTTCCAATTAGAACAGAATCAATCCCTTCAGTCTTTCCCTGAATGGTATTACCAGCTTACTCAAAGAGTTAAAATTAAGGATGACCAACAGTTACAGGTTCTCACCAACATCCAGAAAACTTGGATTACCACTACTGGTAGGACTTATCAAGCTATTCATCCACCACCTTTATCTTTAGAACTGGCTCCAGGACAAGGTAACCAAAAACCTTTGGTCATTAACCCCTATACTGAGGTGCCAGATAAAACCAACCATCAGGATATTGTTAAGGTAAAAGATATTGTGCCTGTAACTAAACAGAACAATTACACAAACCTCTTCCTTCAAACTGTAGGAACTCAGTTAACTAGGATAGAGGAACAGGTTTCTCAAATCCAGGAGACTCAATCTAAAACTCCTCCAACTGATAAACCTAAATTAATGATAGAACCAGTTACTCTTAAACCTCCTTTAGATGTCCAGAATTTTAAATTAAAATCCAGTAAGAAGGAGGAAGACTTCATGGAATCCATTATGGATAAGATCAAGAATTTAAAGATCTCAACACCTGATAAGACCACACCTGAATCATCCTCAGGACAGCTGAACATGATGAATCAGGATGCACCAAATCCTGATGAACCAGAAGAGTATTCACTTTCTCAAATTCTTGACATTCAGAAGAATTTTGATGATTCCCTCAACAAACTCTCTTCTAACTATTCCAAAAGACCTACGACTCGTACGGCTTTAACTGGACCAAGTAGGTATTATTACCCTAGACCTACTCCCCAAGATATTCTTTATGAAGAAGACTTTCTTCATTCTCAGAAATCTTATCATGGGAAAACCATCTATGAATGGAATATAGATGGAAAAACAGAATACCAGGTCTTTGAGACCATCCACCAAATGATCATGTATTCTTCTGTCTGTAAACAGAATGATAATACAGATCACCAGATCTGTAGATTCCTGGTCAATGGTTTCACAGGAATACTGAAAGGCTGGTGGGACAATTGTCTCACTGAAAGTCAACGCCAAGAAATCTTAGACTCTTTCAAAATTCATATTGACCCGATCACTGGTACTCATACCAGAACTGAAGATGCTTGTTATACCCTGGCCCAATCCATTATCCATCATTTCCTTGGCCCAGGAATTGTCAATACTGATAGACACAGAGAACTCCTCCAAAACCTGAGATGCCCTTCTCTGACTCACTTCAGATGGTATAAGGATGTCTTTCTTATGAAAGTCATGCAGAGAAGTGACGCAAACAATGAACATTGGAAGGCAAAATTCATTGATGGCCTCCCAAGTCTTTTTGCTGAAAGAGTAAGAAGAAAACTCCGAGATAAGCATGATCAAATGGATATTCCATATGATCAATATACTTATGGACATCTCATTGCCCTAGTCATTGAAGAAGGACTAGGCTTATGCAATGACATGAAACTTCAACAGATGATGAAGAATCAGAATTTGGACAACAGAAAAGAATTAGGTGAATTTTGTGATCAATTTGCCTATGACACAAAAATTCATTACCCAACCACTTCTTCATCCAAACCTCCTAGGATTTCTTCAAAGCATCCTAAACCGCATAAAAAATACTTCTCCAAGAAGAAATTCAGACATAAAGAACCCAAATATAGACCTCCACCACATCAGAAGTCTCATAACAGTAAACTCAAAGCTGTCTGTTATAAGTGTGGATTAACTGGACACTTTGCCAACAAATGCCGATCTAAATTCAAAAGAAAACTTCATGAGTTAGCTCTCGATGAAGAAACCCAACAGAAGATTCTGAACTGCCTCTCTGAAGACAGTTCTACCACCAATTCAGATGATGACGTTGCATATATTTCTGCATCTGAATCTGATTCCTCTGTCACTTCTGAACAACCTGATCAACCTTGTTGCAGCTCTAAGAACTGCAATGCTATAACCGAATCTAACTATTGGAAGGCAATAGTTGAGATGAACGGTTTAGATCTGAAAGGACCAGGTCTAAATGTTTTAACCGACACTCAACGATCTCTTCTTGCCACAGCTGATCAAATCACTGATCCGGAGATGAAACTCAAGTTTCTAGAAACTTGTTACAAAGAATACTCCACTCCTGAAATCAAACCTGTAGAAAACTACAGTATGAAAGAATTATTAAATCGTATTCAACAGGAATACATCCCTCACAAACCCGTAACCATATCTGATCTAAAGATGGAAATTAATCTTATTAAATCTGACATCCAGCAGTTAAAGACTACACAGCAAATCTTTTCTCACGAGTTAAATCTCTTCAAACAGTCTACAGCCAAAGGGAAAGCCCCTTTATTGTTCTCAGATCTGCCTTCATCAGATCAGCCAGGTCAAAGTCAAAGTCAACCTTTGACTTCACCAGATCAGCCTTCTCCTAGTCAAAGTCAAACTTTGACTTCCCCAGATCAGACTTGTCAGATCTCGCCAGATCAGACAAAAGAAAATAATCCGTATCTCTTCCTTCTTAACCAGGTAACTTTTCAGAAATGGTATACTAAGATTACTTTAGTAATCAAACCTGATTTCCTCATAACTGACGCCGTTGTCTTAATAGATAGTGGTGCTGATATGAACTGTATTCATGAAGGATTAATTCCTTTAAAATATTTTCATACAACTACTCAATCTCTTACTAGCGCCAGTGGGAATTCTATGAGAATTCAATACAAAATACCAGAAGCGCTTATCTGCAAACAGGGAGTTTGCATACCTACTTCATTTGTGCTCATAAAGAATATGACACAAAGCATCATATTAGGCAATCCTTTTCTCAATTCAATTATGCCTATTACCAGAATTGATACCTCTGGTATCCATACAGTTATAGATACTGTTGACATTTCCTTTGAATTCATTTCCAAACCGTATACTAAAGAAGTTGATATTATCAGACATCTGATTGATAATAAAACCAATCAGATCAATTTAATCCAAAAAGAGATACACTTCTTAACTATTGACCAACGTATACAACAACCAGAACTTCAAAAGAAAATTCAAAATATTCTTCATGAATTCCAATCTGAAATATGTAGTGATATCCCTAATGCTTTTTGGGATAGAAAGAAACATGTCATTTCTTTACCATATCAACCTGATTTCAATGAGAAGAATATTCCCACTAAGTCCAGACCTAGTCAAATGAAGAAGGAATATTTAGAACTCTGCAAAACTGACATTGAATCTTTGCTAACAAAGAAATTAATTAGACCCAGTAAATCTCCTTGGAGTTGTACTGGTTTCTATGTTAATAAAAATGCTGAGATAGAAAGAGGATTACCTAGATTAGTGATCAACTATAAACCGTTAAATGATGCATTAAAATGGATTAGATATCCAATTCCGAATAAAAAAGATCTGTTAGATAGACTTTATGATTCTGTGATCTTTTCGAAATTTGATCTGAAATCAGGATTCTGGCAAATCCAAATAGCTGAAGCTGATAGGTATAAAACTGCCTTTACTGTACCTTTTGGCCATTTTGAATGGAATGTTTTACCATTTGGTGTTAAAAATGGTCCATCTGAATTCCAGCATATAATGAATGATATTTTCAATGCTTATACTGCTTTCATTATCTGTTACATTGATGATGTCTTAATTTTCTCATCATCCATAGACCAGCACTTTAAGCATCTGAATATTTTTAAGCATGTGATTATTAGAAATGGCTTAGTCTTATCTGCTACTAAAATGAAATTATTTCAAACAACCGTTAGATTCTTAGGCCATAACATATCTAATGGTACTATTATTCCCATTAACCGTAGTATAGAGTTTGCTTCTAAATTTCCAGATGAAATAAAAGATAAAACTCAACTACAACGTTTTCTAGGTAGTTTAAATTACATCCGAGATTTTTATCCTCAATTAGCTCAGGATACTGCCTTATTAAATCAGAGACTCCAGAAGAAACCTATACCTTGGACATCAGATCTTACTTTAGCAGTTAAACACATTAAAGCTAAAATTCAACAATTACATTGTTTAGCTTTACCACACCCGACATGGAATAAGATAGTAGAAACTGATGCCTCTAACCTAGGATATGGAGGTATTCTGAAACAGTTAAATCCCCAAACACATAAAGAGGAATTATTAAGATTCACTTCTGGTACTTGGAAAGGACCAGCAAAAAATTATCCGACAATTAAACAAGAATGTTTAGCCATTGTAAAATGTGTTTTAAAATTTCAAGATGATCTTTTAAACCAGCATTTTCTTATCCGTGTTGACTGCTCTGCTGCAAAACAGATTTTCAAAAAAGATGTTCAAAATCTTGCTTCCAAACAAATATTTGCATCATGGCAAAGCATTTTATCTATCTTTGACTTTGATATTGAATATATTAAAGGTGAACAGAATTCTCTTCCTGATTTTCTAACCCGAGAATATTTGCAGGAAAAACTCAATGATGAGTAACCGAGGAAGAGGCCGTAGCTCTCGTGGGCGCGGACGTGGCAGAATTAATCTGCAATATCCGAATGATGGGATTTTCTGGCCCTCAGAATTCCCCAGTGTGCAAGAGGCTACTCGAAAGAGTACAAAAGAAGTCCTCTTGACACCTGAACAGTATATATTGAACCGATTGACTGAGGAGCAGATCCTCATAATTGAACCGAATGATGAGAAATGGATGGAAGATCCATGGGAGATTAAAAATCGTTATCTCTCCACACAACAGTATCCAACCAGGTTTGAGCACTATAGATATATTTATGAGGCTATAGTAGTTCAATCTGGTAGCATGGAAATTAGACATACTTTCCATGACTCAAACCGAAATACCAGCCCAATTACTTTTAGTAAGGCTGTTATCCGTAATTTTATTTCCATTAATCAATGGGGTTTACATCCCCATACTACTAAAACAATGGAAATACACCAGAAAACAATTAAATACAGCTACTGGGATTATATTGAATCCTTTACTAATACATTTTATTATCAAAATCCGATACACAACCATACATGGTTTATCCGTATTTGTCCTGAAGTATTAGACTCAGGATTACCAAACTGGTTCCTCCTTTGGTGGGATAAATTTGGTATTACCATTGAAACTCTACCAGAAAAATTACAAACTGAATTTAAAGAGTGGCATTCCCAATATGCCCTTTTCCAGAAAAATACTACTGTTTCCAAAGCTTGGATTTATTTTATCATCCGATTTAATATCCCATGGATATGGAAATGGGATTTAAAATGTGAATACCAAAATGGTATACCAGTATTAAAACGTATCTTTTTAACCAAATGGTGGGACAAAGGTATGAATCCCCACTTAACCGAATTAACCAAAATTATCAAAACCCATGCTCAAGCATGTTATGATTCTATTCCTAAACCTGTACCAGCACCTACGAGCAACCCATTCCTCAATGCTCAAAACCTAATCAAACAGCAATTCCCTCACATCAGTGAACAAGATCTAGCTGTGAAAACCATGGCCTTTGTTAAAAACCAATTCCTTCATGTTTTAGGTTCTGACACATCTTCTATGGCCACAACCAGTACCAACCCGAGTCCATCCAGACCGTTATCCATATCACCTCCTCCTATCATCACTGATCTCAGTCTGGACATCAGTCAACAGAATGCCTTTAGCATCCTTGCTGGTGAAAGCCAAGACCCTGAAGACGACTTACCAGCCTCGACATCAGATGCACCAACAGCAGAGGGCCCACCAGAGCCTACTATTGCTGACTTCTGGGATTCCTTAGCTGCCATTATTTCTGATCAGATCGATAAGGACAAAGATCAGAAAGGAAAGGGCAAGCTCCACTAAACCTAATTGACGAGCTTTCCTCCACCTGACAAAGACATCTACAGTAACAGACAAAGACGTCTACAATAACGCTCTTAGCTGTCCGACACACACAGTGACAGACAACGACTGCTACAGAAAAGTCTCTCTCATCCGCACAAGTGGACGATGCATAGCACGCCACCCTACATCTGTAATTATTAAAGTTGTATAGTTGCTTTTACATCTAGGTTAAGTTACTTTTTATCTTCATATTACTCTAGTTAAGTTAACTTTTGTATTATAAAAGGGATCTCTCACCCTTGTTGAGGGGAACGGGTTTTTTTTTTCTTTTGTGTAATAAAATTTTCCTTATGCCATAGACTGCTCATGTGTTGAGCCCTTAAGGTTGCCTTACCCTTACTCTCTCTCTCTCACTCCCTCTTCTCTCTGATCTGCGCACACCTGCACATATCACGTTATTGTCACCAAGAGCCCCCGTGCTCTCCAATCGTAAGTTTTTCTTCCCCATATCATCTGTTGCATGAGACCATGTATGACTTAATGTAAACCGTGTATAACCATGACTATAAACTCTACTATATATATATATATATATATATTATTTGACGTGTGATTTAGTTCTGAGCCTCTCTTTTGCTTCTAATGCATATTTTAAAGTTGGTGCATTGATCTATATTATATGTTAATTTAGAATATTAAAGGGGATATCGCGAACAAAAATTGTAAAGGGGATAGTGGGTTTATTTTTTCAAACTGGGGACGATGATTTTCAAGTCCTCAAGACTCGCAAACACGACCGATCGAGATTGAATGTGCTGAAGATTTTAGGAAAATTTATGAATCTAGACAAGTTTAAAGGTAGTGTTTTAATAAACGTTAGATTTTTTTAAAGTTTTAAGTAAATAACAAGTTGTTATAATTGTCAATAATTATTGACTAAAATTTCCTTAATCTATTTAAAGAGTGTTTCAAATTAGAGTTGTAAATGAATTTTTTATTCTAAAATAGAAAATACTAAGACAGAGAAATAAGCACAAAAGTAAGTAATTTAGAATGATTTGTATTTGATGATTCTTTAGTTTACAATTTGACATGTATTTATAGGCTTGTAATACAACTTAATTTTTGAAATAAAGCAAGAATAAACAGAATATTCTTTGAGATTGAGTTTATCTTCCAAGATTTTTTTATTTTGTAGGTGAATAACTGAACCTTGCTTATCAGTATTAACAACTTTTTGAATTTAAATTATTTGGCGTAGTGTGGCGAATCTGATTGTTGTAGTGATTGCTACCAGCTTTGCCACGGTGACGATTCCCTTGGCTTCTCTGGCTTTTGTTACTTCCTATGCGACCTTTATACTTCAAATACTTTGGTTAGGCGAGTAGCTCCAGATCAGTTTCTTCAGATCTGCCAACATGGCAAATTCAACTATTCCCATAATGCTTCCGTAGCATTTGCTTTAATTATTTTTCTTCTCCGCTGATGTGGCCGAACACCGAGAATTATTCCTGTTCATTTGCCCCCATTACACTTGATGGAGTCTCTCTTCATTTAGGTGTAATGATTCGAGTCCTCAGTTTTCAACACTAGATTCATTGAGACCAGCTATAATAATGACCTGTAAAAGTTAGCAATAATAATAATTACCTTACCGAATGACGTGCGTTTGATGGTTGCGTGAGCTTTCTCTTCTGTTTTTTCATTCTCCTGTTCACATCAATGGCCTATTCTGACGCTCTAATTCTTGTTCTCGCTAAGGGTCTGCTCTGATACTTCGATTTTCATTCTCGCTAGGAGTCTGCTCTAACGCTTCGATTTCTGTTCTCGCTAGAGGTCTGTTCTGATGCTTCGATTTCTATTTTGACGTTTTGTGGTTCGATTTCTGTTCTCGCTAGGTCTATTCTGCCAGCCACCAGTCAAGACCCTACTTCTGGATCTCAGGGTGTAGTTGGTGGTTCTGGCCCTTGGTGGTTCGGGAAATTTGCTGATATACCATTAATAGTCTGCTTCTTAGATGATGCTCAGTCTTCTCACGCAATTGCCCACAGGATTAATTCTGAGGCTGATTTGGTCAAGACTCGCAACTCAAGAGTTGGCGACCTTGTTTCCTCCCTTAGTCACAACTTAGTCAGAGTATGATTCTTTGTCCTTTTCCTTCTTAGTTGTTCTCTTAATTTTTCTCACCATTTTTTGTTTTCTCCTCAGGCCCTTATTCACCATAATGCTCTCTAAGAGCATCATCCTACTCGAGACTTGGCATTGCAGAAACTTCGAAGGGATGTTGCTCATTCTACTGGCATTATTGAAGGCCTTCATGAAGAAGTTACTCAGTTGAATGAGTCAAAGTCTGTGCTCTATGAGATAGTGAAGCAAGCGGCAGAAGTCGATGGGGCTAAGGTTGAGATTCTAAGTCTAACAGAATCTCTGAGAGTTGTAAAAGGGCATTAAAGGCTGCTGAGGAGTCTCTAGCAGCTGTTGAGGCAACCAAAGCCCAAACTCTAGAAAAAAATAGAAAAAGGTTGGAGAAGAATATCAGGCTCTTTTTTATGAAGCCGAGCAGGTAATCTATGGTGTGGGTTACAGAGCTGGCTGAATGAAGGCTCATCCAAGGAACCTCTATGCGATGTTCCTATTGCTGAGCAGAGCGAAGCCACCACTTCTGTGGGTTGAGCTGAGATCAACCATTCTGGAGCCGCTGACGATACTCCCCTCGCAAAAGATGCCTTATCCCCCAGCGAGATCTCTTCTGAAGTGCAGAATGAGGATATTGATTACCTTCAGTTTTATTTTTATTATTTTTTAAGGCAATTTGGAATTGTAACTTTTTATGTACTTCCATCTTATCAATGTAGAAGCTTTTTCAAATTCCTTGCTTTTTCTCTTCCTTCAAAACTATATCAATAAGAATTATTAATCTGGAAAATTTTACCTCATAGACGTTCGTATGTATTACTTCGCTGACTTGAAGTGAAGTAATTTTCTTTGGATAAGAATTTTTTCTTTGAAGTTCTTTCTTTAATTCCGAAGTTTAGACTTTTACTTTTTTGAAATGCCAAAACTCTTGGCATTCGGGTTTGAGGTTTCTGGTCTGAGTTCAGCTTCTGAAACTTTCACGTCATGAACTTCTTAGCTTTCTAGTCCAAGCTCTGCCTTCTGGTCTGGGCTCAGCTCTTGAAGCTTTTTTTGTCCATTCTATTTCTTCTGTTCTTGCCCTTTGACCATCGCCGTTTGTGTTTTTATGTGTTACCCCTTTCAAGGACTTACGCCGTTATTTCATTCTGAAAGTAGGACTTATGAATTGCCTCTCCCAAGGACTTGCGCCCTTAGTTCCTTTTGAAAGTATGATATATGAATTCCCCCTCCCAAGGACTTGTGCCCTCAATTCCTTCTGAGAGTAGGAATTATGAATTGCCCATCTCAAATACTTGCGCCATTAGTTCCTTTTGAGAGTAGAACTTATGAATTGCCCATCTTAAGGACTTGCGCCCTTAGTTCTTTCTGAGAGTAGGACTTATGAATTGCCCCTCTCAAGGATTTGCGTTCTTAGTTCCTTCTAAGAGTAGAACTTATGATTTGACCCTCCCAAGGACTTGCGCCCTTAGTTCATTCTGAGAGTAGGACTTATGAATTACCCATCTCAAGGACTTGCGCCTTTAGTTCCTTCTGAGAGTAGGACTTACGAATTGCCCCTCCCAAGAACTTGCGCCCTTACTTCCTTGATGTGATTTCCTAGAAGAAGAGTTAGAAGGTTGACACCAGATATTTTTACCTGGAAAACCCTTACGGGAAAAAGCCATGGGAAAAATATTCACTATAAATCATAATTACACAAAGCACTTATTTAAATGAGATGCATTCCTTGGTTTTGCCAGGACTGCTCCTTCCTCTGTTGTCAAGTAGTAATACCCAATTCCTCATATGCCTCTGATTATGTATGGTCATTCCCAAGCTGGCCCAAACTTTCCTTCTGATTGAAAGACTTTTTTAGGACTAGATCTCCTTTTTGGAATTCTCGCTTCTTCATTCTTTTCTGAAAATAGGATCTCCTTTTATGATTATAACGCGCTACTCTGATTAGGGCAACTTCTCTTCGCTTCTCCAATTGATCGAGGCTTCTATTAAGGAGTTCATCATTGTGTTTCTCATCCAACTCTGATCTCACTATTAGGCTTCTAATTTTGACGGGAATCACTGCTTCTGCCTTGAATGCTAAGGCGAACGATGTTTCTCCACTGGCTTCTCTAGGAGTAGTTCTATAGGCCCAAAGTATAGTTGATAATTCCTCTAACCATTTTCCTTTTACGAACTCTAGCCGCTTCCTCATGTTTTCAAGGATAATATGATTCGATCTTTCAGCTTGCACGTTTCCTTGTGAATAGTATGGACTAAAGAAATGATTGGTGATGTTGAGTCCTTCGCAAGAGCCTTTAACAATTTTTCCTGTGAGCTGTAGTCTGTTATCTGAGATCAATATCTTGGGTATTTCATATCGACATATTAAACTTTCTCACAAAAATCCTTTGACTTCTTCTTCCATGATTCTCGTGAAAGCCTCCGCTTCTATCCATTTTGTGAAGTAGTCTGTGGCCACTAGTAAGAAGCACTTCCTGAGCTGGCGCTGTGGAGAGTGGACCGATGATGTCGAATGCCCACTGCATGAAAGTCCATGGGCTTGCTATTATGTTCAGTTCTCCCAGAGTCAATCTGGTGACTGGGGCAAATTGTTGGCGTTTGTCACATTTTTTACATATTGCTCAACGTCTTGATGCATTCTAGGCCAGTAATATTCCTCATTAAGGCTTTGCGAGCTAATGATCTTCCCCCAATGTGCTTCCCACATATTCCTTCATGAATTTCTGCTAGGACATACTGCGCTTCTTTCTCCTTCAAGCATTTCAAGTAAAGTCCTGAAAAGATTTTCTATATAATAATCCATATATTAAAATGTACCTTGCACTTTGTTGCTGGACTTTTTTCGCCAGGAGTGTTTCCTCAGGGAGTACTCTATTTTCAAGATAGAGGATTAAATCATGTTGCCACCTGGGTTATGTTTCGATTTTCGCTTCAGCAACGTTATTCGATGAGGGCTGAATACTTGGTTTCTCCTAGATGATATCCCTCATTAAGGCTTTCCGAGCTAATGACCTTCCCCCAATGTGATTCCCATATATCCCTTCATGAATTTCTACTAAGACATACTGCGCTTCTTTCTCCTTCAAGCATTTCAAGTGCAGTCCTGAAAATATTTTCTATATAATAATCCATTTATTAATCGTACCTAGCACTTTGTTGCCGGAATTTTTTCGCCAGGAGTGTTTCCTTAAGGAGTACTCTCTTTTCGAGATTGAGGATTAAATCATGTTGCCACCTGGGTTCCGTTTCGATTTCCGCTTCAGCAACGTTATTCGATGAAGGCTGAATACTTCGTTTCTCTAAGAATTTCACAGGTACATTTCTTTTATGCATGAATCGCAAAGATGATCCCAAATTTTGCTAGTGCGTCTGCGTGTCCATTTTCAGTTCTCGAGATTTGTTGAATTTCATAACTTTTGAACGATTTTAGAAATTCTCTTGCCCGATGTAAATAACTTATCATTCTCTCATCTTTAGCTACGTATTCTCTTGTTACCTGTTTGACAATTAACATGGAAGCATGAAATATTTTCTCGTCAGTTACCTCATATTCTCGTAGCAAAAACACTCCAGCTATTAGCACTTCATACTCAGCCTCATTATTCGATGCATTAAATCCAAATTAGATAGAATGCTCTAGTGTTTCTCCGAATGGGTTTGCACCACTACTCCAGCTCCTACTCCCTTATTGTTAGAAGCACCATATAGTTTCCAAGACTCGTTCTCCATTTCTTTAGGCTGTTCTGGACTAATTATTTCTTCGGTGAAATTTGTGATGAAATCTCCTAACACTTTCCCTTTGATTGAAGTGCTTGGCTCATAATTGATCTCATACTGATTTAGTTCAATTACCCATTTTTCCATTCTTCCACTTACCTCTGGGGAGTGCAGTAGACTTTTAAAAGGTGTGTCAGCTAATACCTTAATGTTGTGTCCCTAGAAGTAAGATCTAAGCTTCCTTGCAGCAGTTACGATCGCTAGTATTGATTTTTCCATCTTTTTATATCTTGCTTCTACTGCCACCAAGCTTTTACTGATGAAGTATATGGGCTTCTACTTATTTTCTTCTCTAATGAGCACGAGACTTACAGCTGTTTCCGAAACTGCAACATACAAGAGGAGTTGTTCACCAGGCATTGGTTTTGAGAGTAGTGGGAGTGTTGTTAAGTACTCCTTGATTCTGTTGAAGGCCTCTTCGCACTCTTCATTCCATTTGTCTGTAGAGTTCTTTCTCAGTTTTTTAGAGAACGGCTTGCATTTATCTGTTGACCCGGAAATAAAGAAGTTGAGTGCTGCGAGTCTCCCAGTTAGTCCTTGAATTTATTTTTATTCCTCGGGGACTTAATCTCCATTATAACCTTCACCTGGTCTGGGTTAACTTTTATCCCTCGCCAGGTTATTAAGTGGCCAAGGAATTTCCCTGCAGTAACGCCGAAAGTACACTTCTCCAGATTGAGCTTCATTGAGTTCTTTCTCAAGACTGAGAAAGCCTCCTCTAGTTCTTGGATATGGTTTTCTCGTCCTTTTGTTTTTACCAACATGTCATCCACGTACACCTCCATATTTCTTCCAATCTGACACTGGAAAACTTTGTTCACCAATCTCTAATATGTAGCTCCCGTATTTTTCAACCCAAAGGGCATTAGTTTATAATAATAGATGTCATATTCAGTAATGAAAGAAGTTTTTACTCAGTCAGGTTGGAACAGTTTCACCTGGTTATATCCAAAATATGTGTCCATAAAGCTGAGGAGCTCATGTCCAGATATGGCGTCTACCATTTGGTCAATCCTAGTCAGTGGATAGTCTTCCTTCGGAGAAGCTTTGTTTAAGTCGGTGAAATCCACACAGATTCTCCATTTGCCATTATTTTTTCGTACCATCACGACATTGGCCAGCCACTCTGGATAGTCAACTTCTCTAATGAATCCTGCGTTTAATAGCTTATTAATTCTTTCTTTATTGATTTATTCTGTTCGGGCGCGAAACTCCTTTTCTTTTATTTAACCAGTTTTACTGTTGGATCCGTGTTCAACTTGTGGCATATAATCTCTTCTGGAATTCCCAGTATTTCTTGCTTAGTAATGGCAAAATCATCATTGTTCCTTCTTAGAAAGTCGATCAACATGTCTTTCTATGCTTATTCAAGGTAGGTGATGATGTTTATCATCTTTTGTATTCCTTCTTCTAAGCACACCAACTCTATATGTTCCTCTGCCTCATACCTCAGGACGTCTGACTTGTCGTCCTTTGATTGCTATTGATTTGCTTCCTTTGGCTCTCTGAGTTCTACTTCTTCTGTACAATTTTTCTTTGCAGACTCCAATGCAGTCACAAAACATATGCGGGCTGAAGCCTGGTCTCCTTTGATGGTCTTGATTCCTTCTGGTGAGGGGTACTTTACACTCTGTAGAAGGTTGACAATACAACTTTCATTTTATGCATCCATGTTCTTACCAGAATGGTGTTGTATGGGGATGAAGTATCCAGAATCACAAACCCAGTCATATGATTAAAAGGTTCAGCCCTTACAGGGAGAGTAAGGATCCCCTCCGAGTAGCTGGTAGCTCCATTAAAACCTAACAATGATTGTGAGGTCCCCTGCAGCTACTGATCTCCCATTGACATCTTTTCTAACGTGCTTCGGTAAAATATGTTAACCGCACTTCCATCATCTACCACAACTCTTCTGAAGAGGCAATTACCAACCTATATTGAAATGACAAGTGCATCATTATGGTGTCCGTCGTGTTTGAGATCTAGATCATCAAATATTAACGGGAGATTCCCGTTGTCAGATGAGTGGTTCTCCATGCACTTCTCCAACATTGGCTTCTTACAGTACTGCTTCCTTTCCTTGCTTGTTATTTCTTCCTGCTATGTTAGTGCAATGATAGTGCTGACAACGTGAAGTGGCCGTTTCTCGTTGTCACACTTTTCATCACCACAATCTTATTTTTCTGTCTCCTATTTCTTCTCTTCTCTTTTCACGAACCGGCGCAGATATCCATCTTTTATAAGTTCTTCAATATATTCTTTGAGTTGGAAGCAATCTTTGGTGTAATGTCCACTGCTCATGTGGAAAGAACAGTACTTATCCTTGTCTTTGTAACTGAGTTCTTTTGTAAGTGGTATTGGCCTTTTTAACCATGGCTTGTCCTTAATCTGTTCTAAGATTTGATTCAATGAGAGGGTCAATGGTGTGTTGACCTCGTCCTTTATATGTATTCTACTCAAGTATTGTCTTCGATACTCTGTCCTTCCCCGTTTTCCACCCTTTCGTTAGTTTTGTCTATCCTGTCAGTTCTCTTCCTTTTTTATCTAGAGTTCCTTTCTCACTTCTGTGATTCTTCCTTTTTCGTTTGTTTGCTTTCAACAGACTCTTCTTTTCTTCTTCCAGTGTGATATAAATTTGAGCCATTTGGAAAGTGTCTACCATAGATAAAGATTTTGTTTTGGACAAGTCTTCGAACAAGGGTGAGTTTGGTCCTAATCCTCTTCTACAAGCTAGTCTGGCCATCCGATCATCACAATTTTTTACCTTCTCTATTTCATCATTGAATCTATGGGTGTACTCTTGTAAGGATTCTCCTTCCATGATCGTGATCATGATGAGGTACTCCAGGATGATGTCCTCCATTACTGCTCGATATGTGGAGTACTATTCCAGAAAGATAGAAGACATAACAACAAAGTTAGTAATCGACTGAATAGGAAGTGAATGATATAATTTTAATATCATTCTTTCCAGACTGGTTGGGAACATTCTGCACATTAACTCATCATCATGCTGATACAATGCCATTATCTGCCTAAAACGGCGGAGATGACCGATTGGATCAATCTTCCATTCGTAACACTTGAACTTTTGGAGCCATAAATTTCTTGGGTACCAGAGCTGCCAGAATCTCTAGACTCAACAAGGTACGGGTGAGAGATTCAATGTCACATTTTTCAGTACTCCTTAGGTTCGTCATCTCTAGCATCTTTCATTTCAGTAATTCTCCTATAACTTCCTTGGTGATAATTTTAGACTGGCGCATCTCCCCTGCAACCTCCTTTTCTCGGTACTAAGACTGGATTTCCCCTTCTTCTCGTTGCAAGTTCCTGCTATTCTCGTAGTTTTTGTCTCGCCTCTCACATGTTATTCTTTGAACAGATGTCTTGTTCTTCGTTATTTGCTTTTTGGCTGATCTCGGCGCGCGTCCGAGCCATCTATTGTTGAAGAGCATAGATCTGTTCCACCATAGCTCTCCACGGATCGCGCTAGGTTTTTGCATTTCATTCTTCCATCTCTCGAATCTAAGTCAGAACTGTCTAGAGTATCTTCGCTGGTGGGGTTGGTTAATCTGGTTGGTCATTAGTGTTTCTGGCTTCATTGTCTCCATTATAGGCTGCGTTGGATCTAGTTCTAGGCATGTTTAGTGTTTTTGGGTGGGTTTCTCGAGCGTTTTCTCTCGGCTCTCAATGAAAGCACCAAAATGTAAAAGAATTTTTTCTCTAAAATAGAAAATACCAAGAGCAGAGAAAATAAGCATGATAGTAAGCAATTTTTAATTGCTTATATTCGATGATCCTCCAGTTTATAATTTGGCATGTATTTATAGGCTTGTAATACAACTTAATTTCAGAAATAAAGCAAGAATAAATGGAATATTCTTCGAGATTGAGTTTATTTTTCAGAATTTACTTCATCTTTTAGGTGAATAACTGAACCTTGCTTATTAGTATTAGAAACTTTTTGAATTAGAATTATTTGGCGTAATGTGGCGAATATGATGGTTGTAGTGATTGCTACCAACTTTGTGACGGTGATGATTCCCTCGACTTCTCTGGCTTTCGATCTGCCAACATGGTAAATTCAACTATTCCTATAATGCTTTCGTGGCATTTACTTTAATTATTTTTCTTCTCCCCTGATGTGGCTGAACACTGAGAATTATTCATGTTCAAGAGTAATTTAAAATTAGTCAATAAATATAAGAATATATAATTAATAGATTTAAAACATATATACAATTAATTCAAACAATGATCTAAATAGGGATAAGAATATATACTTGTTATGGGCATTGCCTTGAAGACTGATAAAGGTAGGAAACGTGTCCCAATGACACCACACCTCATCACATGGGAAGTCAGCCAAACCCCAACCATGGGTCAGACGCTCTACCTGACCTGACCTCGCCAAACCAGGACCAAGGAAAGATAGGCAGGGCAGAGCCCATAAGTAACTAGGAATACTCATCAAAGACCTGAAAGTCTAGATAACCATCCAACGTCAGCACCATCATTACCCACTGAAAGTAAGAGTCGAGGTGGCATCTTCCTACCATTTCCTAATTCGAGCGTCTAATTTCCACCTCACATGTCAGACAGTTCCCTTTCAAGTCACCTCGACCTTTATGTTAGCTAAGGGGACAAGGGCATTAAATGTCGCCCCCTACTCATCATGTCAAAGAAGAGTCACCACATCTTCGACACATTTCCTCCCATAAGGGCTTCAGGTATAAATATCCCCACCCACTCCAGAATAAGGTATGAGACTCTCCACTTAGAAAAACTCTACCAAAATTCTACAAGGACACTAACTTAGGCATCAGAGACCCTTACATGAGGAAACCTCCTCCTCTGGTTCTCCTTGTTCTTTGGGTCCCTTGTTTGTGTTTTACATATATCTAGCCAAGAAGGAGCTCTATAATAAGAGGGGAGTACATCTGCTGTTGAAATATTTTTGGCCAAAACAGTTGGCGGTCGTCTGTGGGGAAGACGCCAAAATCATTCCTCTCTCCAAAATACTGAAAGACGACCTTAACCCAGTAACATTCCTGGTTTTCTGTCATCAAAAGCAACCCTAAGAACAACGACTGGTTCAAGAGGCGAACCTAAGGCAAAAAGACCTATGAGAATAAAGGCAATGGGGGAGCAACCATAATTGACGAACCACCCAAGAAGCATCCTTAGGGAGAACCTGTAGAATAGTTAGAATCAGTTGTTCTCTCGCCATAACAACGAGAGATGATGGTCTGAATTGGGTCAATGCTTGCTCCAAATTTGAAAGACGAGCTCACAAAGTTCCTCTAAAATAATAAAGATGTCTTTGGAGGGACCCATGAGGATATGTCCGGCATAGACCAACGCGTTATCACCCACCACCTTAATGTTGGACCAGAAGTTCAAACTAGTCAGACAGAAGAGGAGGAGCGTGAATTCAAATAGGGATGAGGCCATTATTGCGGAGGTGGAGAAGATGCTCTCTATAGGATTTATTAGAATAGTCCAATACCTAGAATGGTTAGCCAACGTCGTGTTGATCAAAAAAGAAAATAGAAAGTGGAAGGTCTGCATAGACTTTACGGATTTACATAAGGTGTGTCCCAAAGATAGCTTCCCCCTCCCCCGCATAGACCAACTAGTCGATGCCACGTCGGGGATGATCTGCTCAATTTTATGGAAGCGTACTCTAGATACAAGCTGATTTTGATGCATCCACTCAACCAAGAGAAAACCTCATTCATCATTAGACGAGGAACTTATTGCTCACCGTGATGCCCTTCAGACTAAAAAATGCAAGGGTCACTTAACGAAGGCTGGTGAACAAGGTGTTCACTAAAAAATATTATGGAACATGGAGGTGTATGTGGACGGCATGCTCGATAAAAGCATAAATTCAATAGACCACATGGCTGACCTCGTCGAAATGTTCGACACCCTAAGAAAATATAGGATGAGGTTAAACCCCTGAGTCAACTCAGAAAAGTTTCTGGGTTTCATGGTCAACCAATGAGGGATTTAAGCCAACCCTGAAAAGATAAGGGCTTTACTTGAGATGGAATCCCCGAATAACATCAAGGAGGTACAATGTCTCACAGGCGGGTCACCGCGCTCAACCATTTTATTTCTCAGGCTATGGATAGATGCCTTCCTTTCTTCAAGATTCTAAGGAAGAATACGTCTTTTGAATGGACCAAGGAGTGTTAGAAAGATTTCTTAGCCCTAAAAAGATACATGAGCTCCCCACTACTACTTTCTAAACATGTGCTCGGGGCAGTGGTCTTTATACTTAGCCGTCTGAGAGACGACCGTCAGCGCCGCTTAATCTGAATAGGGGATGACTTCATTCAGCAATCGATCTATTACATCAGTAAGGTCATGGTGGAGGTAGAGAAATGCTACCCATATCTAGAGAAGATGATGCTAGCCTTTATCACTATGGCACGGAAGCACCGTCCATACTTCCAAGCCCATTCCATTTAAATCCTCATGAACTCCCCACTCAAGTAGGTCCTCCAAAAGCTCAAGCCTCAAGACGCATGGATAAATGGGCCATCAAAAGGAAGGTCGTGGCAGATTTCATTGCAGATATGATGATAGAACGTATAGAGGAAGCGGAGTTCAAAGAGGACCTTTGGACCTTATACATGGATGGTGCCTCTAACCAGATGGAAACTAGATTGGTTATACTGCTTCTAGCACCTTACCAGTCTCGGGTTGAGTATGCTCTATGCTTTGTGTTCAATGCATCGAATAATGAAGTGGAATACGAAGCATTGATTGCAGGACTAAATTGGCCTCGACTTTAAGTATGAGAACATTGAGGATCTGCAGTGACTCCCAGCTAGTTGTCAACCAAATCAACAAGGACTATAAAAAAGGGAAACAATATGTCCAAGTATCTGGCCTAGGTGCGGGCCCTTTTTGGAAAGTAGGACTCCTATACTATTCAACGGATCTCCCAGAGCCTGAACACTAATGCGGTCGCGTTGGCCAAGCTAGCCTCCGACATCAAGATTAGCATAACAGTGTCAGTGAAATTCCTCGCCCTCCTAAGCATCGGAAACGAGGAAGTATTGGAAAGAGTAAGGAGGCAGCGGCCGCATCGTGCATCACATCCATATTCGAGTACCAACGAGATGGAACCCTACCCTCTAATAGGAAGGCGCGTTGAAATCTCCACCTCAGGTCGGCTAACTATGTAATTATCAATGAAACTCTGTACAAAAGAGCTTTTTTCGTATCCCCACTTGAGGTGCATCACGCCCGATAGAAGCACTATATGTCATGAAGAAATTGCACAAAAGAGTCTATGGAAACCACACTGGTGCTCAGGCCCTGCATCATTAGCTGAAATGGCAAGGGTATTACTAGCCAACAATGGTTTCAAACACCAAGAACTTTGTAAGAAAGTATGACAAATGCCAAAGGACCGCGAACACCCCACACTAGCCACCAAAACTGCTCACCTTCATCCTAAGTCTGTGGTCATTTACTCAGTTGGGGTGGATTTAATAGGACCCCTACCAATAGGGGAAAGGCCAGAACAAATTCACCATCATCCTCATAGAATATTTCACCAAGTGGGTGGAGGCAGAGCCCTTAGCCACCATGACGGAGCACAAGACCACAAACTTCATATGGAAAAACATGATATGAAGATTCGAAATATCCTACACCATCGTCATGGACAATGGCAAACAGTTCGATAACGCCAAGTTCAGGTGGACGTGCGAGCAGCTGAGGATTAGGCATCTCACTAATCACCAGCCCACCCGCACTTCAATGGACAAGTAAATATAGTCAACAAAACTATCAAGCATAACCTCAAGGCCAAGCTGGAATGAAGAAATGGATTTTGGGTCGGCGAGCTCCCAAACATCCTCTAAGCTTATAGGACCACAAGTAGAACATCAACGGGAGAAACCTCCTACAGACTGGCCTTTGGCATAGAGGCCGTCATCTCGATAGAAATAGAGGTACCCCCCCCCCCCCNCCCCCCCCCCCCCCACAGAGTCCAGTACTACTCTAATTAAGGCACAACATGTATGATCTAGAAGAACTACAAAACTACAAAATAAGGCACACCAACTCAGAATAAAGGTCCATCAATTTCGGGCAGGTGACCTAGTACTGTGAAAAAGAAAAGATGCAAAAGTAGGAGCCCTCGAGCATAACTAGAAAGGACCTAATTTGATAATAGAGATAATGCGCTTAGGGACTTATCGACTGCAGAACATGGATGGACGAGTATTGGCACACCCTTAGAATGTGGAGCACTTGGATGTCTACTACCAGCCAAATAAGCAAAAAAAAGGATTGTAGCTCGGCTAGGCATCAAATACAAAGGCTATTTTCCCCTAAAGATGAAGACTCCAAAAGGCAAAAAGTGATGTCTGACTTGCATTCTAGCTCTCCATATGGGAAAAAGAGCTCTAGTCGGAGCAGAAATACCTGGCTAGACTCCAAAAGGAAAAAAGTGATGTCTGGCTTGCGTTCTAGCTTGCCATATGAGAAAAGAAGCTCTAGTTAGAGCATAAATGTCTGGCTAGACTCCAAAAGGAAAACAATGATGTTTGGCTTACATTCTAGCTCGTTAGATGGGAAAAGAAGCTCTAGTCAGAGCAGAATTATCTGGCTAAACTCCAAAATGAAAAAGGTGGTGTGTGGCTTGCGTTCTAGCTCGCCAATCGGGAAAATGAGCTCTAGTTAAAGTAGAAATGTCTGGCTAGAGTCCAAAGGAAAAAAGTGATGTCTGGCCCGCGTTCTAGCTCACCAGATGGGAAAAGAAGCTCTAGTCAAAGCAAAAATACCCAGCTAGACTCTGAAAGGTAAAAAGTGGTGTTTGGCTTGCGTTCTAGCTCACCAGATGAGAAAATGAGCTCTAGTCGGAGCTGAAATGCCTGACTAGATATTAAAGAAAATGAGAAGTTTCGCTTGCTCTCTAGCTCCCCAGATGAAAGTGGAATTTCTACCAGAACAGGAATGCTTGGCTAGATGCCAAAATAGAAAAAGTAGCCTGGTCGGCACCATAGAACGACAAATGAAAAGAACTTTGAAGCAGGTCCGCCCAAACAGACCTCCAGTTTGGGGCAACACCCAAACAAATTCCTGAGGTTACAAAAGGACTATATGACCCGACCTCCTTCAAATGGGGCAACCCACCAAGAAATAATATAGGTCAAAGGTTATAATAGATGCAAGAAAAGAGACAGAGCATTAAAGAGATCATGTTCCCATTCAAAGAAAAAAGGAAAGATTACAAAAGGAAACTAAAAGTTACAAGAAAAAAATTAAAGGAGATGGGCCTCCTCAGTTTGACTCAAGGGTAAAGGAGATGTATGGCCTGCGTTCGAGCTCACCAGACGGGAAAAAAAGAGCCTTAGTCAAAGTAAAAATACCTGGCTAAACTTTAAAAGAAAAAAAGTGATGTGTTGGCTTGCGTACTAGCTCACCAAATGGAAAAATAAACTCTAACCAGAGTAGAAATTAAAGGAAATGAGAAGTCTTGCTTGCTTTCTAGCTCGCCAGACGAGATAGGAATTTCGACCAGAACGTAAATGCTTGACTAGACACCAAAATAGAAAAATAGCCTGGTCAACACCCTAGATCGACAAATGAAGAGAAGTTTGAATTGAGTACGCCCAAACAGACCTCCTGTATGGGGCAACACCCAAGATTCTAAAGGTTATGGAAGGACTATACGACCCGACCTCCTTCAAAGGGAGCAACCCAGTAAGAAATAATAAAGGTCAAAGGTTATAATAGATGTAAGAAAAGAGATATAGCCATTAAAGAGATCACGTTATCATTCAAAGAAAATAGGAAAGATTACAAAAGGAAAGGAAAAGTTATAAGAAAATAAAAAAAAACTAGATGTAGACTCTAGAGGTGCTGATGGTGACTTTAGGCAAGCTTTGGCGATAGGGGATGGGCCTCCTCAATTTGACTAAAGGGTAAAGGAAACCCCTGGCATCTAGACCGACTAAAGTAACTTTCGAGACTAAAGGATCGAGGATGACATAAGAAGAAGGCTGAGAATTCTCAGAATGAACTGGATCAGGACTCTCAGGAAGAGGCAAAGATTTCGGAGGACAACGGAAGAAGCTCAAGTCCAACTCAGGATGGGCCTCAACGATCTCATATCGATAGCTGTTATAACCTAGGGAAAAATCTAGGAGTAGGGCATCCTTGAACTCTGAAGACTCTTTAAAGTTATCTATACCCTTGCTATGGCTTTCAGACCATCGACCGGATCTCTCCAACATAACGATCTCCACCAAGCCTAGTTTCTAAGCAATTACCCTCTCCCGACTTTCAGCATGAGCAAGATTTTCCTCTTGAAGCTGGGACTAAGCTAACAGGATGACCTCCTATTGGTAAAGACTCATGACAATCTTATCACCATCAAATAGTCAGGCCTCTAGATCTTGATGGATTTCCTGAGCCCAAAATATCTCAACCCTAGACTGGGCCTGCTCCTCCTCAAAGACCGTCGACCTCCCCGCCATGGCACGGAGCTCCTGGATTTTCCCTGTCAGTCGTTCATTAACTTGACAAAGGGAATCAAACCGTTGAGCCCTGCCATCCAGCTCGGCCTCACACTTCAAAGTGGCCCCATCTGCCGCAAGTACCGCAGACCTACAACGGTAAAAATGCGCCAACACTCCACTTTGTAATAGACAACCTAAGAACAACGTCAAATAAATAATGGAATTACCAATAGATAAGAAAAGTACAGGAAAAGATAGTACTCACCGAATCAGCAAACTCTGTCTCTGGTGGCTCTCAAAGTCGAGCCCCCTTCTCAGGATTCGCATGTGCATACCACAAGTCTAACGGGCTCCTCACCTCCCCCCGAGCTTGGTCCTGAGGACTAGGACTCTCTGCAACCTTATCAGGGGTCATCGGGGCCTTACGCTTCTGAGCTTGGGTGCCATACCGATCGGAACTCAAGAGACAGACCCAATAAGTCAAGATGAAGATTCCTCGACCCCTTAGGAACAGAGCTCGAGAGTGTAAAGCTGGATAGGGGGATTGGGACGACCCCTTAGAAACCACATAATCAACGTTGTTCCATGGTAGACCCTGATCAGAAGGAAACATAGGCTCCTTGGGAAAGCTCCCGGTGATCTTCATAGAAAAAGTAAGAGTGGAGGATGGAGCAAAAGGTGGAGATGGTGGTAGTTCCCCGATGTTCCCCGAGGATGAGTAGAAGAAGGCGCAGGGAGGACCTTCCCCCCCTTTGAGTTCTCCAGCTTTTGGGACCGAATGGCCTCCATCTTCTACACTTTGTCGCCCACGAGCTCCGCCCGAGGTTTGTTTGAAGGAGGAACATCTCCGACCATCTCTGCAGGAAATAAAACAATAGTAAGACCATGAACAGAAAAGAGGTAAAATGATGCATAAGAGGTACCTCGTAGGGTTTGAAGAAAGGGTCTCGGAATTGCTAGGACTAAGACCCTCTGAGCTTAAGCCTGCCGAACGTGCCTTGTTAGAAACCCCAACTGTGAAATCTACCAGAGGGTCTAGATACAATCCAAACTGGAACAAGGACTCAGATCAGGTAAGGAAACTGAAGTGGCATTGGTCCACATGGATCTCGACAAGAATAAGGATCTAGGCCTGAAAATGGGCAGAAAGTTCTTTCAGTTTTTATCTTCCCACTGNTATATATATATATATATATATATAGAGAGAGAGAGAGAGAGAGAGAGAGATAGAGACAGAGAGAAGTTAACTCCAGGACTAAGCACGAGCATGCTTTCTTCTTCTAAGTCACGATCTCACCTGCAATCCCAAAGACCCGGGGCATTGAATTCATAAGCTTTGAATCCCTAAGACAAGACTCCCAGGATCCATAGATCAAGAACTAATAGTCTTTCCACTGTCTATACCAGGTGAGGACGTTGTTCACAAGTCCCTACATACCCCCGATCCTACCACTGATGTATTAGCAGCCCAGGTCGTGAGAAGGAGCCCCCTCGCCCGATTTCTCAAGAGGAGACTTCAGTTGGAACAGGAAGTTGAACTCCTGTAGCGTGAAGTCCCCACCATAGTATTACCTTCACAAGACCCAGCATCCCACCAGGACCCTCCAAGAATCAGGTTGGAGTTGGGCCAGAGCTATCCCCATTGAAGAAAACTACTTCGAAAGAAAGGGATGTCGAGGGAGTCGTAGCCCGCCATCCAGAGCCGTCAGGTACAGCCCGACTCCTCCATGTCGCGGGGCACTAATTCTCTCACCCAGTTATAGTATCCGTAGGAGGATGTAGTCCAAGATGTGGTCTTTATTTCAGTTGGTGACTAGGTCCTCCTCCTTTAAGGAAGAAGGGCAGTCATCAACCCTTCAATAATTGGAAGTCTCGGTTAGCCTCGCATGACATTCAGGGATAACACGGGAATTAGAGGGCTCGATCGGTGAGTTTGAATCCATACGGTCGAGGAATTTCTATAAATCCCCTAGACAAGATGAAAAGCCTAGAGAAAATGGGAAAAATAGGACATAAAAAATGAAGGAGAAAGGACTTACCACACAAGGTTCAGTAGTGGCAAAGAAATTGCTGAAAAATTGAAAGTTGACGACCCTAAGATATGATGCTTAGCAAACGCTAAAAAGGAAGGCGTGGGTCTGATCAACGAATGTAGAAGAGGAGCTTCGGAGGAAGTTCTCACGATGAAAAACCCCCTGGGAAGAAGAAGAAAACGTTCAATTTCACAGGAAGAACGGATTAGGAGAAGAAAAGGAAGTTGTTAAGCATGTCGTCTCTCTCGGATAAGCAAAAATGGGAGGTGCAAAGAAGAAAAACGCTCATTTATAGACCTCAGAGTAAGCAAAGATCGGGGTCGTTGAAGTAATCCAACGTATTGGGACGCCATCAATTCGTGAACTAACGACACTAGCTTAGGAAACTAAACGTTGTCGGGTACTCGATGATGTGACAGATGACTCTTCACTAGCAGGAGTTGTATGGTCTGCACCCTTCTTTTACGCGCCATCATTACCGCTACTCTTGAGAGGCAACAAATTTCAATTTTTGATAAACGAAGGAATGACGTGTGAGGATTTTATCTCAGGGGTAGGCTCAATTATTGAGGGAACTCCAACAGTCTTTAGTCCTTGGTGGGCAAAGCCCGCACATAATCCTTGGTTGGTGGAAACTCTTATGGGAATTGCCTGGAAGACTGATAAAGGTCGGACACATGCCCCAATAACACCACATATCATCACCAAACCACGACCAAAGCGAGGAATACTCTTTAAAGGCCTGAAAATTTGGATTCCAACGTTAACACCATAATTACCCGTCGAAAGTAAGAGTCGAGGTGGCATCTTCCTACTCTTCCCCTAATTCTAGTGTCTAATCACCGTTTCAAATGTCAGACATGTCCCTTTCAAGTAACCTCGACCTTTATGTCATCTCGGGGGACACGGACATTAGATGTCACTCCCAACTCATCATGTCAAATTAGATTCACCACATCTTCGAGGCGTCTTTAACATGTTTCCTGTTGACGTAACTTATTTGACACGCTTCCTCCCAAAAGGACATTAGGTATAAATATCCCCACCTACTCCGGAATAAGGTAAACGACTCTCTCCTTAGCAAAACTCTTCCAAAATTCTACTAGGACACTAAATTAGGCATTAGAAGTCCTTAGACAAGGAAAACACCCCTGGCTCTCCTTGTTCTTTGGGTCCTTTGTTTGTGTTTTGTTGATATTCGACCAAGAAGGAATTCTAGGCTAAGGGGGTAGTACAGTGTTGTTAAGAGATTTCCTGCCTCAACAATAGTCAGCCAATTAGAAGTTCCCTCCCTTTATTTCAAAAAAATTAGGCTAGATATATAATATCATTGGTTGAATATATATCTCATTCCTAAGAAATATGGAGATAATTAATGATGGAAAACTAAAAATAGATCAATTTTATCTTTTTTGGCAGAACCCGATTAAAACACATCTGAAAATTGGAAAATTATCAAAGAATCAAAAAATACAATCCCAAACATGGTTAGACTAAAAAAATCGTGCTTGAGATGGACTTCATTAGACGAAGAGAAGTGTGTTTTTTCAACTCCCATACTGGTCTAAGTAGAAAATTAGACACAAGTTGGATGTCATGCATATTGAGAAAAATATTTATGATAATATATTAGGGAAGTTATTGAACATAGAAGGTAAAATAAAAGACACTAACAAAGCTTGGCTGGATTTGGCTGACATGAAGATAAGAAAAGAATTGCACTTCAACAAAAGGAACAAATATTTAAAACCACATGCATGTTACACATCAACAATCGAGGAGAGAAGAAAGTTTTGTAGGTTTTTAAAGTCAGTAAAGTTTCTGGATGTTTTCGCAGAAAATATATCAAGATGTATCAACAAAGCTGATGGGAAGATATCAATTTCCCGATTGGTTTAGGACCCGGGTAAGTATGTGTGTGTGTATTTAGTAGTAACTTTCAATGAGAAGTATTAAATTCAAATATTACTCGTGTTATTTAAATTAGTTTTGGTTGCGTTATCGGGGGTCATTAGAAGCCACAGATTATTTATATACTTTAGCATGTTGGCCAGATAATCGGGTTGTAGTGTCAATGGTGTTCGATATCATAGTATAGACTGTGACCGTACCCGAACAACCCAAAATAGCTGCTTAGTAGTTCTAGGAGAACATGATGGTGAAGAGATTAAGTTTTTTTGGTATGTTAAGAGAAATGATTGGGATGCAATACATAGGACAAAGAAGTGTTTTGTTGTTTAAATGCGATTGGTTTGACAAAAATGCAAAAAGAAATAGAATTAAGAGAGATTTTGGTTTCACTTGTGTAAATGTCAGCCATACTTGGTTCAAAGCTGAGCCTTTTATCCTCGTATCTCAAGCACAAGCCTTTTATGCTGATGGCTGTAAATTTGGAACTAATTGAAAGGTGGTGCAAAAGGTTCAACATAGACATTTCTGG
>QANY01005401.1:645940-662994 GCA_003255025.1 Datisca glomerata | reverse complement strand
CATGTATTAGGCCGGATAAAATACGGTATCTACAAACTGCTAGAAGTTAATTAGTTAAAACTTGATAATCACACAACTCTAAAGGACGTAGTAACCTTTAGGATAACCAATTTTAGTTAAAGTTTGATCAATGTAACTAATCAGTTAATCTAAGTTCATCTAATTATAACTTAGGCTCTTTAGAAGGTCGAATGAACTTAAATCAATTAGATTGGATGAAGTTTATATAACATTCATAGGGTTATTATTTGAACTAGTAATTTATTTGAAATTAATTGATTAGTTGAAATAGAAACACATTCTCCTAAAATAGTGAGTGAGAGAAGGTTGACATGTAAATGTAACTTATGATCTTCATTATTAGTACAACACCGTGAGTTACAGTGAGGGCCTTGAGATGATTTTGTTTTCATCCCCCTAAAGAAGGTTTTGAACTATAACAATATCAAGGTTGGACTTCGTAAGAAAATAGGACTAAATGATGTAGTTTAGTTTTAACCAACCCTAAGGTGACATATTCTAAATCAAGTCATGGAATCTGAAATAATGGGATACACTCACAAAATCACAATTAAGCTTTTGTGTGGATAATTGTGACTTGACCGAATAAGCAATATCTTATTGTTAAAAGAGAAATTATGAGATATTTTAAGTTTTATTAATAAGGATGAGAGTGTCTCATACACAGTCTGAAGTTAATCTGACTAACTCTAATGCAACACATTATCGTTGGATTGTTTTATCGTGATTAGTAAATGTTAAATTTATGTGTTTATTATGTTGCATTTATGCATCATGTTTACTTTCCTAATTCAGGATATTTATTTCAATTATATTGAATTGTGTATGTTTATTTTTCAGTTATTATTATGTCTACCATTGGCAATCCTATTACTGCTTTACTTACACTTGAGAAACTGAATGGTGATAATTTTATAAGATGAAAATCAAATTTAAAATTGATGCTAATTTGTGAGACCCACAAATTTGTTCTTACTGAGAAATGTCCTAAGGAGCCTGCTGTCAATGCCCTAAAGAATGTTAGGGACAAGTTTGATGCTTAAATTCAATTCAACAACAAAGTGAAGTGCTACATGCATGTAAACATGAATGATGTTTTGAGAATTAAGCACGAGAGCATGGAAAACTTCCTATAAGATTATGGAATTTTTACAAGCGATGTTTGGGCAGCAGTCTGATCAAAGTCGTCATGAGACTACTAAGAGCTACATAATGACCAAGATGAAGAAAAGTACTTCTATGCGTGAACATGTTCTGAACATGATCAACATAATGCATGAGACAGAAGTACAAGGACTGAGGTATGCATATATGTTCGCTATGAACCTTGTGTTTATAAATACATCAAAGACAAGATAATGATTTTCTTAGTTCTTTATGTTGACGATATTCTACTCATTGAGAACGATGTAAAAACTTTGTCAAAGGTAAAAAAAATGGTTAGCTGAGAAACTTCAAATTAAATATTTGGGAGAAGCGGATTATGTTCTAGGCATCCAAATTCTAAAGGATAGAAAGAACAAGCTCTTGCCACTTTCTCAGACATCTTATATTGATAAGATGCTAGAGAGATCTCTATTGAGAATTCCAAGAAATGTCAACTACCGACCATATATAGAATTGTCCTATTTAAGGAGCAATATCGTAAGACACTTCAAGAGGAAGAGAATATGAGAAAGGTTCTTTATGCTTCAGGTATTGGCAATCTAATGTAGGTCATGTTGTGTACAAGACCAACATATGTTATGTAGTGGGAATTGTCAGTCATTATCAATCGAACCTAGGTTTGGAACATTGGATTGCAGTAAAGCACATTCTCAAGTACCATAGAAGAAAGAGAAACTATATGCTTGTTTATTCAAGTAGAGACCTGAACCCCATTGGATATACTGATTCTGACTTTCAATCGAAAGTCGACGTCTGGATCAGTATTCATCATAGGTGGAGGAGATGTAGTCTAGAGAAGTATTAAACAATTCAACATTGCAGATTCCACTATGGAAGCCAAATATATAACGGCTTGTTTTGCAGTATGACTCACAAAGTTCTATATCGATCTGGAAGTAGTTCTAGATATGGACAAGCCAGTGATCCTCTACTGAGACAAGATTGGGGCGGTAGCTAGTTCCAAAGAACCAATGAGTCCCAAGAGGGGAAAGCACATAGTGGGAAAATATCATCTTATAAGAGAGATCGTGCAACGAGGAGATGTGACTGTTATGAAGATAACGTCATATCAGAACCTGGCTGGTCCTCTTACCAAGACACTTCCTCCGAAGTCATTTGAGGGTCATATGCGCAACATGAGGTTGAGAAAGATGTCATATTTGCTTTAGGGCAAGTGGAAGATTGTTGGAGGTTATGCTCTCAAAGTATGTGTATTGACATTTTAATATGAAATTTAATAGAATTATAATTTTCTTATAATTCTTCTTTTATTGTTGAATAATTTATATAAATATCTGAAAATTTCATTCTTTAATGAGACTATGATCTTGTATTAGTACGAGACGATTAAGATCATAGATAGTGAATAGAATTGTCAGCAACATATTAAAGTATGAAATCTTTAATGAATGCTTGCTAGTATAGTTCACTAAGCCTTATGAATGCATGTGATCTAGATCCAGATCATTGATGTGAATAGACATTTTAGTGAATGTACTTTATATAATAAGATTATATATGACACGACTGATGTGAATTAATATCTTTATTAACTTGTTGTTTATCATAAATATTTAATACACATCAATCTGATGATCATATGTAGATCAGTCTGAATCCCGAGTAGTCATGAACTTCTATACATGTCTACTGGATCTTTTGATCCATTTGTTAAGATTTGCTTATAAAACAAGTTAGTGACTTTTGTTTTGAAAATTCGGTGATATGGATGGCAGGAACATGATCTTACAAGATTTAGATCCAAGCTTTCCTAATGGATAATATATTGGTTCTCATAAGTGTTAAATCTAGAACTGACTGGTTATTGAACTCAAATTTATAATACGATAATAAATTAGTCATTCAGTAGTGAATTAATGATACTTAAGGATTAAGAGATAATTAGAAGGGTAAAACAGTAATTTTGACCAATTCTAATTTACGAACAAATAATTGGAGGTCAGAACTACGTGAAATGATTATATCAATGGACTACACGAGAATACTCTGTAAATACATTCTATAATCTCTAAGAGTGCAATTACATATTTATAGTGGAGTACTAATGAAATTAATAAGTAAGATTATTTAATTAAAGAGTTTAATTAATAATATGATTTATTGAAACTTAAAATTATAAGTCCATGGTACCCAAGTCACCTCTGTATTACGTAGTCTAGAGTGTGAATATTTCAGGACATGAGAAAAGTACTGACTTGTAAAATGAAATTTTATTCCAGGGCAAGTACATAATTATGAGATAATTAATTAAATTATATATATATATATATATAAATTTTAAAAATTACATATATATAAATAATTGTATCGATTAATTTTCTAATTATCAAAATTAATCAATAAGTGAGACATAATATCTAATTTGTGAAATTATATAATTATAAATTATTATTAGATAATAATTTGAATTAACTAAATCTGTTATTTATGAACTAACAAATAAGTTAGTTGATAGAGATAATCAAATATGTTAATTTTGAATTATTGATATCTAAATATTTATCTGATTAAAATAAATATTTAATTCACAGTAATTACCANGAATATTATATATATATATATATATATATATATATATATATATATATATATATTATTCTAATGGCTTCAGTGTTGATTGTGAGTGAAGAACACAGTTGCTATCAGAGTGATCTTTGTCTGTGATTAAAAAGTTAATTAAAAGTTCTGAAAGAATAATAATTGTATTCGTTCAGAGGTTTGTCTCACTAAATTAATCATTCTCAATAAATCTCTAGATCTTATGTGTTGAGTACATCTAGAGATAGAAAAAATATCTTTGAATTATTCTACGTGCTCACACGTCCTAGTGCCTTTGAGAATTGACTTGGAAGTTTTTAGTGTGGATCTCAAAGTGCGTTGTTCGTAAGAATGCATGATCGTTGATTTACAAGGGCGCTTGATATAGATTAAAAATGTATATGATTCCTATTTATGTATGTCTGAGATTTAATATATAAATATATAATAGATTCTGATTGAAAATAGTTTTCAATAAAAATTTTTATTTTGAAAACTGTTGCGTCGTACTTGTTTTCATTTTATCGGAAAACATACGATTCGTTGTTTAATTTTTTTTAAAAATATCACTATGCATCCACCACGCAAGCGCCACGTTTCCAATAATAAGATCATCTCAAAATAGAAAATAATTTATCACGTGCAAGGTGCTAGACTACAGTCTAGTCAGATTATTATGCTAGACCATGGTCTAGCAGTGTTGTATTAAAATTAACACTTGTTAGACCATGGTCTAGCAGAATATTTTCTGCTAGACCACGGTATAGCGGAGCAAGACAAAATATTGAGTCTGTAATTATGACATTTGAAACAATCTGCAGTAACGATATAAGATTATCTCAAAACAAATATAATTTTTCACATGTTCAGGTTGCTAGGCTACAGTCTATCAAGATTATCATGCTAGACCATGATCTAGTAGTGTTGTGTTAAGATTAACACTTGTTAGACCATGGTCTAGCAGAATATTTTCTACTAGACCATGGTCTAGCAGAGAAGACAAAAACAAGACAATATAGGGTCTATATTTATGCCATCCCAAACAATTTGCATCAATAATATAAGATTATCTCAAAATTGAAATAATTTTTCACGTGCCAGGTTACTAGACTACAGTCTAGCTAGATTATTATGCCAGACCATGGTCCAGCAGAGCAAACATAAACATGGCAATATGGGGTCTGTGATTATGACATTCCAAACAATATAATGTCATCTCAAAATAGAACAAAATAATATAATCTCAAAATAGAACAATATCTAAGCAGATTTAATTTCCTAACAGAGACAGAACAATATCTAAGCAGATTCAAATTCTTAACAGAGATAGAGCAATATCTGAGCAGATTTAAATTCCAACAAAAAGTCACAATATATGTATTCCATGATTTACAGTATGAAAATTCAATTACATCAACATTGATTCACATCCTATACAACTACAACTCTCTAATAACATAATAAACATCTTAAAATCTAGAGTCTTCAATGTCATGCCCATGATAAAAAAATATCAACTGTCATCTTTTCTCGAAGCTTAGTCATTCTACTTTGAGTACATTCAGATAAATCATGACCGACACATAACAACTTCACAAACGTCAACACAAACATACCACAACCACACTTATATGTACACAATAAAATGAATGTCAAATAACTAAAAATACTAAGTGATGGTAGTTTATCACATAAACAATGAAGTCACCTAGTTTTTTGTTGGGGAACTTTGATGCGTGTAATTGGCCAATGTGCATTAATGGGTGTTATTTTGGTCTGTGCTTTATAAAAATCATAGTTGTGCAAAAGGATGAGAATCATTGATTTATTCCTGAGAAAAATGAAGAAAACATCTCTAATTATCAGATGATGTAAATCAATAGATCTTGAAAGTGAATTCATTCAAATGGTACAACAATCACTTTCAACTTCAATGATGGAAAACAAAGCAGCAAAAAGTAAAGACTACAATGCTAAGCTAAATCCGATAAGCTTCTAGTTTGTAAACAAACAACATTCACTTTCAACTATCTCATTCGTCCTTGACACTTTGCCATTTCTTATAGTACTAGTAGAAAGAAGCACCAACATAATTTCTATTAATCTTATATTACCATATTTCTCAAAGGGCTGAGCACCAAAAAATCCATCATGTAATAGAAGATGTTGAAGCTCAACACATACTTCTTGAACCTGCCAAGAGATGGAAAAATACAATATTTTAGATTCACTAATAAGTTTAATCTCAATATTCTTCACATATGTGACTCTTAAACGGTCCCTGAGAAAAGTATATGATGCATACATGATAAAAGAATTAGAACTTTCTGCACAACTAGAAGGCTAGAAGCTGTATTTATGCTTTCCTATTCCACTGAACGGTAATGTTTTCACCTGATCAACAAATTCACATGTAAGGATGGCATGCCTTGTTGATTTTCAAACAAAATTGTCAAGTTCTTATAAAAACAGATAGAGAAGTTCTTCAAAAATGTGTCAACTTTTATAATTTGTAAGTTCAAATGAAACTAGAAAATCTTCTTCCCACTCATGTTTCAAACGAACAAGATAATGTTCTTTAGCCTTCTCAAGTCTAAGCCACCCGCCCTTCTAAGCACACCCATTATACTGCATACATTGCTGTAGAGAGACAAGTCAATGACTCAAAACTCAAAATATATTCGTTCATTCGTAAAATTCTATCAAATCCCAAGCTAAATCTCAATATTACAAAACTCTAAAAACAAAACAGATGAATCATAGAAAGAAAGAAGAAGACTTACGGTGCTGAAAAGCTTGGAAAGGGAATTGTCAGAAGAAGGAAAGAAATCGACATAGCCAAAACTACGACCTTTAGATCCGATGGTGTCAATGGTCTCCACCACTCCTCCACTCTGAAACATCTTCTTCAGGTTGTCTTCCATAACACTTCCTCCCACATGTATTCTCATCCTCGTAATTGCTGAAGGACAAGGGTTTCACAGAGCTGGAGACGAGGGTTTTGAACGGCAATGACTTCGCTGGACAAAGTTTCAAATGGCAATCGCACAAATGCGCGGCTTTGAACGACAGAGCAGAGACGAAGGGTTTCAGTTTCGCAGACCATAAAGGGATTTGGGAAACAGTTGGGGGAGGGGACTTAAACATAATTTTTTAAGAGGTAAATAAGTCTTTTATCCTATAAAAATAGCAATTTTCCTTCTCAAGGGTCTTAATGTCATTTAAAAACCTAGAGTCCCACTATATTAAATTCTTTCACGGGGGTCTTTCCCTGCAAATTTCCCAACAAAACCAAACACTTGCAAGTCAGATTTTGTTTTACATGAAAATACGGTATAACTCACATACAGCCAAACACTTACAGGTCTTATCCTATCGTGATAACATCCTTCTTCTAAGCATACAAAATATGGCATGCTCACTTGCTCAGAAACAAAACCAACAACATAACAATCAAGATGAATAAGTAAAGTACAAACAATGACAATCTCAATAAGAAAAACTTGAAGCAATATGTTAAGCAGTTCGGTTGCTGACTAACTTAAAGGGAAAAATTAAAGATTGAGGCCCAATAGGTAAAATCTATGTAAAATTTCTCAAAATAAACGTAAAGCATAAATCCAGATCCATAGAAAATATGAAAAATCAGTTTGAAACAATGAAAGAGTGAAGTGTCTCAATCCAGGTCTTATTTTATAGTGATGGAGAAAGAAAACCCTCATTGCCGAAGAAGAAAATTGCAGAAATGGAGGGAGAAGACGGGCGAAGCGAGAAAACCCTTTACCAGCCGCTAGCTCAGAGTTCAGGACAACAACCTTGCTACACCTGCAGTAGAAGCTCTTCGTGGAAGACCACCATAAAACCTCACTGTCGAAATTTACCAGGAAGCTCGCCTGGCAGTCGTCGTGAAGCTCGACTGGCGCGCAGTCAAGAAAAGAAAGAGTCAATCACCACTACCCTGTTCAAAGAAAAATAAAACACAGTTAAAGTAAAATTAGGGTTAGATTGGTTATATATGATGGTATTTTCATAAATAAAATGAACTTTGAGATAATTAGTAAACAAATTTTACACCCTAAAATAATGATATGTTATTTTCACTTTCATTATAAGAAGTTATAATGACAGCCCAAACATTCGCTGTCAAAATAGATAACACATTGATGACAACAAATTTTTGAGTTGTCATCTTACCCATATTACCCCGTCTTTCACCATTTTCCTTTGACAGATTTTAGAAAATTGTCATTGTATTATAGATGTGGTGCCATCTATCTGCCCATTTGTTGTAGTATGGCATCAATACTTCCAGGAGGATGCACGACGCATTTAAGGAAGTGCAGTATATCCAAACAAAGTACCGAGGTAGAATTGATACGAAGAGTCAAACTGATTATATGGGATAAGGCACCAATGACCATAAAATTCACCATTGAAAGTGTAGATAGAACTCTTAGAGATATTCTTGAATCATCTAATTATTAGGAAAAATTATTGTATTCGGAGGAGATTTTTGACAGGTATTATTGATCGTACCGAGAGCAACAATGTAACACCCTAATACTAAAAATACCTTATTGATTATAATTTAGGAAGTGATATCCTCTTTAACATTAATTAAACATTTAATATGAAATGTATAGCTTTATTTAAAACATAACTTTATCAAATCCTTTATTTAAATTTATAAGTATTGAATTCAAAGTACTTAAATAATAATAATAAAATTTTTAACGAAAACTTAGTCAAATAACAACCAATAATCTTAAGCTGAATCGTCAAAATAATAATAATTAATCATAAAGTAATTATCTGAAATCTTTATTCAAACTATTCTACCGAGTCCAATTCTCCCGCAAGGTATCGTCTCGCAATTACTCCTCACTTGAAAATATTTAGAACCCACAGAATGAGCCAAATCCCAGTAAGTAAGATCTTACACATACTCAGCAAACACATGCTCATTCAATTTCATTTTAAAAATATTTGTGTTTGACATACACTTTATAATCATTTTATCACTTTATTTAATTTGCTTTCATTAATTTCATTTCATTACGTTCTTTCCATGCAAACTTATCACATTCCTTTCTTTACTATTTCCATTGCATTCATTTTTTTCCTTTATTTGCGAGCTCACTTGTGTAATGTTTAGCCAATCAGATGCAGTGGGCAATTATTACGGAACCTGTTCGACTATCGGGCCCTGGTAGTATCATTCATTCACATTATATCTTTGGACAAGCCAAACAATCATCCATTCACATGAAACGATCATCCATTCACATTAACCATTAACCATTGTCGGGTCTGCCGGTCCCCTGCGTCCCATTTCCCACTCACGCCTTTCATGGCATAAACATACACCATGTGTTTAAACTTTTAATTAAATTGATTATAATTCATACTACAAACCCCCATGTATATGTATGAACGTATTTACAATCATTAACATTACATACAATTACATTACAGATAACATACATATAAATATAATTAAACATAATATCAAACGACATCACAATGATAAATCAATGCAGCATCGAAGTTTACAAATATTAAAATATGCATAAAATTCTACTTACCTGACGTCCTTAGTAAAAACAAATGTCTAGAGAATGCTTCGAGGGGTCAACGCTCAAAGTGCCAAAACTATTAAATTTACACATTAAAATGTTTTATCAATTTCACATAGTCATTGAAAACATAAAAAAAAATCAATTGTTTATGACATAAATGGTAGAGTGGAAAACTTTATAAGCACGGTGCAAATCCAAATATATATACTTTATAAGCACGGTACAAATCCAAACTCCAATAGTTTTGTAAATTCATTATACTTCTTTTTTACTTGTTCTAGTTATAAAACATAGAACAAAACTTAGACTAGGGCTTTCTAAAAATTATAAAATTCATATAGTATGATCTTGAAAATTCTAGGGTTTCATAAATTAAATTTCATAAATTTCAAGGTCGTTTAGATGTCAAAACATGGAAACAAATTCGTTACAGAAAAACTGTTTTCCTCTGAACAAAATTAAAATTTTAAAAAATCATATAAACTCGTATGCTTTGGGTTATGACCTAAACTTTATTCAGGATATATTTCGACATGTTGAAAAGTTATCATCAAAATTTGAGACTCAAATTCCATCATTTGGTATACGAAAAATGAAGTCGTTGTTTCATAGTGTGCAGAAAAATTCGAAATGCAGTTTTCATTAAAAATCATATTTTTTTTAAAACGTTTCCCCCTTATTGAAGTTGGTTAAAGAGACTTATATGAATCATAAAAGAGTGCTAAAACTCATTATTATTCAGATTTAAAATAAAACATGTGAATCTAAACTTAAACATTGAAAGCGTTGAATACATTGAAAAAAAAAAGTTATGAATCACAAACATTTGTCTTTGCTTATAAGATAAAATTCTACCAAGAAATCTTTTCACGTCCTCACAACAAGGTAAACACCAAGAGATAGAAATAGACCTTGAATTTCTACAATTCAATTTTGCTTTGAGAAAGAGGGGTTCGCAATGGGAGGGCTGCATGAGAGAGAGAGTTGGAGATTGAGAGGGCTGCGTGAGAGAGGGTTGGAGATTGAGAGAGATAGAGAGTATATAATAACTAGGTTAGGGCTGCACTAAGGTGTATAAGCACATATGTATGAGTGAACAAGAGAAAAATGGGGAGATAGTTCAAGAAGAAAAAGAGTAATAATAAATAGTGCTAGGGTTTTTTTCTTAACATGTAAGTAATATAGGTGTGAGTGAGCTTAGAAAAATACAAATAAATCTAATCTTAATAAGTCAACAATTTTGATAACTAATATCAATTATATTAAAATTATACTACGCACATAATGAGTAGTTAGATCAACTCAAATCATTTCTCTGCAAGACATTAAATTAATTCAATCTAAACGTTAAGTCAAATAATTATAGAATAATTAAGAGTAAAAATTAACAATTAAACACATAATTTAGTGCAAAATTAGTTGCGGTGTTACAAACAAGGCAATAATTCGCTAAGTATTGATGAAGATAATTCAATTGACATAGAATATGCGTGCTCAAAATGATGAATGATTCGCTAATTTCTTGTTAAGAGTTGAGAATGGGACTGAACCAATGGATAAGGAAGACTTCATCACATTACCAGAAGAGATAGTGATTCAGGAAGATGACTCAGATACTGCTGAGCTCATGCTTATTAATTATGTTCTTCCAAAACTGACAGGCATACTCAGCTGAATATATGACGCAACGTAAATTCTGTCACCCACTAATGAATACATGAATCACTTGAAAAAAGAATGATTGAATTATTTCCTGAAGATATAATGGAGTTTATTAGTTTCGATAAGATCATTGATGATACGAATAACTATTATAAACAAGAATTTTTCAATTCATTAGTACCAAATGACATTCTTCCACACATATTAGCCTTGAAGAAAAAATGTTTGATCTTGCCATTATGGAATTTAGACCTAGCTAATGATTTATGTAATGAAACTCAATTGATATGCCATGACTTCGGGAAGAATCTAATGAATTGCATAAAGCATAGTGTTTTGGCGGTGGAAAAGAGCAATACTCGCATAATCGTATGTGTAGGCTTATCATTATGTATGTTCCTATGTGCCATTCCAATTGCATACAGGCTGTCCTAATGGGTGTAAATTGTTGGCACAGACTTTGAAGATAATAGAATATCTTTTAAGAAATTACGTAGTCATTTAGCATTTTCACCACCTTTATTCAAAGCAATTATATTATGGATTGGGTTATACATGTCTAATAGAGGATTTTCATGTCTGAGTTCCTAGTAGTGAGAGCATATACGCACTAAAGATTTTGAGTCCTTTATATCATATATCTAAATTGCATCAATATATCTTTTCAGAATAATTGAATATTTGGTTATGGTATTTGTGACTTTTATTTTTCTATTGAAAGTCTATTAGTACCCTATTGGTTTTACATCTCGCAGAAATATCCATTAATTCTCAAGTGTGATTTTGTAAGATGAAATTAATTTCGCTCTACATAGCCTCTCTCGACATGTTATGTTTCTTACAAAAAAAAATATAACAGAAGACTGAAGCAATTCAACAATTCTTATTCTCTTTGATACTTGGTTTAATAATCATTAAGTGTGAATTATGTAACATGTTATGTTTCTAACAAAAAAATATATAGGTGAATTGAATTTCGTTACGAATATTAGCAAACAAAAACTAAATTTCTGGAGATTCGAAGAATAAACCCAAAATGTCAACACTAAAAACGTTGAAAATGACTTAGAAAATAAGCACAGCCAAATAAACTCACCTTGTTTTTCATGTTAAGTTGGTACAACAAATATTAGCAATTAAGGGATTGAAAATTAACGAGCTTTCTGCAACACAAGTTTGAGATTATGTATTTTACTCCCAATTTAATTTTTTATCTATTTATTTATCTTTCTTTATCTTTCATAATTTAAAACGATGTTAAATATATACTATGTTAAGTAATTATTATTTTTAATAAATAAAAGCCTTAATCCAAACTCACGAAAACTTAATTACAAGTCTTTAGAGAACACGTAGTACTTGTATGGATATGCCTGAAAACTTTCCAGCAAAAGTAAATTTCCACGTGGGAAATGTCAAGCCACACCAAAGTTTTAAAGGATCTCCACCCTCATGTATCCCTCTCTCCATGTTATCCACATCTTCTCTCTCGAAAACCACCAGATTTTCTCAATTCTTAGAGATAATAATAAATCTAAATTAATAAATTATGATGGTAAGTAAATTTTAACATCACCATGTTTTTTACATTTACCAAATTAGTGAGAAAATATTAATTGATTGAGAGATGTCTTAATCGTTCATAATTTAATGTTGTATTATTCACTAAAATGATTTGTCAAATTGATGTATAAATGATTGACACATCACTTAATCAATCAAAATTTAATCTATAATTTGACCTACTAATTTTTTAATAAATTCAAAGTTAAACAATGTATACATGGCGTTGAGCATCGTGGTGATTATTTTATATTTAAATTTTAGGAAAAATATACAGACACTTTCTCAACTTTGTCTAAAAGATACAAACAAGCCATGCAGTTTTAAAAAAGACAAATAACTCAAATTTATTACAAATATTTTAATTCTAGAATGAAATAACTAAAATAACTTTAAATCTTGATCCTTACCTAAGGCTCGTGCACCTATACCTAAGTATATTCTCCATTCTTTGGATTATATCAAAAGGTTGAGTTTGATTTAACTCTAAACCTGTTAATAAAAGGGTTGATTAATGACATACTTATTTTTTCATAAAATTAATGCCGTTAAGTGAAATTTTAACATTTTTTTTGTTTTTTTATAAAATAAAATGTGAATAAAATTTATGTTTTTTTTGAAATTACAGTGGATATTTATATCTTTTAAACAAAATTTAGAGGTATATGTATACTTTTACCTTAAATTTTGAGAGAGGATATCCATAAAATCGCTCGCCAAAATACTGAGAGAGAGAAAAAAATAAGAAAAAAGATATATGGGAATTTGCTTTAGCACTACTCTTACCTCACAGGAAAAACGATGGCTCTTCCTCAGCTCATTCCCTCACCCTCTCCTTCATCTCTCTCCCACAACAAATCCACATTAATCCTCAATCTACTTCCTTCTTCCTTAAACCCTAACCCAAGATTTCTTTCCTCTGCTTCCTTCAACAACAGCCGGATTAAGCCCACTACACTTCGCTGTTCTGCTTCTTCATTCTCAGAGAAGCACCACACTGGCTCTCCGAAATCCGACGATGTCGTTGAGCTCCCGCTCTTTCCTCTCCCATTGGTTCTCTTCCCTGGAGCTATCCTTCCCTTGCAGATCTTCGAGTTCCGGTACCGAATGATGATGCACACTCTTCTACAGACCGATCTTCGCTTCGGCGTTATCTATACAGACGCTGTTTCCGGCACAGCGGACGTCGGTTGCGTCGGGGAAGTCGTGAAACACGAACGTCTCGTCGATGACCGGTTCTTTCTCATCTGCAAAGGTCAAGAGCGGTTCCGTGTTAACAATATAGTCCGGACCAAACCTTACCTCGTCGCGGAGGTTACGTGGTTGGAGGACCGGCCGTCGGCGAATGGAGAAGAGGATTTAGAGGCCTTGACGAACGAGGTAGAGTCGTATATGAAGGACGTGATTCGGTTATCGAACCGGTTAGGCGGGAAGCCAGAGAAGGAGGTGAAGGATTTGAGAAGAAATTTGTTTCCAACGCCATTTTCGTTCTTCGTCGGCAGCACTTTCGAAGGGGCGCCGAGAGAGCAGCAAGCATTGCTTGAATTAGAGGACACGGCGGCGAGATTGAAAAGGGAGAAGGAAACGTTGAGGAATACGCTAAATTACTTAACCGCAGCTTCTGCAGTCAAAGATGTGTTCCCAACTACATAAATTGCATTTTCAAGGTTTGTTTCTGCAGGTAGTGGAAAGCTATCAATTACTTCGATTACTGAAGCATATGTAAAGCAAAGAGAAGGTCTTAATGCTTCATTTGCTTGTTTCCCATATATTAGTACCTCCCAACTTGACAAAACAAACCAAAAATTGCATCCAAGAAAGAATCATAACTTTGAAATTTCCAATCCCATGATTGTACATTTGCCTTTGAGTTTCCACTGGTTGGTGGTCGATAAGAGGTTTCAGTCGTGCACACCAACTATTTGTCAAAATGCCCAAAGTCCTGCTTGTTGCATGTAAAATCACAGGCTTGTGCTGGTGTCTTTTGGAGGATTTCAACTGGTAATTGAATTGGGAAAAATATGCTTACACCGCTTAGATTTGTCTAAACTAATTTGTAATTTCAAAAAAAACACACAACTCACTTAACATTTTATTTTGTAGATAAAAAAAATTCAAAAATGTTAGTTTTCTTACTAACGAGACGTTAATGTTTATTAATACATTAAGAATGCCCTTAATTTTCTATCAAGAAAAGTACACCGACAACTCTTGATAGACAAAAAAAAACTCAAAAACTTCACCTTTTACATTTTTTAAGTTGGATTAAGTTATTTAATTTTGTGTCATGTATTTAGATTAAAGGCTTTGAATTGTTGAACTAGTTTTTCGGTCTGAATGTTTGGGGGAGATAATTGGTGAGGGAGGGTTTTCTCGAGTTTGAAGGGAGGGTCTCTCTCTGGTTTAAAGGGAAATTGGTTTTTTTTTTGGGAAATTTCATGTTTTAGGCTTTTCGGGTCCAGCTGCTTAGATATCGTGTATGAGTCTCGATAAGTGTCAAGATCTCTAAAAGTTATTTTGGTCATTCATTCAAAAATTAAACTATTTATGACATATCAAACATATTTATCTTTTTTGAAATTATATGAGGTATTCGTGTCTTTTAAGCAACCTCAAGGGTGCCCGAGTACTCTTTCCTTGAATTTAAAAAAGAAACCAATAGAATCCCACAAAAATCATGTATTCAATCTCACTGCTGTCTCACGCTTAATTTAAATTGATTACACATGGAATGGGTTTACATATTTACCATTGATGTAAAACTCTGAGCATAATTTTGCTTCCCTGCAAATCTTGAATAAATGGCTTCTACTAATCTCGTCCTCAATGTCCCTCGAACTTTCCTCATGTTTAGCCCAAAAATGACTAATCACTTCTCTAATAATTTTCTATCCATGACGAGATCTCGTTAAGCTGCATTTCATATGTTACATTGATCTAGAAATATATTCTGCTGTCTAAAGAATGAATTTGATGATGATTCTTACACATACATAAACACAAGGCCTTCTGCAACAGCGTGGCGGAGTACTTCAATCATCAGGTTGAAGGATTTTACCGAATCCAGGCTCCATTGTATGGTCTCGATCTGCCTGGTTTTCCAGAGTGACTCTTGCTCTTAAACGTTTCAACTATTGTACCATTTTTAGTACTCTACAAAAGATAGAAAACCAATCACTCCACCATATTGAAACACAGTCAACAAAATCTCGACTGAAAAGTATAAATGCTGTGTAGTTTTAGATTCACTCTGTTGAAACTTTAAAGGTCTATGAAGTCATGCAGTTAACATCTATTTGGTATTCATGTTCTAACACCAGCTAGTCTCTAATAACCATTCTTGTATACTTATATTCACTTGGCCTGGCATAAACAAAGCGTGATATTGCTAAATGAGGACTTGAATTCTATGTTGTTGCTTACATCAAAGCAAATGTCCAATCAAGCTGTCAGTGAGATTTGGATGGCCTGGACTCCTAAAAAAAGTAAAGAAAAAACAAAGTCTTCTTGCAGTTCGGCATGTTGGATCTCAGCCACCTATATCTGATCTAATAGCCCAGGTTTACCGAACTCTGTCGTTGGTTTCGACAGGGAAACCAAATTCCTAAATGAGGAAATATTTTACTGACATTTTCAAACAGCCACCAATTGCTGAGGTGAAGATTCATGTTTTGATGTGAAGAAAAGATGAAAACATACCTTAAGGCATAGGCTGCTTCTAGTATCACAAATTGGGTAATCATGCGGACAACAGTGACGGTGGTCTTTACAACAGGTAGCAGAGTTCAGTTCACAGCATTTCCATGAAAAGCAAATTCCAAGAAGACGCCTTGTACAACAGCAGGTCTCCCCTGCAGCACAGTGAGTAAAAAGATCACACCTTGTAGGACCTGGAGGTCGCGGGGGTGGTGGATTTGGACTCGTCTTTGTCGGATATGATGCCAACATGTTGATTCCACAAAGCCCTTGAGAACTGCCTGTGTTGCGCTGTATGTAAATGTAGCCATTCATTCCCCAACTTTTCCCCCACGAATTCTTCACGATCCAATAATCAACTCCCTTTTCTGATCCATACCCTACGATTAACACAGCATGATCTAAAGAAGTTGAACATGGACCGGTGAAGATTCCCTATCAGAGAAAAAAAAAGACCACACTCAAATATTGTCATCGACGAAAAGTTTAACGTTCTTGAGACTCGTCGATATGACCAACCAACCTTCGAGTATAACTGAAATGCTCTCTCACTGCCACATATTCCTACACTCACAGGTTGGGTTGCAACAGCCTTTAGCAGCTGTTTCTCATTGCTCGCAGGAATATCAATATAACCATCAACGGTTACGACATGCCTTTTTAGCTGCAAGTTTTTATATAGAGTAGAACCGTGAGAAAGAGAAACAAAAGAGAAAGGGAGGAGAGAATGTGTACATACTAAATGATTTGATCGAAGGGAGGTTTTAGGTCAAAACACAAATTTAGGGGGGGGGGGGGGGGGGGGGG
>QANY01005401.1:575622-645919 GCA_003255025.1 Datisca glomerata | reverse complement strand
GGGGTAGAAACCATTACCTTATCTTTACTGCAGGATCTTTCATGGCCTTGGTATGGATAATCTTCCTCGGTGTCAATTCCATGGTTATCTATAACAAATTGAAATGCATAATCCATAAGTCCACCCTCGCAACCACTGTTGTAAGATCTGTCACAGTCAACTAACTCTTGTTCAGAGAGACTGACGAGCGACCCTGTGACAATCTTATTGATTCCTTCAATAGCTCCTGTGGCTGAGAACGACCAACAAGCACCTAAAAGTAGAGCAATTAAATGAAGTGAACAAGAGTGTAAAAATAGCACAAAATAGAATTTATATTAACCATTGTTATGGTCTTTCAATTCTTATCTTGACCAGTGGACTACTAACTATCATACAATTATCGTGCCAATGTACACAAACATGGGATTTGAATCAAAAGGATCCTAGATCATATTAAAGCCTGATAAACCCACAGCTACTGGATTTTGTCGAATTAATTCGCACTGAACTCCAGCCAAATCAAGGGAAGGAACACAAGACTGTTAGAATTAGGCTTTTCTTTGATTAGAAAGCATCAGAGAAGAGCCTCATGTCCAGTTCCGCAAAGTTTTGGCTGCAGTGGGTAACAGATGCATCAATGGGTCTCTTCAGTGACATCGGCATGGTTTCTATGACGTAATAGATACCACCGCAAGATCGCAAAGTCATCAAAGATTTGAGTCAATTTCAGGAGTTTATGGTTTCACTAAGTCTCTAAAACTATGATATCTACAAAGCTGCACAGTTCCAGCTCAAGCAGCCTGGCGGTGGTGGCAGAAAACTAGATCAGATATTACCTAGATTTTATATCTCCTTAGTTTTATACTAAAGTTGGGAGACCATGTCTAGTTCATCTTGATATACTCGGGAGATGTGAAACTAAAGCCATCAGGTCCACTAATTACTAAAAGAATTCAATCACTCAATATGAAGCAATATCAAATAGAAACAAACAAAGAATTATTTAATCGGGCTGCAAAAATAACATCCAAAAAACATTATGAACTTAAAATTTCAAAATTCTAACACACCACAACTTCCTTGATCCTTCACATTCGTCACGGCTCCTTCCTTCCTCCAATCAATTGAATCAGGAACCTCCATGGCAGAAGTAGGTTCTTGAAGTGGTTGTGTTACACGCTGAAAATTAAGCCGAGCAGAGGAAAGACCCAAACGAGAGGCCTTGAACTCGTGGTGAGTGAGATCCGCGAAGGCATTAAGCAACAGGGTAAATGAAGAATTGGATATGCTGTTGTGGTGGGTAACGAAAGCATAATTATCTTCAAACACTCTGAGCCTGTGGAGCTTTTCAGCTTCCGAAGAATACGATTTGCCATGTTGATTACACCAGGCCTCGAAGAGCTCCGAGATGACCGAAGTAGAAGAGTTACAAAGGTGAAATTGAAAAAGAAGAAGAGGAATGACGAAGTAGGAGAAGAAATGGTTCATACTTTCGAGAGAAAAGTGTCGTTACGGGATTTCTGCAAATGGGGTTTGCTTTGGATGGAGCGCTACAAACGTGGGGAACCATTAGGATTAAGCAACATGGCACAATTTATATGAGCCTATTTTCTTTCTGACCCGTGAATAGTTTTGGCAGGAAAAAAAAATCAACTTTTAACTTTATTTTAAGAAAAATCTAACAACATTTTCGTCCTCATGCACGGTAACATGCTAAAGGAGAGACATTAAGGCATATAATTTGATCATGTATGATATTTATTCTATTTTATGTATTGAAAGTTATTATGAGAGAGTGTAATCTTTGATGGAAATATACAATGAGAAAACAAATAAATATAATGAAATTGGTCATTCTTTTTCCCATAAGTGAATACTATAAATTATCAATAATGTATTACTGAGGAATAGAAATAGAAACACAATTTCCTAACCAACTATCAACAAATTTGTTTAATGATCAAAGAATAATCAATGATCAATGTATGTTTCTATTCTATCTAATGAATTGAATATGAAAATCATAAAGTTTCAAGATTTGATTCAAAAGTTTAAAATTACGGATTTGAAATTAATTGTTGAGATGCTTACATAAAAAAAATATTCAAATTTTTTGAAAGTTTGAAATTCGCCCACTTTTGATATAGATATACCTGAAGCATGCATTTTCGAAAGTTTAAAATTGTACAATATGCTGTTGGATCCTTAATTCAACGTTGGACTTATATATAAAATAATTATGCGTTACAGACTGTCAAATAAAGTTAATCCCAATAAAAAGTGATACAATAAAGTTTTGGATAGTGATGTTTTAATGTATCTGATAGGTCGTAAACCTTTTAATGTGTAGAGATTTTGGATAATTTCTATTTATTATGATGAGCTAAAATAAAAATACCAAAAGATAAATTTTATATAAGTGGTTATGGTCTTCAGGTCACACGATAACGAAAAAGTATTTTATTCTCCCTAATATCTCATCGTTAGAGAAAAAACTAAGAGAATTGATCAAAAAGGACTCTCAGATAGAGGTGTGTATTTGGAAGGTCAACCACTCGACTCTAAACAACGATTTATCGTCATGGATTCAGGTGCGCTTCCGTTCTATATTGATTTGATTATTGGTGTGTTCAACATGAGATCTTGGAGTTTTATTGAGACACGATTTATACCGAAAAAGGATTTTGAATCTAACAAGTGGTATCAGAGCAACTCGTGTTTAATTATTACGAATCAAAATTAAATTCTAGATCCATGATTATATGTGATTGTATGTTTATATTTTGGAGTTCTTGAATTTGATAATTGTTTGACAATTTATTAGATTTGCGAACAATATTTTCTTCTAAGATATTTTTATGTGTGTGTATATATATATATATATGTTCAAATTTGAACCGCCGCCCAGTGTTGTGGCTGACAGTGGCAGGGGCCCGACGCGGCGGACTGTCCGCGCCGGCAAGGCAAAGTCACGACCAGACGGAAAAGTCACAGCCAAGGTTGCTACTGTCAGGAAGAGTCGCAGACAAGGCCACGACATTCAGGAAGAGTCGCGACCACGACCATGATTGTTAGGTAGAGTCGCGACCACGACCGTGATTGTTAGGCAGAGTCGCGACCACGACCGTGATTGTTAGGCAGAGTCGCGGCCACGACCGTGATTGTTTGGTAGAGTCACGACTAAGGCCACAACTGTGAGGAAAAGTCGTGGCCATGGCCGCAATTGTAAGGGGGAGCCGCGACTTGCCCACTACTGAGGCCCGCGGCGTGAAGGCCGCTGGCTCCTTAGGAGAAAAAACCTAGGGTTTACATGTTCACGGGTCGTGAGTCGACCCGTGAACATGTGGGTCAAGCTATGGGCTCGGCCCACAACTGAAAGTTCGTTAAAAAAATTAATAAGAAAGGTTGTGGGAGCAAGGAAAGGCTTTGGGTGAAGCCCACAACCATCAAGCAAGGGCTCCCGGCCCTCAAATAAAAATATTGTTTTCATTATTTTATAAATTAATTAATTTTACAGATCATTTATTAAATTAAATTTTTTAAATTAATTTTAAGTATCGTAAAATTATTTTAAATTTAAGGATTTTAAAATCAATTGTTTTGATTATTTTCAGTTTTTGGTTAAAATAATTTCAAAACAATGTTTCAGGATGATCAAATAAAATGTTTTGAATTTTTTTTACGGATTTGTGGTTAAAATAATTTCAAAATAATTTTTCTAAGGTTCGTAAAATTATTTTTTTATCAATTAATTTAAGGTTTAAATTCGGTACAATTTTTAATTCAAACATTAGTATGTTATATATTTTAAGATGAATTAATTGAAACAACATGTCGCCAAAGTCACATCTCTTGTGAAAATTATTTTTGTCTTAAAATAAAATAGGTTTTATTTGTGTGTAACTTATGTGAATATTTATCAGCCCAAATGAAGGAAATAATTGACAGAATTACATATGTTTCTGTGGTAATAAATATGTGATAATTATTCATTTTTACATGTGAATAATAAATTACCCCAAATGAAGGTTTCTTTTTCGATATGTTCTACGTCAGTGTTTGATTACTACACCAAGACATCACTTACAAGTTAATAATTTGAGCCAAAGTCAAAATATAAATGGAGTGTATGGTGTCTTGAGATGAGGTTTACTTTTATTTGAACTTATTATTGTTATTTGAGATTCATGTGAACTTGTAGGTTGGTTAATTGTTCTCTATTAAGTTATTACTCAAGCTAATTCCGACATCAAGTAAAAATAAAGTATTCAATGACTCAAACTTTAAGTCCTAGAAAGATGATCTCTGGATAGTTCTTGGAGTTATGGATCTTGATCTTGCATTGAGGATTGACTCTCTTTCACCTCTTACCGATAAAAGTACCTCTAATGAAATGAGGGATATGGAAAGGTGGGAGAAATCAAATAGCATGTGAATGTCGATTATGAAGAAGGTCATTCCAGAAACATTCAGGGGCACTATATCTGAATAGATTATTACGGTTAAAGATTTTCTTGTGGATATTGAAAAGATGTTTGTCAAGAATGAAAAGGTAGAACATGGTACGCTATTGGTAGATCTAATTTCAAATAGGTATAAAGGTAAATGTAATATCAGGAAATACATTGTGGAAATGTCTCACATTGTTTCAAAGTTAAAAGCACTAAAGCTTAAACTCTCTGAGGACTTGTTTGTGTATCTGATTTTAATATCCCTTCTGGCACAGTTTAGCTAGTCTAAGGTGAGCTATAATTGTTAGAAAGAGACTTGATCTCTACATGATCTCATCTCACACTGTGTTTAAGAAGAGTAAAGAGTGAAACATGAAAAGATAGAGAGTACTTACCTGACCTCCACCTTTAAGGATGAGGGCAAAGGAAACAAAAGGAAAAAATAGTTGTGAATACAACACCACACAAGAAACAACAACAAAAATCGGCTGAATCAAAACATAATAGTTGTTACTTTTGTGGAGCTGAAAAGCATAAGAAGAAGGTATACACCAACTATCAAATGTGTGCTTCTTAATTTGGTTTGTTCTGAGGTTAATTTAAGTTCGTTTGCTAGACACACATGACGGATAGATTATGGTGCAACAATTCACATCAGTATGTCTATACAAGATTATTTCACTTGTCGTAGGCCAAGTGAGGTTTAAAGATACATCTATGTGGGCAATGGTAAGACGGTTGAAATTGAGGTGATAAGAAAATTTATGTTGTTGTTAAAGACTGGATTTTATTTGAATCATAATGAAATATTTATTGTACCGTCTTTTAGATGAAATTTGAGTTTTGTCTCTTGTTTGGACAAAGTTGGTTATGGTTATTCATTCGGAGATGAAAACTATGATTTGTTTCATGATTCAAATCCGGTTGGTTTCAGTTATTTGTTAGGTTATGGTAATCTTTATTTACTTGATACAATTGCTTCAATTAAAGAATCCATGCAAGTAATTACACGAGGTACTAAAATAAAAACAACCAGTGAGAATTCGGTTGCATTATGGCACAAGATATTAGGTCATATCTCATTATGGAGAAAAGAGAGACTTGTGTCAGACGAAATTCTCGATTCCTTAGATTTCACATATTTTGACATTTGTGTTAATTTCATAATGGGTAAACAAACCGATAAAAGGAGATTTGAAGCCAACAAGACTCAGGACGTTTTAGAACTTATTCATACATATATTTGTAGGTCAATCTCTTCTGTTGCTTGGAATGATCGACAATACTTTATAACGTTCATAGACGATTATTATAGATATGGCTACATATATCTCATACATGAAAAGTCACAGTCATTGTACGTGTTCAAAATTTTTAGGCTAAAGTTGATAATCAACTCAATAAAAAGATTAAAAGCGTCAGATCTGACCGTGGTGGTCAATACTATGGTATATATGACAGTTCAGGTGAACAACGTCCAAGACCATTTGCTAAATTCCTAGAGGAATGCGACATCGTCCCACAGTACACTATAACGGTTTCGCCCACTATGAATGGTGTTACTGAAAGATGAAATAGAATGCTTAAGGATGTGATGAGGAGTATGATTAGTCATTCTACCTTATCAGATCACTCTAGGGTGAAGCACTTAAGGCTGCAACATATATCCTTAATAAAAGACTAACTAAAGTAACTGCCAAGACCCCATATGAACTTTGGACCATCAAGAAATCTAGTCTAAAGCTTTTGCACGTTTGGGGATGACCAGCTGAGGTAAGTCCTTATAGGCCTTATGAAATAAATTGGACTTACGGACGATGAGTTACTATTTTGTTGGATACTTTGAAAGATCCAGGGGCTATAAGTTTTATGATCCCACAACTATGTCAGCTTTTTGGACATGAAATGCCCGGTTCTTTGAGGATGCCGACAATGGTATTATAAGTTTCATTAGGTGATCATCTCGTTCGGTTTCGAGGTAAATTTGGTCGATGATTGTATATACCATAAGTTCTGTGAGAGCAAGCATATTTTTCTGATTTTATATGTGGATGATATTATTTCTTGTCAGCAATGATATAGGCTTATTGCACGACACTAAGAGATTTCTAACTAAGATTTTTAAGATGAAAGATCTTGGTAAAGCCTCTTTTGTATTAGGGATCCAAATATACCGAGAGAGTTTCAGGGTATTATTAGATTATCACAAAAGAGCTATAAAAGAAATGACATGCAAGACTGTAAATCAGGTGGTACCCCTGTAGCTAAGGGAGACAAGTTTGGCCTCAATGAGTGCCCTAAGAATGATTTTAAGGAAATAAAATGCAGAAGATTCCCTATGGCTTGGTAGTAGGGAGTCTAATGTATGCTCAAGTTTGTACACGTCTTGATATTGCGTACGTGACTTGAATGTTTGGTAGATATTTAAGTAGTTCAGGCATAGACCATTTGAAAGCAGCTAAACGGGTCTTGTGGTATTTACAGAGAACAAAAGACTACATGCTCATGTATCGGAGGTTAGATCAGATTGAGATCGTTGGATATATTGACTCCAATTTTACTGGATGCTAAGATAGCATGTTATGAGGCATCAAATCACGGAATATGATTGTGAAATATTGTCACAAGGTTGCGGATAGTGGATGGTATTGAGAGACACTCAAGTTATTTTGTGACAATGAGACTGCAGTCCTCTAATAACAACGGGAGTTATTTTGTAAAGATGAGGTGCATAGACTTCAAGTTCCTGGTTGTTAATAAAAAAGTTCAGAGTGGACAATTGTCTATAGAGCACGTCGAAACAACTCCATGATTGCGGATCCACTTACTAAGGGATTGTCACCCAATCAGTTTCATGAGCATATTGCTCTTATGAGTGTCATATCAGTTGATGATATTCGATTTTAGTGAGGGTTTGTGATTTGGATACTCTTCTTTAAAGACATATTTTCAGTTATTTTGGTTTATGGATATTTTAAGGTAATTTCTGCAGAAATAAAGTTTTGGCTAATTCACACTTTGATTCTGGTATGGATTGATCTCGCTAAAGTTTACGGAGGACCAGTTGAAAATAGGCATGTTAAGATCACATTACATGAAATTTTTATGCTACACATCCACATCATAATCCATGTCATTCAGTTGCAGTAATATGTGTGACCATTGTTGGGTTGAGTTACGATTGATGTAACGAAAGTCGCTTTGATCCTATGTCGGTATGATTGATGTACCGGATTAGTTATAGATATATTTCAGTAATGATAGCAAAGTTGAACGTGTTTAGTTATTTTTGGCAAAACATAATTATAAGGTTTAACACATAGTCCAGATGAGAGATTGTTGGATTCTTAATCCAACGTTAGGCTTATGTATAAAATAATTATGTGTTGCAAACTATCAAATAAAGTTAAACCCAATTAAAAGTGATATAATAAGGTTTTGGATAATTGGAGTTTTAATGCATCTGATAAGTTGTGAACTCTTTAATATGTAGAGACTTTATGATAATTTCTATTTTTATGATGAGCTAAAATAAAAATACTAAATGATAAACTATCTATAAGTGGTTATGATCCTCAGGTCATACGATAACGGAAAACCATTTTATTCTCCCTTATATACTATCGTTAGAGAGAAGACTAAGAAACTTGATCAAAAGGGACTCTCAGATAGAGAATAGTATAGAACTGGAATGTTAACCGTTCGGCTCTAAATAACGATCTATCGTCATAAATTCAGGTACGCTTCCGCTCTATATTGATTTGATTCTTGATGTGTTTAACATTAGATATTAGAGTTTTATTGAGATACAGTTTATATCGAAAGAAATTTTGAATCTATGCATTTTTTTATACCAAAATTCAAGATTAATAACATAAAAAACATGGAATTGTTTACTGAGTAATGGAGTATATTCGATGGCTCTTTACTGATTGAATATTGATTTATGTAATTGAATTAGATGAAGCCATTTAACCGACCTGTTAATTTTGAATTGGATAGATGTTTATTGATATTGTATTCCATAATAAATATATTGAAATTTTGAACATGCTGTAAATTGCATTGTGGGTTCTTTCCGACTGTAATTTTATGAAGTTTGTTTCGGTTTGGCTGCATCTTTTGGCTGGGGAATGGATGAGATATGAAGCATGCAGTTTCTTGGATTTTTTGAACTTGTCTTTCTCAGTTTCAAAAATTCAAAATTATTTGATTGTTTGCCACTTAAGTTCATGAACGGTTAACTGCCGATCTCATCATATTTTGCATGAAATTGTGAAAGTTTTGAAGATCATCATTTACGTTTTTGTGGTTGCATGTAATTACAATTTCATTTTATGGATTGAATTGAGTTATGGGTATTGAGGTGTTCTGCTGCCCTAAGTTTGTGGTAATGGTTAAAAATATAATTGTTTTCGAAATTAATGGGCATGAATTCTCAATTAGCTGTGCATTATGAATCTTTTACGGTTTTCAAGTACTAAGAGATTCTTGTATCCAACTAAGTAAGCATAATACAAATTGGAGTGTTCAGGTAATGAATTTTATTTTAGCACTTGGGATGTTAATTAATGGTAAATTAAATTATTGTAGTGATAATAGATTTTAAGATGCTAGTTTTTTTTAAGATGCTAGTTTTGATAGACTAGTTTTAAGCTTTTTCAAGTAGTGTTATCATAAATTGAAGTCCATATTAAGTGAGTTTGTTAGTCACCAAAGCAGTCAAACTAGAAAGTTTTATGGATTAAATTTATGTGAATACTTTCAATTGCCTATGAGTTGTTGATGCTTACTAATTAAAAATGACATGATAGTATGAATGTTACATCACAGGCATATTGAAGTTTGTTTTTTCATGGATATTTAAGAATTGTTCAAAGGTAGATTAATTATTCACGTGGAAATGAACATTATTGTGATAATTAGTATACTATATTTGACTTAGTTGTATATCCAAAGTATGAATGTTACATCACATGCATATTGAAGTTTATTTTTTCATGGATATTTAAGAATTGCCTATGAGTTGTCGATGCTTACTAATTTAAAATGACATGATAGTATGAATGTTACATCACAGACATATTGAAGTTTATTTTTTCATGGATATTTAAGAATTGCCCAAAAGTAGATTAATTATTCACGTGGAAATGAACATTATTGTGATAATTAGTATACTATATTTGATTTAGTTGTATATCCAAAGATAACAAGTATGTCGAGTGAGAGTAGATATAGTTATCAAAATAAGTAAATTATACTTACGTCATTATAGTTAATGGTATGTCGTAGTATCACCCAAAGGAGATCTTCGACTTACATTAACCGTTTTGAAACTGAACTAGATTATCATGTTATAGTTTACAACTCAAAGCATCAATGTTAGAACTTTTATGAAATTTTCAAGTATCTATCTACTCATGTTTCTCTTCATTCGTTTGCTTCTTCTATTCCTATTTTAATGATTTGAGTTTCTTATAATGGTGTAAACAAGTTCAGTTTCATCCTGGAATTTAGGATTTTAACTTAGCAATTCAAGTTGAGAAACCCGCTGCTATTACTGAGAAAAGCAGAACCGATGAAAAATAATTCCACAAAGCTTGGGAAAGATCAAACAAATTAAGTTTAATGTTTATGTGAATGACTATAGCAAACAATATAAAGTCTACTCTTCCCAAAGATGATAGTGCTAGAATTTATGAAATTTGTGAAAGATCGTTCCTAAATTGCTGATAAATCACTTATTGGAACATTAATGGCTAACTTGAGCACCATGAAATTTGATGGTTCTCATAACATGCATGAGTATATTCTTGAAATGACAAATCTAGGAGCAAAACTTAAATCATTAAGAATGAATATGGATGAACATTTTCTAGTACAATTTATTATTAATTCTTCATGTCCTGCACAGTACGGCCATTTCAAGTGGACTATCAATGAATTGATCAATATATTAGTTGATGAGGAACAAAGACTCAATAATCAAAGAAGTCATCCATTCATCTCGTAAATGATCAAGGAACTGGAAGAAAAGTTAGAGTCAGAATGAGCATCAAGAAAAGCTACACAAGTTTCCCCATAATGGTATCTCAAGTTTAATGATACCATGACTTCTCTTAGATTTAAAGAAAACATCATTGTTTAGTGTATATATCTTAAGATGAATGGGGTCAAAATTATGTTTATAGTTTTGTTCGTTGATGACATTTTGTTTGCTAGTAATGATCTTTATATTTTACATGAGATCAAGAAATTTCTCTATAATACTTTTGAAATGAAAGATTATGAGAGGCAACTTTATGGCTCTCTAAAACTTTATGTGATAGGTAGGGATAGAAATATTCTGAGATGGATCACAATGACTGTTAAAGTTGTCTCATATATTAATAAAGTTTTCGAGTCATAAAAGGGAAAATGCTCAGAATGAGTTGTTCCAATACAAAAATGTGACAGATTAATTATTATGCAATGTCTAAAGATTGAACTAGAATGCACATTTTTTTATGAAAAATGTGAAGCAATATGTAATTATTGCATTTACTATGAAGGATGAATTGTGGCATGCTTTGAGGTCACAGTTTATGATTTATGGTTGCATAATTTTATTTCAGGACTTGAGTTTGTTGATAATATTGCCAAGTCGCTGAAAGTTTATTATGATAATTCTGCAACAGTCTTCTTTTTGAAAAATGACAAATATTCAAATGGTTCTAAACAATGACATTGGAATGCTTTTCGTTAAAGAGAAGTTAAAAAATAAATAGCGTCAAGTGAGCTTATAAGCACCGAATTTATGATTGCAAACCCATCAAAGGACATGCACTAAAGATATCCAATGATATATTGAAAGTATGGTTCTTGGTTGTAGTCATGATAAAATATATGATTTACTTTATGGATAATTATTTGACACTTTAAACTCAATATTTGTGTTCATGATATTTTCTGTTTATCTATTTAGATACATTAATAAATAGATGAATGTTAACATGATCAAATGATTTGTTGGACCATTATATACTTCTTGTTTATAGGTCATGTTAGACTAAGATATAATATTGTGGTAAATGGAATGAATTATGTCAAAATATAGATATATGACAACCATGACTCATATTAATCACTTATTTAACGATGACATGATGTGACTAATAGAAAGAAAGGGTTTAGCACTTATTATGCGCATTATGATCTCTTCATTAAAAATAAAGAAAATAAGCACACATAATCAGCTGAGAGAATGTAAGGCATAAAGTGACCATGTATAAGATTTATTCTATTTTAATTATAGGTTTAATAATAATTATGTAAGCTAAAATCTTATTGGTCAGTTTTATGTATTGGAAGTTATTATGAAATAGTGTAACCTTTGATGGAAATATACAATGAGAACAAATGAATATAATGAAATTAGTCGTTCTTCTTCCTATAAGAAAATATTAGAAACCATCAATAATGTATTACTAAGGGATAGAAGGAGAAACACAATTTTCTAACCAACCATCAGCAAATTTGTTTAAGGATCAAAGAATAATCAATGATCAATGTATGTTTCTATTCTATCTAATGAATTGAATGTGAAAATCATAAAGTTTCAAGATTTGGGAATTGTGATTTTGCATTACGGAATTGCGATTAATCGTCCAAATGCTTACAAATACATGTTACAACACCAATATCATAAGATGACCTAAAAAATTGTTATGTTTTTAAAATTAGACTATCAAAGGGTTTATGATGTTTGTCACAGAAAGTGCTCAATTGACCATATTGTGATAACCTAATACTCATTGGTCTCGAGCGTACTAAACCTATCCACGTCACGAAATGGTTACACCAACAAAGAGATTTAGACGTGAGTGATTGTGATTTGTTCATGTAAAGTACATGTGACCAATCACCATTCGCCTTGTTAGCCATGCATAGCTTATGCCACATCAGCCATAATGTAAATAATGTAGCACCAATGTATCAAATACTATTAAATGATATTTTACATCAGTCACATTAAGGTAGTTGTCCCAAAGTCGTTTGTTCAGCTATAAATATCAAACTTTATAACCTTTAGGCAAGTCTAGTTTTGTCTTAAAGGAAACTTTGCCATTGTAAAAATATCTGACTGAAGCATTTTAGGGGTTTTGCAATGACTCGCTCCACTAATACTACTTGTCTAGAAGTTTTTTGTTTGTCTTTGTGTGCATGAAGTTAGCTCATTAACACAGGACAAGAGTGCTCGTCATAGTTAATAAACAAAATGAATTCTATATTCGAGAAACTTATAAATTATTTTCTTTCAATCCTTTGAACAAATGTGCATGAGAGTTTAGTTTAGATTCTTACGGATATGAAATATGGTGGAAGTACACTTTTGCAAATGGAAATTGAAATTTGAAACATTAAAAATACAATATTATTTTAAATTTTAACATTTTAAAACAAAACATATAGTATGCTTTAATTCTCCTGATAGAATGTCTTGAAAATAAACGTCTATGTTATCATCACTATTGTTTACTCCGTAGATTGGCATCATAAGGAAAACACATGCATTAAAAGTCAACTTGACTTATGTCAGTAATATTTCTAAAATTTAATACGCGTGTCAAAAAATTAGTATTTATAAATATGATTAGATGGGAGTACACTTTTTTGAATGTTTTTGTCTAACTAATTTAAGTCTAATTTCAACGTACTCTTATAATATAATAATATTTGAAGGAGAGAATTATGGGTAAATATAAAAATTACAAAATATAAAAAGAAACAAATATAAGTAAAAATTGACAATTCATTTGAGACTTATTAAATGTTCAAACTACTTAATTGCCAATATGTGAGAATTATAAAATATATGCTTAATTTAGTAACTATTTTAAAAGAAATAATAGAAATACAAGTTAATAGTTCAAGCATCGTTGTGCAATAAATCACAAAACTTAAATATAAAATTGATTCTACTTTAGATAGAACTGTTTAACATCTACACTTTTTTATTTCATAAAAAAATATTGCGCCTTGATATGAGATGAGAAAATATTAGGAACGCGTACATTATTTCTTGCTTAATTATTTAAACGTTCGTTAAATATTTTTGAGTCTCTAGATAATTATCTTAAATGTTATTAATGGATGTCATAACTTAATGTGTTTTACTATTTTATAGATAACTCGAGTCAATTTGTATTTTGTATTCAATCTTGTGTTATTCACCTTGAGAGCAATGACCATACTTCTCACTTTTTTTTCATACTCAAGAATTTTGTGTATTCGAGAATAGAGGAGATAGAATCTTGAGTGTTGATTCTCGCTCTCAAGCACCCAATTGTAAATGAGTTTTACAATATAAAATAAATGTGAGAGATAATAATGAGAGAAATGGTAGATTCATTATATTCATCATTCTCTAAGTTACATCAGGTTAATTATTTAAATGTTCTACATTAAATTATTTTAATGTTTGTTAAGTATTTTAAATTATCTAGATAGTTAACTTAATAACTTAATGTGTTTTACTATTTTAAATTATTATACATGTGATATTTTTAATTAGGATCATTCTATGATATTGTGATAGTAATGTAGTAAAAGAAAGGAGAACTTGAGTCTGAGATGAGAGAGAAACTTTTTGGTAATATTAGTAAAGTAACGTAGAATCTTTTTTTTGTCAAAACACACACCAAGTGAACTTAAAATGAATACAAAACTGACGATAATGCAGTACTTTAAAAAAGCCTAACATTTGAAAAACTCACGTCTACTTATCTTTACTCCAATCTTTTTGATGTGCAGTAAAGTTCTTTTACGTTTAAGCGTAGAATTTACTACCGTTATACAGAATTTTTGATGTGCAGTAAAGATTATTTACGTTTAATAGTTACCGTTATACATATTTTTTACAAGCAATATAAACGTACGTATGTGCACGTGTAGGCTACAGGATATGGTGGGTGGAGGTTGGAACTGACAGAGAAGTTTCTTATAAAGGCGATCCGATAAACTAACTCCTTGTAGAGAGAGAGACATAAACCTCACTACATGAAATATATGCCTCTCTGCCTCCGCCAGAGAAAGTTCAAATCAAGAATTTCTGCGTTACTTAGTGGAAACTCGAATCTCTAAGCTCTCTCCGGGACTGTATATATTTATCTAAGCGGCGAATCATGGACGTCGACCCTCGTCAATTCGAGCACCTAGTAAGTTTTTTTTATTTTGAAATTCAATCAATATGTATTGCTGCTACTGAAATTTGTTGCATTGTAACAATTTTAATTTCTGTTCGGTTGTAATAGTTTTTCGGATTGACCTAATACGTGTGATTTTTGAAACCCTAGCTTGGTGTTATAGTCTCGCTCATAATTTTAGTTCTAATATGTATTATTGGCTAATGGTATTCAATGTGGAAAATGGAGATTATTAATCCCCCCTCCCCAAGTTTTTCTTCGAAACTGAAATCATGATTAGTGTTATTAGTGAGCCATGTAAAGTTTTGGTGTCAAAGATGAGGCTTTTGCTGATTTTGGATTATAAGAGTTTTGATTCCAACAGCACACGGGGCACTTTAATGTATGTTTAGTTGTATAATGATTTCGGCATGGTTAACGGTACCGCCAAGTCTCTTAGATTTGGTTTCAACACCATCTAACGAATTGCCATCACATTATAATAGGGAATTTTACATTTTACATCTTTCCTAGGACCTGCGTCTTGCATGAATTGTATACTTTATTTGTCACTCCACTAATGACTAATGTATCTCTTGCTTGGTTATTTTGCATTTATTTTCGTCTAGAATCGTCACTCCACAAATGTTTTGGAATTGCATAGTGGTTCCCACCTCTAATGAAATAATGGGATGGAGTAATAAAATATTGTCGGTTTATCTCTAGATCCCTGTAGTCTTCCATTTTTATTTATGAAATGCTAAGAAATTTATAATATGTCATTGACAGCCTATTAAAGATGATGACATCCATAATATTGTTCTGTCATACCTTGTCCATAATTGCTACAAAGAAACCGTGGAGACGTTCACTTCATGTACTGGGATGAAGCAGCATGCTGATTATCTTGAGAACATGGAGAAAAGAAAAGGTAGGTGAAATTTTGTTCTCTGTCGACACGAGAGTTAAGATTATACAGTTCTCAAGTCGTTCTTGCTCACAAAGCCTTGTCTTCTGGTTAAGTGCCAGTATCGAATTTTATGCTCTATATGTTTTCTGGATGGTTAAACTCCAAAATCACTTTATTGAATTAATTTTGTCCACATTTTACTCCTTATAAATAATTCTGTGGGTAGAAATTGGGAAAATTGGTATAGTTTTAGTGGTGTCATTAGTTTTCAAGGCAGGTGCAAGTATATTGCAACATTGCATTCCTATCTTGAAACTAAGTTCTATTAGTCTTGTTAATGCTTTAATATTTTTGGAATTATTCATGGCCTTTCGGTTTATATATTCTATTTGGTTTACTTTGTACTGATGCAGGAATTCTCCACTTTACGTTAGAGGGGAATGCACTTAAGGCTATCGAGCTAACAGAACAGATGGCACATGGCTTACTTGAGGAAAATGAGGATTTGCACTTTGATCTTTTGAGCCTTCATTTCGTTGGACTTGTCAGCTCTAAGAAATGGTGAGCAAAATGAGACTGATATAGTGGAAAGCATAAGTCATTGCCTTTCCTTTTTTTGTTTGTAATTTTTCATTTTTTGGCAGCACAGAAGCATTGGAATTCGCTCAGACAAAGTTGACTCCTTTTGGGAAAGTGCAAAAATATGTGGAAAAGCTTGAAGTATGTAATTGATTGAGAAATATTTAAGAATTCTAGTTCTTTTAGCATTATATTTTGTGAACTTTCGAGATGGCAGATGGGAGAGGAAATAGAGACGGAGGTTTCAAAATTTGGAGAGGATCTCGCCAGGAATAACACTTTTGTAGAAAAACAATTTCATGGAGGGACAAAATGGAAAAGATTTGAAGACGACAAAGCCTTTGTTCGAAAGATGGAAGCCAACGTGATGAAGGTCGGGGAGAAGAGCTTTCGAATAAAAAGGGTTAAGAAGGGAGAAATGTACTACATTCTCTTTCCAAAACAGGTCCATAATAGAAGTTTCAATTTGAATTTAGATCTGGAGACAACAGGGAAATTGAAAAAGGAGATGGCAAGTTTAATTAGGCCAAATGAGGGTAAGTTTGCTTTTAGAAAGATTCAAGGAAATAGTTTTTTTTTTCTTATGATAGAGAGAGTAAGAAGTGATAGGGGAAGGTGGATTGTGATCACTAAATATCAGAATGATGGATGCAAAAATAATTTGATTATTCCAGAAGGTAGAAATCAAGAAGGGTGATCTACTTTTGTACGCATTTTGGAGGCATAATATTGTGGTAGTCGAGGGTGGAAAGATAGAAAAGAAGTCAACTTTAAGGAAGGAAGAAAATGAGAGGTTCTTACAAATAGATCCTATGTTGTAGCACTGAAGTCGCGTCAAAATTTTTATGAAGACTGTGGTTGTATCTCTGATTAAGAGAAGTTTAAAAAGGAAAGGGAGGATGATTTGTTTGGAAAATGGTTGAAAGCTATTCTTTGTGTTCGAGAAGATACAAGGTATGATTGGTGGGATATACATAGGATGTTAAGATGCAAGCTAAATTTTAGCCTGTAGCTTCATCCTTTTTTGGATGATAAAGCTCTGTTTTTTTGCAGAGATAAGAGACACGCTGAGGATGTAATTCGGTTTGGAAAGATTCTGGGGAAAGAACAGATTCCAGTGAAACTTGAACATTGGAAATGGATGATAAGCTACAAATTTGAAAGAAAAACATGTAATGGTGGATGTATTGAAGTGCAAGGAGCTCCATTTGCTTCATGGAATAAAACCTGCTTTGAGATGGTTGGAAGAGAATGTGGAGGCTCGGAAGAAATTGCTCATGAAACCCTCAAATTCATAGAGCTAAGATATGCTAAGATAAAAGTTAAGGGTTTGGCTTCTGGGTTTATTCCTGTGGCAATGAAATGGTCTGTCCTAGGAGATACTTTCCTGATAGGTTTAAATCCTGTTCAAGAAATTTCGAAACCAATATTTGGAGAAAAGAAATTGTATGCAAGGACAAAAGTAAAAAATAGTTCAGCAAGAGAAGTCAACCAAAAATTGCAGAGAAGAGCTGAAAAGATGATGATGTGGGAATTATTAATGCTGGTGGGACAGGTGGCAGATTTAGAAGAGGATACCTGAATCAAGATTATGACAAAGAATAAATGATGGAGCATGGATATGTGGAAAGAGATAAGGGGAATTTGAAGAGGCGGAGCTTTGAAAACCCAAAAGTAAGTGAATTAAATATTTGGGCTGATGTTAGAAGAAAGGGAAAAGTCAGCATTAATGAAGGAAGATGTACTTCCAGAAATGCAATCTCAGACTCAGAATTGGGCCATTTGAAAAATACAAATCAAATGAAAAATCGAATGGGCTAGAACCTTTACAGGGAGTGGGAGAGCCCAATTTGGCTGAAGAAGAGAAGTTAAATAATGATAAAAATGAAGGAGAAATCCCAAAAACAATTTTTCAGCAAACACCCACATTTGATGGTTCGATTTATTATAGAAAAAAATGGAGGAAGTTTGCTAAACCTTCAATTCTGTCTTACTCTGCTTCAGATGAAGATAGTAACCATTCAGAAGATAAAGAGAGCATAGATTCGGAAGTTGATAAAGAACTTTCAGAAATGAGGGACTCAGTTTATGAAATGCTTTTTGAAGAAGATTGGGATAAAGCCACAGAGAGGTATTCTCCGGATAAAGGTAATCGGCAAAAGGTACGCTTTTCCACTAATAGCCCAGATTTTGCTCTCTAAGCTAAATGTGGAAGTAGTGTTGAAGGAGTTTTGTTCACATTCGGTTTTAGTGTTTTTTAAGGCTATCCAGTTTTTATGATCTAAGTTGGAATGTGAGGGGGTTAGGGTGTCCTAAAAAGAGGAAAATTGTTAGGGATGCCATTTTGGAAGAAAATCCTGATTTAGTTCTCTACAGGAGACTAAGTTAGAAGATATAGATGGGAGGATGATGAATAGCATTTGGGGAAAAAGATTTAAAAACTGGACGTTTATTCCTAGGAAAAGGAGGGGGGATAGTTGTAGTTTGGGATGTGAGAATTTTAAATGCTGTGGAGTTTGTTTTGGGTGAGTTTTCTGTGTTAGTCAAGTTTAGAAACTGTGATGGTGTTGAGTGGTGGTTTTCTGGCATTTATTGGCATTTATGGTCCGAATAAATGTAGCATTAGAAACTGGTTTTGGGAGGAGTTAGCAGCTTTGAATGGTTTATGTAGTCCTAATTGGTGTTTAACGTGGTTAGGTTTCAATCTGAAAAAATGGGGGTCAATAGGGTCACTAGAAGCATGAGAAGCTTTGATAGCTTTATCCAAGAGTCTGAACTGAGGGATATTAGATTACATAATGCAGAATTTACGTGATCAAATTTGAGGGAGAAATTAGTTTGTAGCAGAATTGATAGATTTCTTTTTACTATAGGTTGTGAGGATATGTTCTTAAATGCTAGACAAGAATCTTTATCTTTAGATTCGAGAATATGTTGGTAAATCATGGTACTTCCAAAGATTGTGTTAGAAAATGGTGGGAGGAGCCTCAAAACTTTAGATGGGAAGGATATAAATTTGCAAGGAAGCTTGATGATCTGAAAAAGAATTTCAGGAATAAAGTGGTGTTTGGAAACATAAGTTTTGAAAAAAGGGCTATTATTTCCAAAATTAAGGAGTTAGATAAGGAGATTTTAGATCATGGAAATTTGGAGCTCAAATTAGAGACGGATTAGTAAAAATTAAGATTGAAGAAGGGCACATATTGGGAAGAAATTTCTTGAAAGCAGAAGGCAAAAATTGATTGGATTAAGGATTGGGAGAATAATTCCAAGATGTTTCACAAAATAGCTAGTGGGAGGAAAATTAAAAAGTTGATGAATAAGTTAGTTGTGGATGATGGATCTATTCTGGAGGAGGAAGAAAATATTGTTAAGGAAGTTTTGAGTTTTTTCAAGATCTTTATTCAGAAAAAGAGGAGAAATTTTTTGACATTATTGGCCTGGGTTGGGCTCCAATCTCTTCAGAGAGCAGGCTAAGGCTTGAAAGGCAATTTGAGGAAGACGAGGTCAAAAGGGCAGTTATGGAATGCAATAGAGATAAATCATCGGGTTCTGATGGTTTCTCAATGCCTATTTTTCAAGAGTATTGGGATATTCTCAAGATGGATGTAATGAAATTTTTTCATGAATTTCACAGTAACGGAGTGGTGAATGCCTGTAACAATGCAACTTTCGTTTGCCTAATCCCAAAGAAATTAAAAGCAATGAGACTGGCAGAATTCAGACCTATTAGCTTAGTTTGGAGCATTTACAAAATCCTGGCAAAGGTGTTGGCTGCTAGATTAAGAGAAGTTTTGGAGGAAATTGTTTCTAAAAATCAAGGGGCTTTTGTTAGAGATAGACATATTTTGGATATGGTCTTGGTGGCAAAAGAAATTATTGAGGATTATAGATGTAACAAAAAGGAAGGAAATTGTCTTCAAAATAGATTTGGAAATAGCTTATGATCATGTGAATTACAATTTAGTCTTAGGAAAAAAGGGTTTTGGTGTGATTTTGGAGAAAATGGATTAAGGGCTGTTTGTTTGAAATCAGTCAATTTTTCAGTGATAGTTAATGGGAGATCTAGAGGAAAATTCAAAGGTTTTAGAGGCTTGAGACAAGGGGACCCCAAATCTCCTTTTTTATTTATGTTAGTGGTCGATATTTTAAGCAGATTGGTTTCTAGAGGTATAGATAATGATGTTTTAGATGGTTTTAAAATAGAAAGAAATAGATTAGATGTGCCTCATTTGCAATTTGCAGATGATACTATCTTTTTTATTCCTAACAGTGAAGAGAGATTTGAAAATTTGATGAATATAATCAAATTGTTTTGCTCTCTCTTAGGATTGAAAATAAATTTAGAGAAGTGTTTGGTGGCAGGGATTAATGTTAATGATCTAGTTTTGAACGAGTTTGCCAACTTTATAGGATGTGGTGTAAGATCTTGGCATATGAAATATTTAGGCCTCCCTCTTGGAGGTAATCCCAATTCCTTGGAATTTTGGAATCTGGTTGTTGAGAAGGTGAAGAAAAGATTGGATGGGTGGAAAAAAAGGATGTTTTTCTAGCGGAGGGATGTTAGTTTTCATACAAGTTGTTTTGAGAAGTAACTCAATTTATTATGTCTATTTTCAGATTACCACCGAAAGCGAAAGTAGCTAGCATCTTAGAGTGATTGATGAGAGACTTTCTTTGGGAGGGTGTTGAGGAAGGAAGAAAAGACCACTTAGTCAGATGGGAAGAGGTGACTAAAAGCAAGGATCTAGGTGGGTTGGGTATACGTTATCTTTTGTCTAGGAATAAAGCAATTTTAGGGAAGTGGCTTTGGAGGTTTCCTTTGAAAAATGATTCTTTGTGGATTTCTGTTATCTTGGTTTCTGTTATCAAAAGCATTTATGACACTCACTCCAACGGATGAGACTCTAAAAAGGTGGTAAGTGGTTCTTTTAAAAAATCTTAGGAAGTTTATTTCTAGAGGACCTGAGTCTTTTCTCAATGGAGTTTCTCTGAGCGATAATTAAATTCTGATGAGGCTTTTTCTCCTTTTTCTAAGCCTTTATTTAGTTTATTTGAACCATAATAATAAAGTTGGAGATTTGATTCTTTCTTATTCTTCACTCTCTTGGAATTTATCCTTTAGAAAAAACCTTATTGATTCATAAATAAGGGAGTGTCTTAATTTGTTGCCCTTGCTTAAATCTTGTTCTTTTAATTCTGAAGTGATGGACAAAAGGGTGTGGATACTTAACAAATGAAGTGCCTTCTCTTGTAAATCCTTTATGAATTTTATTTCTAATGTTGTGGATTCCCATCAATCCTTCCTTTTTCCTCTAATATGGAAATCATGTTCTCCTTCCAAAGTTAAAGTTTTTTTATGGCTGTTAGTATTGGGAAAGGTGAGTACTGTTGATACACTCCAAAAGAGAAGACCATATATGTGCTTATCTCCTTCTTGGTGGATTTTGTGCAAAAGCAACTTTGAGAGTTCAAACCAACTTTTTCTGCATTGTTCTTTAGCTTCTTCATTATGGAATCGGTTGTTGACATTGTTTGATCTCAGTTGGGTGCAACCTTGTTCAGTGGAGATGTTGATTAGATTGGATTTCGGTGGTGGAAATAAAAAGAAAGATGTTTTGTGGTATCATGCGGTCTTTGCAGCTTGAGAGAAATTGAAGAATTTTTGAAGACACGGTTGCTGATGAATCAATTTATGGAAGAAAATTATTTTTTGGCTTCTTCTTGGTCATCAAAATCGAAACTTTTTAAGGATACCCCTTGGTCTTCTTTTTTTGACAATTGGAATTTGTTATGGTTGTAATTGTGTGTAGTTCTGGATTTCAGTGTTTTTTAATTTATTCTTGTTCTGTTTCGTTTTCAGTTTTTGGTGGATTACTCATCCTGCAAATCCTGTTCTTGTACTCTTTTTTTTATTAATATATCTTTTATGTTTCCTATAAAAAAATATTTTGGGAACAGTATAGGCTATACAGCTAGAGGCGTGCATGAATTACAAATCTGACTAATTGGGAAGCCTACTATTGCAGGACTTTATGGCATTGCTTGCGTATGAAGACCCAGAAAAGTCCCCAATGTTTCATTTGCTTAGTATGGAGTACCGACAGGATGTTGCAGATAGTTTGAATCGAGCAATTCTTGGTTTGTTCCACATGATCCCTTGTCTTTATAAATTGTCTGTTCTCTTGAGCAGGATGCTGTAAAAAAAGATATTTTTTATTGGAAAGCATTTACTGAATCCAACTATCGATATAAATCTTTACTATTTTCTCGGGCCAAACTGTCAGCATACATGAAATTGCCGAGCTTCACAGCAATGGAAAGGCTTTTAAAACAAGCCACGGTTGTCAGGCAATGTTTAAGTCATGAGCTTGGCAAGGTAATATGTGAAGTCACTCATTACTTGTTTATGTGTTCATGTGTCGTTCGCATATTGCATACATGCAAACTATAGTCAAATACCACTACAGTACTTTTCCCCCATTGGACGTGGACGTATTTAAAATATTTGGTATTTTACTGAAGGGCGTACTTGGAAAAGAGAATTTAGTTGATTCTTTTATCTTTAAAGCTCATAAAACTCAAGACATGATGACTAGTTCGATAAGGTGAAAGCCACTTTATAGACAATCGTGGTATTGTTTAAATTGTATTTCTAGTTAGTTCCATATGGACAATGTGGAGGGATTTGTGGGTGAATGCCTAAATATTTATTGTTTTTGGATTTGCAGGATGGGGTTCCGCCATTTTCTTTGAAGAATTTTCTTAAAAGCTAAATCAAGTAAGTATTTGAAGCTTTTCTGGCAAGGGACAACTGAGTTATCCGGCTGAAATCCTGTTGCCACATGTGGTTTGATATAAGAGTTGGTCGTGGTAGAATACATGTCCTAAATGCCTGCTTACCTCTAAAAAAGTTGATGAACGAACGGTCTCTCTTATGTGTCTTTGGGTCCACCTTAAATTGGTAAGGTAATACCCTTTTTCTTGATGGGTGTATTGGCTATGGCCTTTGAAGAAACTGTCATTCAATCCCTGAGCAAATTGGTTTTTTCTTCGAGTTGGTGGCTCGGCTCAGTTACTCCGATACACGGCTTGTATATGCTGCCCAGCATTCAGAATTCATATATCAGATTATAATGAAATCTAAGGTCAGTTTTCAGTTTTGAAGAGGCAGAGAAATAGATCATCATGCTTAGTTATTATTCAATAAGTTTGAAAAACTTGGATAAAATTATTATTATATGCCTATGATTTCACCGTTTGCTACTTCTGATACTGGAAAAGAGAAAGGGATTTGAAGAGTGTTTGCTGTTGAAGTGTCTTTCTTAAGTTTTGGTTTGATGTGCTTTGCACCAGTTCTCTTCTACCTTTTTTTGCCGAAAAAAATGAGTAGGAGGAGGGGTTGACCTCGCCACCCGGTAAGGGAACATTGTGTCCACCTGTCACCATGGCGATGTCCCCTCCACCGCACACATGTCGAACCGAAGTTTGAGGGTAATCGAACAGTAAGTGATGAGATATAGATATACCATCTCTTCAAGAGTTATTGAGAAGAATCGAACCTTGAATCTTTACCAAGACATTCATTCGACCTTCTCAACCAGCTGATCTCACGCTTAGGAGCGTATACCTTCTTTACAACTCAAGGGATTTAACCTTCTTTGCATTTATCATATGTTAGAGAATGTTTCAAAAATACGCTGCAAACAAATTCTTTAATAATGTACAAAGTCCTACTGACCTAGAGGTAAAAGAGAAAAAAAAAAAGAATATAACCAAAACTTTGATAAATGGATGCAAATGAGAGATGGCTTTTTGGTGGACGTTCCGAGGATGCGTTCCAATGTAAATGGCTAAATAATCTTTCAATTGTTTTAGCAAACATGCCCACCGCTATTTAACATTTTGTCCCCACTTATTACATGCAATAATTGCAAAAATAAATTTTTTGAAAAATTTCACTGATCATGATTCCACACAAAAAGTTTGACGTCATTCTTTTAAAATAGTTCCCGAACTTACTGAAGCTTGTAATTTCCTTACTAACAATGAAGAGGATTATTTTTGCATCCCAATCAAATAGTGGGTCATTTGTTAAAGTCTATTTTAAATTGAGGTCATTTACTAGCATTTCGGTAGAATATGTGATTTTATTTGCTATCTGGGCTTAAAATATAGAATTCTTACTATTTAGACACATTTTATATTTTAAATATAATTATGTCAATAATTATTAAAAATTATCATATGTAGCAGTTTCCTGTAAATAACAATTAATTTAGTAAATTTAAATAAATCAAATAGTTTTCTTTATTTGTATTTAGTAGTTTACCCTCTCTTTTTTATTTGTAACCGTCACATCATCTCTCTCTATTTATATTCCTAAAAATTTCCTTTCTCTATCTCTCTCCAAATATCTCTATCTATGTAAATTCTCTCTCTTTCTGAATCTCTCACCCTATCTTTAATTATTGTGTTTATTGAGAGAGAGATTTTAGAGAGGGATTTAAATAGTGAGAGAGGAATTTAAATAGAGAGATTCATGAAAATATTGGGACAGAAAATATTTTAAAAAAAATATTCAATTTTTTTAAAACTTTTGAGAAAGTTTTCAATACACTACAATAGTATATATGTTATACAATTGTATACAACACATACAAGGATATGCAAAAATACCAAATGAAAGAAGAAATTCAACTGCAAATTTTGGATTATCAATTATTATCACTAGAGAGTAGTAACCAAAATAGAGTAACATAGGTTAATGAAGTTGAAGTAATCAAATTTTGAAGATCCCTTCTTAGATTATCCATTTTTTTAACCAATAATCATCTTTCGGCTGACTTAACCTCCACCCTATATATATAGATATTTTTATATGCTCTAGAAATTTTTATACATCATTCATATATAATATATATTATATAAAGACAACGCGCACATATTATATACACTCACATACATAAAATAAAAAAGTATATATTTGCATATTATATATTTATATTGCTTATAAAGCTCTTTCCATATATATATTTATAGATTACATACATATTGGATATTTTTGTACATCACATATTATTATTTACTATTACTATATATATAGTGTGTGTTTGTGTATATATACACGCACAGACATTATATACACTCGTTATACATATTTTTTATTTGACTTTGATCATATATGTATATGTTATATGTGTTGCAAGATATATATACCAACATATATTGTTATATATGCCACATATATTTATATTGTATATGACAAATATATATACGTAGATGTTACGTATATGTTATATGTGTTATGTCACATATATCTTATGCATGTTATGTCACATATACACTTATATCGCTATATATATATATATATATATATATATATATATATATATAAACATATATATCTCAATCTCTCTATTTACATCTCTCTCACTCACTCCCTCTCCCTTCCTCTCTCTCCAGATATTTCTTTCTCTGTCTCTCTTCAGATCTTTTTCTCTCTATAAATATCTCTACCCTGTCCTTTTATTATTGTGTTTATAGAGAGAGACGAGAGAGAGACCCGGAGAGAGTGAGAGTGAGAGAGAGATAGAGAGAGATTTAAGGTGTAGAACATTTTTATATTAAATTTCTATTATAGTTATTTGTGTAAAAAAACCCTAAAATACCGGCGTAAAGCGACTCAATCTTTAGGGCTTTTCGGTCGATAGATTTGGGCTTGAGCTTTTGAATTGCGAGATACACTTGTTGATCAAAATCTCTCTACAGTCTCCAAGCGGTCTCTCTCTCTCTCTCACCTGTTACCTCTCTCTCTCTCTCTCTCTCTCTCTCTCTCTTCCCGCGGATAATGGTGTCGCTGATTTCATTACCTCCTTCGACCTCGTTTCTCTCTCGTGATTGTGCGTTAGTTCTCGGTAACACTTTCCCAAATAGGTAATTCATTTGATTCAAAGGACTGAGGTTTCAGTTTTGGAGTTCGTTTGAAGAAAATGCTCGAGTAGAATAACTCACTATGTTCTATTCAGGTAAAAAAAAGCTCTCTCGTGAGTCGGTGACAATATTTTGTTTACTTTGTACTTCTTTTGCAGTAGTAACCGTGGCGTTTTTATCCATGGGCATAAGCGGTTCGGAAGCTTTTCGAAAAATTGTGGCTACTACTTTATCAAGTGTAGAATTGCCGGGGCCAACAAGTCTCCTTCATTGAACTCTGCTACAGTAACGAGGGAACCTCACAAGTATTTTGATCAGGCAATTATCACAGTTCGTTCGGGAGATGGAGGTCATGGTGCTACTCTTAAATTGCCTAGCCAGGCAGCTAGCAAGTCTAATGGACGGCAGGACAAGGAGAAGACAAGGAGAAGGAACTTGTATAGACGGGATTTTGATGGATCACTCATTCTTCCGATGGGTGGGCGTGGTGGCGACGTCGTAATATACGCAGATGAGGGGGAAGATTCCCTGTTGGAGTTTCACATGCAACGTCGCCATAATGCAAAGCGCGGTGGAAATGTCGATGCAATGGGTGTTCTGACTTCACAAGTGCATAATGGTTTTGCTGGTCCAACTCTACGTATTGCTGTGCCTGTAGGTTTGTGTGTTACATTTTTCAGTTTTACGTCTATCTCTGTAAATTAAGGAATGCGAAGCTTATACTTCACAATGTAATCTGCACACGTCTTCTCTCCTTTTTATCTTAAACAGTCCAGATAATGCGATGAAGTAGACTAATCAAAGCAAAACGTGGATGATTTAAACATTTTTAACCTTCTTGCGTGTTGCCGTGTCCATGTACAGGAACAGTTGTAAGACGTAAGAGGGGAAACTTGTTGGCTGATCTAGCTCATCCTGGTGATGAGGTTGTTGTAGCCAGAGGTGGACAAGGAGGGGTAGGAGTGATATGTTTTTCAATAGATGGACCATTATTTGTTATTTCAGTCATGCCTCTATCTGTGTAGCAAATCATATGTTTTCTTTCTTTCTTTGTTTCTCACCCTGCAATCTAATCACTTTATGATTCTTTTTGCCATTCTTAGTTTTTTCAGCTGGTGAAGAATAAAAAGAATTATAAAAAATTTCAAAAAAGATCTTAATAGTATAAGATACCTGCTAGCTGTTACCATTAACTGAAGGTTTAAACCGTAAACTTGATTTTAAATCTAAAACATTGACCCTTGTATTGATTATCTTTTATTTTGCAGATCAGCTTGATAGAAATTCCAGAGCACAAAAGGAAAAAGTTAATGGCTTTGACAAGTAATGTGATGAAAGATGAAAGTGACAAGGTATAAATGGTGTTCCAATTTTTCTCTGTCTGAGGATATTAATGAGGATTTGGAAGCAACCAACTCCATTTTGTCAAAAAATCATTTCCACAGATTGTATGCTTATAACGTTTCTCTCAGTGAGCTTAACTTATCATTTGTTGTTGAGAGCCCATCTTCATATGAATTAATTGTTTACAGCTGAATGAGATTTGGTACATCTTTGTGGTTGTTATAATCCTTTTATATTCTTATCCGAAGGTTTGATTTGGACCATGCTGCAAATCTAACGTCCACTGCAAAAAGTTATAGGAACTTAATTTGGATTTATTGAATCCATGAGCATGCAATTATGACTTTATATACGATACTAGCACACCAACAGTTTGGTTTGGATACGGGAGATTAGATTTGAAGCACTATCATTTTCTAGATGAAACATGGTATAGGCCTTCCAATAGTATCTGCCTGCATTTATTTCGGTGATTGTCACTTAACATACCAATGCATTTATATCGGTGATTGTCACTTAACATACCAATGCATTTATTTCGGTGATTGTCACTTAATGTACCAACGCAGATGTATCGTTGAATCATATATTTTGTTTCTGCTCAAGGTTCAAACCATTAATTGATTTCTGAGATGATGTTCACCAATGATCTTGTCTTATATTTGTTAGGTAACATTAGTTATTGATGTGATATCTTTCAATTGGTAGTTTGTTGATCATGTAAATTGTTTAACTTGTTTACAGGTTCTTCTTATAGGTCAACCCGGGGAGGAAGTCAGTTTGGAGTTGATCCTCCGAGTTGTTGCCGACGTTGGTCTAGTTGTGAGTATTGCTTATGCTTATCTTTGCATCTATGTGTTAACAGTTTCTTTGAGCAATCGACTATGTTTCCAGCTCCATTACTCTCTCGAAACAAGTTTTTCTTGGAATCGCTTTAATCTAAAAATTTATAAGTTATCATCCGGTTTTGCTATGTGATATTAATGACATTTAAGGACCTTGAGCCTGGAGTCAAGTAGAATAAAGTTTTCTAGTACTAGCTCTTGAATTGAGAGGTTATGCTCCTATGGCTGTTTGAAGTTTTTGCTTGCTCTTGCTTGTAGGGACTCCCAAATGCTGGAAAATCAACTCTTCTAGCAGCTATTACACATGCAAAACCAGATATTGCTGATTATCCTTTTACTACATTAATGCCAAACCTTGGACGTCTTGTTGGGGATCCTAGTTTAGGGGCAGGAATGTTTCAATCTGAGGCAACATTAGCAGATCTGCCAGGCCTAATTGAGGGTGCTCATTTGGGAAAGGTATTGGGTCGAATCTTGTTTTCTTGGTGAATTTTGACACTTCAAGTTGCTTCTTTAAACACTGTTATTCTTTAGGGTCTAGGTCGTAATTTCTTGAGGCACCTAAGGAGGACTCGCCTATTGGTCCACGTTGTTGATGCAGCTGTTGAGAACCCCGTAGATGATTACAGAACTGTCAAAGAAGTAAGTGTTGCAGAAGCACTCGTCTATTCTTGTGCCCAATTTTGAAGTGTTTGTACGAAAGTTCTTAAAAGAAGCGTGTTTGGTTATTATGCATTGTGCCAGCGTTCTATTTTCCATTTAATTTTTGATAGTTTTGCACACTATATTGGCAATAAATATTGCTCCCTTCTGATTAAAATAAAATGTTGGTCAGTGGGTGCATGGTATGCAATTCTATTGTTTACCCTCTTTTTCTAATCACTAGATGAATATATCTCTTCTAGTGCTATTCAAAAACTTTTTGTTATAAACACTGGGAAATTTGGTTTGCAGGAGTTGCGGATGTACAATCCTGAGTACCTTGAACGACCATATATTGTTGTCTTAAACAAGATTGACCTTCCTGAGGTTTGTGACTTCAATTCTCTTATTATTGCTTCTGTAGTTTGTTACAAAAATGAAGAATATTTTCTATTAGTTATTATAATTTAATTTTTAGATAAATGCTACGTTTTCAGGCAAGAAATAGACTTTCAGATTTGATTGAAGAAATATCGAGAATTGGAAGTGACAATGCACCTTTTGAGTCAGCGACGAGCTTTGAGGACGCTGATCAATTATTACCACTTGAAGATGGATATGCAAATGTTCCTGAAGATAAAAGGGATAGAGAAATTGAGGACTATCCCCGGCCTCTTTCAGCTGTTGGCGTTAGTGTTCTGTAAGTTCATTACTATTGTCCTTTGTAGGTCTATCCTTAATGTTTGTAGGTCAACATCATCGATTATTACTTACATAAAGGTCCCATGTCATGCATCTTTCTATTTCTTAGTTTAACATTGCTATAACATTTTAGGTCTTTACCTTGGTCGAATTTTTCATCGTTTTCACTTGTTTACAAAATACTGTGTGATTGAACAAATATTTCCTCCCCTGTACTTTAGGCCGGTTTGAAACACCTGATTTTTTTCACTTAATCTGAAATAAAACCAATGAAATGAATTCTGTGCTGTTAGTGCTGATTGTTGTCATCCATCAATTCAATCTCAGGAGTTTGTTAGAAAAAGTAGAGTAAAATACTGATAGGGGAAGGAGAAGATGATATGGTGGGACAGAAGAACTAGGAAGGGATAGCTTAAATGATCTGAAAAAGGGGAATTAGTGAGAGAAGTTTTAAAGGAGCAAGGAGTGATTAGAAGGCACAGAGCATTGATAGTAAAATAAAAGAGAGAGAGGAATAGATAAAAGAGTTGGTAGCGTGAGGGCCTGCACAGTAAACAATGACTTCTATAGGATTGCCATTGTCAAATCGTATTGAAATATTATTACTGCTTTTGCTTTTGTTTTCCTGGTGTCAAGTGTGTCCATTTTTGTTGTCCATAACCAAGTCTTTTTAGAACTTTTCTTTTGTTCCAGAAGTTTAGAATAGCAAGATGAACTAGCTGTAGTATTTTAGTTGTCTAATTTATGAATTAATGACGTGATCAGTTAATTACTGCATTACTTTCTTTTTTTTTTCTAAGGTGTATAACGTTTTGTTTTCTTGGGTTGACAGAAAAGGCATAGGGGTGAATGAGATGTTGAAGGAGATAAGAGCAGCCTTAAGGAAGTGTAGAGATCCCAATGAAGCATTGGAAAAAGTGTGAAACCATAAAGACCATGACAGGTTTGGCTCTAATAGATTTTTGATAGCCGTAATATCAGCCTGATAACATAGTTCCATAAAACTTCTCCCCCAATATTCATATAAATTTATTGTTTTCTTTTCTAAACAAAGTAGATAGGGGTGCAACACTAGTTCATTAAGCTTCTATATGCATATTTTGCAGGCAAAGTTTCATGTTAAAATGTACGTCATCACGTGTAAAAATGTAGCTGATTTTTGGGAGGCTAGAAATGTAGCAACTCCTACTTTCATTATTAGAGTTGTATGGTTCTGAATGACTTGTTGCTTTCAACTTATTTTACGTCTCTTACATGATTTTTACTACCATGAAAAAAATAGAACGATATATACGAGTATGAAAAAATAATTTGAGTCAAATGATGTAAGACATCTTATTTATAAAAAAGATTAGCATAATATGCTTTGTACTAATTTTCTTTCATTGAGTTTAAATTTAGTCTTCAGATGGTTTTGTAACTCATACTACCCAAATGATTAGGTAAAGAAATACTAAGTTAATTAGAGACTTATCATTTATTTATAAATTTTCATTTGATATTTTACGTAATAAATAAATGGGGAGAAAAAAATGTTTTTAAAGACGATAATTTAAACAGAGTGTTGAAAAACTCTTCGTATAACTTTGTATGTTTAATTTTGAGAAAATGTAGAAAATTATCTAAAAAATATTTCTCTTAAGTTCTACATTTTTATATGTAGTATAAATTATACGATAAAAATTTTTAAAATACTATTTCTTAATATGTTATACATATATTTCATATTTATTTATATGAGAGGAGTAAACATAAATATGGTAGGAATATGAGTAGGCCGGTGGCATGTCAATCCCACCACTGAGAAAATTTCGAATACTTCTGGAATTCACAATCCCCGAATAACTTTAAATAACTACAAAGGCAAACCTAGAAAGAATTACAATTCTTTCTGTAAGTAATTTTGAGGCTTCCAAATAATCACTCACATTTCTCCTTCAAGCACTTGAGTGTGACCTTTTTCTAAAAATATTATGACTATAAAAATTCAAAATAAGTAAAAAAAAGAAATACAACGACTTATTTTTGTTGCATTTTTTTCTCTTTTTCCTTTATAATTTATATTTGTAATATGAACAAGAAAATCAGTTACACATTATTTTTATGATAATAGTAAACTAGAGTTGGCTTGGGGGATTGGAATCACATTTTTGCTGCAGCTATATTCTCCATTTATGATGTGTTCACCGGTGGAAATAATGAAATCCAAATTGTCTATGGCTCTATTTTGTATGCTCGGAATCTAAGTTTTATATAAATGTATCATCGGGCTCTTAACTATTTTGATTTAAGTGTTTTTTTCTAAGAAGTGAGATATAATAACTTTTTTGAAACGTAATGATCCCACATCTACAGTTCATTGTATGTCGCGTAATAGTTCCATTTCTTCTACTCTCAAATGGTCTCTAATGAAGTCTCTATTGGTAAGAAAAAAAAAGATACATATGTCATTAATTCTCTTATATAATGATGTTCAATTGACATCATTATTAACGTCCTTATAATGCACCATTGAAAATATGGTGAAAAATAAGAAAATAGAAGGGGCTGTAAAACAAAGAGGTTTGTATCGTTGCATATGATTGGTGAAGAGTTGGGATTTAGATTTAGGCCGTCTGATAGCTATAGCTGAATAAGAAAATGATCTATTAAGATTGCTGAAGAGTTAAGATTTAGATCTAGACCGTCTGATAGCTGAATAAAAAAATGATCTATCAAGTTTCTATCCGTGGGATCTAAAAATGGATAGATCATATATGATATGATGAAAAGGTTAAAAAAATAAATAGTGAGTATCTTTTCACCTCCTTATTTGAATTGAAGTGATTGTTTATTTTCAGTCACGATTTGTCAAACAAATCCTATTTGTTAAGATCCTGCAAATCCGAAATGCCAAAGGATGACACAGAATGAAAACAAAAGGCGGCCTTCGGTGGATTTTGGGTTTCTCTTGATTCATGCGAACCAACCCCAGAGATTCAATGAACTGAACTCCCCCTATCTACTTCGAAATTCCCGTTGAAATATGGGTTCACTTGGTTCCAAAATGGCACCACCACCTCATAAATCTTAGACAAACTTATGTTTATAGGTCTTTTTCATATTCTCACGAATAAAAAGTTTGATTAGTCATGTTTAGATTTAAACGTATAGAATGTAAATATCACTTGATTAGAAAGATTGTTTAGCTTGAAGATGTTATAGTAACACACATATTGATGGTTAACAATCTGGCAGATTCATTCATAAGGATTTTAAACAATAAAATCCATTCACAAAGATTTTAAACAGTAAAATCTTTAATGGTCATCTGGAGGGCATGGAGATATAGGATTGTGCACGCATACTTTAGTCCAAGTGGAAGATTGTTGAAATTATGTCCATAAAATAGGGTGTAATAACCATTTATGAGTATATAGTTATTTTTCAGGCATTTTGTATTATTGAGTTTAATAAATGAATGAAAACTTTCTATTAATTAAAGTGTGTTTATAATTTATTCAAGTCCCGAGACTATCGTCAACGTAAGAAAAGTACCATCCCTCTCTCTTTATCGCTCTTTCCCTCTCTGTGGTTCACTCTCTCTCTTAATCTCTCCCTCTCTCCCTCTCTCCTCCCTCAAAATTTTACTCTCACACACACACTCTCTCTCTTGCTCTCTGTCTCTCTCTCGCTTGCACTCTCTCTCTCTCTCTCTCTCGCTTTATCGATCTTTCCCTATCTATGGCTCACTCACTCACTCTCATTCTTTCTCTCATTCTCCCTCTTGGTTTGACTCTCTCCCTCTCTCCTCTCTCGAGATTTTACTCTCTCTCTCTCTCACACACACACACACACACATTCTCTCTCTCACTTGCTCTCTCTCTCTATCTCTCTCTATATCACTATCTCTCTCTTTCTTGCTTGGTCTCTCTCTTTCTTGCTTGGTCTCTCTCTCTTTCTTGCTTGGTCTCTCTCTTTCTCGCTCTCCCTCTCTCCCTCTCCCTCTCTCTCACTTGCTCTATCGGTCTCTCTATTTGTCTCTCTACCTCCCCCATTCTCTCTCTATCTCTCACTCTCTCTCACTCTCTCTCTATCTCACACTCTCTCTCAATCTCTTTCTCTCATTCTCTTTCTCGCAATCACTCTCTCTATTTCTCTCACTCTCTCTCTTTCTCTCTCTTTTTCTCTCTCCCTCTTTCTCTCCCCCTCTCTCCTTCGCTCTCCCTCTCTCTGGTTCTATCTTCCTCCCTCTCCCTCTCTTTCCATCTCTCTTTACAACTTTATGGCTGGATTGCTGTTGTGGGTTCAGAACGAACTTAGGAGGGAGAAAGTGAAGGACCTCGCTTCAGCTATCACGGTAGCAAAGAGGCAGCTCACATATAGTTCGGGAGCCGAGCCCCAGCACAAGGGGCTTAGGTCAACACTTATAGATGGATGACAACACCTTTTTCTTCTCTTCTTTATCGGGAGCGCGCGCACACACACACACTCTCTCTCTCTCTTCTCTCTCACTTTCACTCTCTCTCTCTACTATCTCTCCTTCTTTACTCCCTCCATCTCCCTCTCTCCGTCTCTCTCACTCTCTCTCTATCTATTTCTTTCTCTCTCTCTTCCTCCTTTTCTCTCCCTCTCAATGGGTCCATCTCTCTCTATCGCTCTCTGAAATGTCTAGATATAGTTTTATTAAAAGACAAAACAAGAAAACTAGAATTATTTATTTTAATTATGGTATGTTATGCATCATTTAGATATGATCAATACAATGTTTTATGTTAAGTTCCATTTTTTTATTTCGTCCGGTTTAAGATTTTTTTTATTAATCGAGTATTAAAACTTTGTTACTCATTCAGATTATTTTATATAGAATAATTATAAGGTGTTGAAGAAATAGCTGAAATTTTTCAGTCCTAGGTATCCGATTTCGTTTCTTTGTCTTTATCCTTTTCTTTTTATTTTTGGGAAAAATCACACATCCTTATCTCTTAAACTTTATTGACTAAAATCTCCTCATAGAATTACTGCCCATTGATTTTTCAAAACGCTGAAAAGGCAGAACAAAACTGGGTCTTTTCCTCTCTGTTCACTTTGCCACCTGAGCTCGCCAACAAACTTGGAAGCCATGTGTGTCTAAGATAGCCCACCACTAAACCCCACCTACGGACACGATCTCTCCCCTTCATCTTGCCAAGTATCATCCCTTCCCCCTTCCAAAGCCACGTTTCAGTCCAAAACTTCATATCAGGCTCTGCTATGGTCATATAAATGCCGAATCAAAGACCATTACATCCATACATATTAGCTTATTATTTATCCCAGGCTTAGATTTTTCATCTTCAGAACCCTTCTTTACCACTTGGATTGCTTGAAAATAAGAGTGTTGAAATCAGAGGGCATGGATCATGGCCAGCAGAGGAAGCAGGCGAAGGCTGCACAGACAAGCTCAAGAAAAGGTTGCATGAGAGGCAAAGGAGGCCCAGAGAATGCAAGTTGTACTTACAAAGGTGTAAGACAGAGAACTTGGGGAAAATGGGTAGCTGAAATACGTGAACCCAATAGAGGCGCACGTCTTTGGCTTGGCACATTTGATACTGCCCATGAAGCTGCCTTGGCCTATGATTCCGCCGCTCGTAAACTCTACGGCTCTGATGCAAAACTCAACCTTCCAGGCAAATCCGCAAATACCCAGATGACCCAAATGGGAAAACCCCAATCTCAAATCTTGCAAAATTCAGGCTCTGTTTTCTCGTTAAGTAATGAAACTCAGTTTTCCGGTAGTACTGAGGAACTAACGTCTTTTTCTGATGAGTCTCAAGGAGAAGAAGTGGAGAAGAAGAAGAAAATGGAGTTTGGTGAGATTGAAGAAGGAGGGATTGAAGGAATCTGGAGGAATATGAGCTTTAGCTTTGATGATTCTATATGGGCAGAGGCTGCAATGTCTTTAGATTTACCAGTAATGGAAGAACAAGAACAGGGGATTTTTGGTGGCAATTTGGTAGATAACAATACTGGCTGTGATACTTTGCAATGGTGCATGTAGAGCAAACCTATATATGTCTGATTATATATAAGCTTATATTGATGATCACTAAGTGTGGAGTTCCATTTCTCGATCTTCCTTAGGAATTGGGATTAATTTTAGGTGTAGGATTCTCATGTGTATAAAACTATGTGTTCTATTGTATATATAGTATTTATGCAATATAGAAAAGCAAACCAAATAATGTTTCTGGCTAGGAATCCTACACATGATTCTTCTTTTCTTTTGCTCATTTGGACAGTGTGTGGACGACCAGAAAAGAAATACTCTGTTTTTTTTCTTAGACACAGTCGAAATCTTCTTAATAAACTGCCAATTTAAAAAAATTTCTGGCTGTTGATGACTTTTTCATGTTGTCCAATGTTTCCCATTCATCTGTTTCTCAAGTTTTGGTGTTATTATGGTTACTGTTCTGCTTTCATGCCGTCTGTGTCTTTGCGTCATTTCAAAAAGGTAACTTTCTAGTACAAATATGGTTACTGTTTATATATATATATATATATATATATATGTACACCTTTTATTGTATTGTACTTTTTCAGCCTATGAGGAACTTCGAAGAATTCATATTCATGACCAATGGGCAATGACCAGTCTTTTCATAATTGAAAGTTTATAAGTGCCTCACTTATAAAGCTTCTAAACTTTTGCTCTCTGATCAAAAGGGTTGGAATTTTGACTATTTCATAATAACTATTAATTAATTTCAACCTCAGCTTATCTATCTGATTATGGGTTTTTTGGACATGGAGAAAAAAACAATCATGTATGCTGGATTTTTTCTGCTTTACCTTTGCTCTTGAGGACAACATGAATGGCAAATCATTTCATTTACATAACGATCACGATCGAGTAGAGTACAGTAGTAGAATTATCTAAATCCTTGAATCATCTTATATAAGACCCACAAGTGGTAATTTAAAGACGCCAACTTTCATCTGCAAACATTGCAAATTCTACTAGGATTACAACACCCTTTGTCAATGATTACAACTAGTATTAATGCTCATGGGTGTCATTATGGAATAGTCAAGAATCAAAGAGTGCCACTATTTCATAATGCTGCTAAGGATGATTCTTCCAGTGCTGCACTCCAGGTCCAGTATCTGTTCTGCAACCACAAAGAATCAGCTTCAACGGCGTATCCATCCTGATTTCGGTGCCAACCAAAGTAAGCATGAGTCCTGTTCTTTATGTCAAAAATTCCATGACCAAAGCTTGGTTCACGAAAAGCTGAGTAGCTTGGCTGTGGCTCTGTCATCCTGTAAGTCGGATACATTACTAATCAGCAGAAGCAAAAATCTGCAGATTTTGAGATCAAAGTGCTTCATTGCAAGATTATCATTCATCATAATACGTACTCAGTTACTAATCCTTCTAGATTTCCTCCATCTCCAATGGTTATGTAAACCGGGGCGTATTTGTCACGTATAGGAGTACATATCCCATTCACTATAGTGTATGCGATATTCGATATACGTTCCTGCAATTGAAAAAAAACAGTAAATACGTGTATTGACTGTACGGAAAATTCATTTGACTCCTTATAGTTCTCGCTTAGATGATACGAGACTCATCTAGTTTGAAAAATGCATCTGACCTCTCTTCTAGTTAGGTTTCTGTGACGAACAATAAAATTTAAAACCGCTAAATCTCAAACTAACTCCGTTTAAATATCATGTAATACAAAAACTACCGCTTGCTTTTTTTTTTATTTTGAAAACGTTAGAATCAATCAGTTTCATGTTCAAACACGATTCACCTAATTTAGGTGCAAAAATAAATTCTTTTCTGGTTAAGATAGAAAAAATAGTTAGATCGGTTATAGCGATAATCTTATCGCTTCACACCTAAATTAACATATTTTTAACATAATGGACTTACATGTCATATTTTAAACTAGAAGAGATGTCAGAGAAATTTTCCATTGATTATATCAAGAGATAACGATGTTGAATTGAAGATAAACAGAAGAAATTCCATACGTACAGATCGTTCGTAGGCGTGAACATGACCAGCAAAGACGACATCAACTTTATACTCAACAAACCATGCCTCGTACATCACTCTCATGCTTTCACCTTCCATATAATGATGCACATAACTACTGTACAATGGACAATGCATAATCACTATGAGCCATGGAGTCTCTGTCCTGTTTACTTTAGGCAATTCCTTCTCTAGCCACTTGTATTGAGGAGTGTATTTCCCTGCAAATAAAAGCGTCAAGTATAAGCTAATACTCTGAGGGGCTCTTGAGATCAAGAATTTGAGATATTAGGGAATTGAGTAAGAGGTCTCCATGCTACAATATAAACTTGCATTCAAGTCTTTAAGGTTTTCATTTTGATCGTGCCCAGGAACAACAAGTTGTTTTTTATTATAAATTTGCCTCTGGCTGCTTTGTATTTAAGCAAATACCATATATTTAACAGATAAAGCAAAACTTTGAACTACCAAAAGAAAAAAGAAAGAAAAAGAATACCGTACCATAAGATGAGTATGAGGACAGAACAATAATATATGATGAAGCTCTTTTAATGGAGTACCAAAGGGGAGATGTGCTATTTGATGCCTTATAGGGCACATGATAGCGGTGCTTATAAGGCTTAAATGGTTTAGTTTCACCCTGCAATGAAAAGTGTTGTTTCCTTAGTATTATATTATAATTGCTGAATAAAACAAGTAACGGATGCATACGATTGCAGGAGCAAAATCAAGTTCATGATTCCCAGCAGTCCAAATCCAAGGTTGATAAGCCGCGTTTCTTTCTACAAATCTTCCCCATGTATCCCACCGCATGTTGTCATGAAATGGATAATCATCTGCATAAGAGAGGTCCCCGACAAACAAGACGGTCTGTCCTTTTGTTGGGTTTAACTCATAATGTGCAAGTGTCCTGTTCGAATCATGTGTTTGACCAAGATCCCCTGCTCAAGATGCATGTAGAGTGAGATTTGGACAAATATTAGGAGAAACCCAAAACAAAATCCAAAAGAAGTGCACATATCTAATTTTTTTCAAGATAGCATTTTCCAAACCTATTCACTTTGATGCTAAGGATTTAACAAGTAAATAATGTCCAGAAGTTTGTGACATAAAAATGATGATTTCACAAGATATAATTATTTACCTATGAGGCCAAAAGTGTAGGGAACATCAGGGCCAACACTAGGAGGAGTTATAAACCAAAACCGACGCGTCGTATTTCCAATACCAACCTCATAGTAGTACTTGGTATCAAACTGCAGTGGTGATAGAATCAGTTTAAGTTGAAGATCATCTATCACTTTAATGCATACGAAAACACTACTTTAAATCAAATATATTTGACAAATGCTGGTTGAAACATACTTTGTTATTTTGAAGTACTTCTACAAAAAAAAAACACCAAATCAAGTGTTATCTAACATGCTTCCAAAAATAAGTATTGCTTCAAAGTATATTAAATTGTTTAATACAAAGATGAATATTAAATAATTAAGTGGATAAAAGCGCTTCTAGTAAACACAACCAAAATCTCGAATGCGATATTAACAAATAAAAACACGATACAAAGTAAATGAAAGATGAGAACGCACCTCCAAATTCTTAATGGTGCAGTGATGAATATAACCAGATGTATAATTGAAGTACTTATAAGTAACAAAGTAGCCATCAGCTTGGTTTTTAGCTTCACTGTCATCAGACCAGTAAAACACAGTGCTTGAACCAGGTTCATCTGATGTAACCCAAGAGACAATTACACACTTCCCCACATGATCTCCTTGTGTTATATGAACCTTCATACACAAACCTTCATATCAGAAAATCTAACCTCAAACTTGCAAAAGGAGTCCATTTGCTTGTTCAGAAAATAGTATACAGGATTAGGAAAGCAAAAGGGCTGATTATGAACGCAGGGGCGGCTCAATCTAATTTAGGGCCGTAGGCGGAATATTACAATGTCATTCTCAAGTTTTAGTCTGAAAAAATGCTCTATACCATTTGAGTTTGTTTAAAGTATCATTTTCTATAAATAACATCGCTTTTGATATCTCCTTAATTTCTGGAATTGATTGTTCTATTAAATATTTGGTTAGATTTCTTGCATTTTCTTTATTACTAATAACAAATTTATCAAGAGCTTTATTTTGAGATTGAATTACTTAATCTATGATTTCATTATTTTTATGCTATCTGGATTCATAATTTCTAGTAGACATGTTCAAAAATAAAATTGAATATAAGCAAACAAATATCAACAATATACATATTCAGTTCAATTATCAATTTCTTGGAATCATCTTCAGTCTACCAGGAATCAGGAATTCACATATCAATTCCCAAATATAAGTAGTATAAGACAGAGCAACGCAGAAGAACATTGAAGAGGCAGAAAATATGAAACATTACCTGTTGAGGGGCATTGTAACCGGGTGGAACCCTAAAGACATCACTGTCCGATGGCATATCAAGTGATAAATCATCTTTCCGAACGAAACTACTAGTCAGACCGCCATTGCAAACCTCTGCAACACTCAAAATCAAACCCACAGCTGCAATTAGCACGAATCCAGTACATCCCAATCTCACTCCCATCCTTGTCTTCCTCTTCCAATCCACCACTCAGTTATTCCAAACCTCCGAAACTATTAGAATCACATTTCGCAATGAGGTTTTCTTTCATTTCCTGTTTTTCTTTCATTCGGCAAGGATTTAATAAATCCCACTGAATCAAACGCACTGATAAATATAAGTTTAGGCGAATATCCATAATAATAAAAAGAATATGCGCCACCTTTCGAACCTCGTAGCATCACCCAAGCAACGGTGAGCTTCATGTACAAACGTGAACGCGCGACTTTACTGCGCCATCTGTCGTTAGATAACCGTAGTTCTTAATATGAAAAACTTCAGCTTGTTGGTAATGGTACTGGTAACTGTCAGTCAACCTATTATCCGGAATGTTGCCTCCACATATTTGTATTTACCATACTTGATATGGAGCTAAAGCTCAAGAATAATCTGATAAGTTGTGTTAGTTAATTGATTAAATTACACGTTTATATTTTAAGGGCAGTGATTTGGATTGTTTTATTCTTTTTAAAATTTATAATATAATTTTAATAAAAAAATTATAATAAAACTCAAGAATGGTTAAAAAATGGGTTTTTTTTTGTACGAAATGTACATTTGAAAATGCATTCTAGACAAAAGGTTCATGTAATGATTTTTCCTGAGACCAAGACTTTTTTTACCTAGAAAAAGTCTTTTCGACCCTTCAATTAAAAATAAGTCCAACCCAAAAAACTTTCCTGACTTCGTCTCTTATCTCTACAAATGGAAATCTTCGCTGGTTTACTCCTTGACCACCATCTCTCTCTCACAAACACACTCTCTCTTTAACACCAAGCTCGTCAATGCCTAATTATGTTGAACTCCATCTTCTCCACCACTACCGTGACTCCATCGTCCGTGACCTAGCATTTTGGTGAGAAAATCTCCAAATTTCTTGATTGAAGTAAATTATCCCCTCACTCAAGAGTGTATGTTTCTTCTCTTTGATAAATATTCAAGAGATGTTAATGTGTAAAGATTAAGACATTGATTAGAGAATTTCATGATCATGAAGCCATTACAAGTAAGTAATCATCTTGAACTGTAAAAGATTAGGGTTTTCGTGTGAAATAGATATGCTACTGTAAGTAAGAAAATACAACATGCACTCGTGGTTCTAGTTGCTGTGTAAAGCATGAAATATGTATTCTATAGTGTTCTCTCTTTATATTTATAAATTTTCAAATTTTCATATAAAGTTTTAAGTCTGAAATATTATATATATGTTGAGTGAGTTAGAAGTTTCATCAGTAAATTCATGTGTTAAGAAAAATATCTAATTATAAAATGAATTGTATTAAGTAAATTGTAAATTTATGAATGTTCTTTGTTGTTTACACTTTTACTTAAGTTTATTGAAATGTTTGAGAATGTGGTAGAACAATTGGGTTTGGTGGCAATTTGGTTGATTCCACTTCACTTTGGGTTGAGTTTTTATTTACAGGTTAGGAGTGTTAAGATTATCTAGATTGTTTTAATGATTGGTTTTTCTTTATGGGTTTTGGTTCTGAGATTGTTCGGATACATTGGTGAGGTGGGTGTCTTAGTAGACGGTTATGTTTCTTTCCTCAAGCTTTTGATGGGCTTTGGAAGTTACTGTTTTTAGTGTCATGCTTATGTCCTCTCTCTGTGTCTCTCTTTCTGATTTCTTTTTGGTGTCATGCTTATGAATCATGTCTAAAGAATTTAATTTTAGAAAATTTAACTTCATTTTTCCTAATGCTTATTGAGTTCTCCTAATGCTTATTGAGTTCCTTTGCAACATGCTAGGGGTGTAAGAGTATCACATATACAAGAAGGAACATCCTCCCTTCTTTTATATAATATTTACAATGTTTAGAAAAAGAAACATCTCATATGCAAGAAGAAGAAACGTTCTCCCTTATTTGACAATTTAGATGTTTGGATTGAGAATTATATTCAGAATGGTTGTAACTTATGGATTTTTAATGTAAATGCTTTTGGAGTTGTACTTTTTTTGTAATTGTGTATAGTTGATAATTTCGGTAAGTGTTGTAACATTTAGAATTGTACTTTTCTGACCGAGTAGATTTTGCCTTTTACAATTTGAATTGTCCATAGTCGTAAAATTTACTTACTCAGAGCAAGTAGATTATAAAATCTACAATTTAAATTGTCTAAAATCGAAAACTTAACTTGCTTAGATCAATTAGATTATAAAATCTACTTGGTATAGGTTTAGATTCTAAGACTGAAACAATTGATGAAATATTTCAAGAATTAAAAGTAATCAATCAAGACGATAATATTCTTGTGAGTTTGAAGACGACGGTGTCTGGAACAATCATCATTTTTGTACTCGTCATAAAAAATATGTGATTTTTAGGACACACTTTAAGACGACTGGTGATTATCCGTCGTCTTTGATTTTTAACAACGAAAATCCACGTCATTAAAAAATAATTTTATAGTAGTGAATATCTGTTTTATATTTGGCTTTAGGCTATATGGAAATAGTCAAGTGTACGAAAAAAGAATGACAAAAAGTTTTCCTTTGAGTGATGAATATAAGTGTTGTGACAAAAAGCTTTAGGCTATTGAAGTTGTACTTTTTTTGTACCTGTGTATAGTTGATAATTTCAGTAAGTGTTGTAACATTTAGAATTGTACTTTTCTGATCGAGTAGATTTTGCCTTCTACAATTTGAATTGTCCATAGTCGTAAAATTTACTTATTCAGAGCAAGTAGAACATAAAATCTACTTGGTCTGACCAAGTAGATTTTTCCTTCTACAGTTTAAATTGTCTAAAATCGAAAACTTAACTTGCTTAGATCAATTAGATTATAAAATCTACTTGGTATAACAAAGTAGATTTTGCCTTCTACAATTTGAATTATCAAGAATAAAAAACTTTACTTGCTTTCCGAAATTAGATTATAAAATCTACTTGGTCTGTCTAGGTAGATCTTGCCTTCTTCATTTTAAAATGTTCAGAATCGAAGTAGATAACACATTAAGTAGATTAACTGTCCAAACAAGAAGTGAATCCTTAAGCACATATATCACATTAAGTACCTTATATTGTCAATTATACACAAAAGTACTACAAATACCCAAATGCTAAATTTTAATATCCATATTTAACAATCATTTTGAATACACTTCAAGTAGCAATAATTGTTTTTTACGAATAAATAAGTCTATAGCAATCTTTCTGTGAAAAGACTCCATTCTTTTCTAGGTACACAATAATAAGTCGAGTCCTCTGAAACGGAACTCAATAAACTTGAGAGTGAATATTCTACAATTAGTCATGTTAGATGAGAAAGAACCTCATGAGATACATGTAAAAAAGCAGTAATCTAACATCATTTATCAGATAAAATCCTTACCCGTTTTCCCGTTACTGGATCTTCTCTATCCTGTATTGCCATACATTCTTAAGAGTCACGATCTTCTCTATCTTGTATTGCCATACATTCTTAAGAGTCACAGATGTTCGAGTTGAGTAGAAGTCTACTGAGTTCAGCAATAAAGGCAGCATGTGTGTCAATGGTCTTAGCAAATCAAGATACACTTTCCTTTGGTAGGATGTGAAAGGAAGGTTGTGTTTAGAGAGTTATATACCACAATCAGTATGAGCTTGGGAGGCATTTTCTATAAGTGAAGAAATCAGTATGAGCTTGGGAGGCATTTTATTTTAACTAGAACATGCAAAGTAGGAGTGAATTGTGCATTAAGAGAGCATAAGATTCACGTACATAGTTAATAAGTATAAAACAAATTTAACCCTTCACAAAATAGTTCAAGCCTTAATTAAAACAGTTTAAAATATGGGATACAACCGGACAAGAGAGATTTCAAAGTCTAGGAGTTGCATTTTATAAAGAGACAAGTTGTTGTGTCTTACTCTATGATATTATATTATTAACTATACTATGTCTTACTTTGGCAACTTGATATCAAACAATTGCTTCTGATGGCATTAAGATCTTGAATGGCGCAATAAACTATATATCTTGTTACATAACTTTCTGACAAAGAGTTCAACCACATAACTTTCTGCAATAAACTAGATTTATTGAATGGTGTTATTGCTAGTATTTGTATGTTCGTAGATCAATTTAAAATATATTGAATCATTAAGAACTTAAGTGACTTAAACCTGACAAAAAATCAAGAAAAAATCTGATAAGTAAAATATGCCAACCAAATTCCATTGAATATAAACCTAAACAAACCCCACCCACCCAATTGTACGTGTTAAAAGGAAAACAGGCAGTAGTAGCTAGGACTATGGGAAGCTATTATAAGTTTGAAGGTATGTCATCTTTAATCTCTTAGCACATTAGCACATTGTTTTCATTAAATCCCATATTGAACATAACTACATATGTAACTGCATACATTTTATGCATACTTATCTAGGTACATCTGAGGTCAGTGATGGAGGTACAATATCTGTCGATTTTGTTGATAGTTTTGAATTATATAGAAACATAGTCTTATTGCTCATTGATGACGGGCTATTATCTAGGTAGAAGAAAATAATGGAAAGTTGTGGATTTTAGAAGAAACCCATCAAAACGAGGCTCAAATTTTACTACAAATGCAAGAAGACAAGAATCTCTCTAACTTAGAGGCAAAATCATCATATGAAAGAACCCTCAAACTGAAAATCGATGGAATGCAGACATCTACTCTCTCAAAATTACTGCTTCATATCAATCAGAGACAAAAAAAACTTTAAATTAAGGAGATAACACTAAAATTAAAGGAGAAATTTTACATGATTTGGAGAAAGATGAAGATATCCACTGAAACCCTCCGCGTGCGAGACAGAGATAAGAGAGAGAAAGCAGTAGAGAGAGTGTGTGAGGGGGGGGGGGNNNNGGGGGGGGGGGGGGGGGGGGCGGGGGAGAGAGAGAGAACCAGTGGAGTGACGAAGAAGACAGAGTTTCGTTGGAGAGAGAACGAAGAAGAGAGAGTTTTGGGGGAGGGGGTTTGACTTCAATTTTGAATGATTTGAACAAATGGGTAAGACATAATTCTACACTAGAATAGGCCCAAATATCTGATTTTTGAAACTTTGGCCCTTTTTTCCGAAATAGGTCAGTGGTAGAATTTGAACCATTAACTTTAACTAAAAAAACCAAACCCCTTATCACATTAGTACACTTTAGGGCTACGAGACCTTTATCCAGATAATTATTCAATTACAGATCTTAATTAATCCACACACTTCATAATTAATAAAAAGAGAAAATTACAAAACTTGAAACAGTGAACAATATATATATTCTTCTTAGAACCCAAATTTTTTTTTATTTACTAACATAAACATATAGATGAACTCTCCAATGGAAAATCACGATGAATGTCACTTGAGTTCAAACTCAAATGCGTAGTCTTACATTACGAATGTTGTTACCATGCTATCTTGTGTTACCATCTCACATGTGTATAGACTGATGTTTTCAAATATGACGTGAATGTGTAGTATTTGTTGGATCATAAACTTGATCCATCATGGGAGACCAAACCCAAACCCAAACGAATTAGAGTCCAAGTCCATAATCAAGGTCCAAAACTACAAGCATTCTACCTAGAATCTTTTAGAGCTTGATAACTGTGCATGTGAATCATTTAGTAACCTAAAATATTATTAGAAGGTTGTAGAAGAATGGAGTATATGATTATTATTAGTTTGGATCATTTTATTTGTGTGGTGTAGGATTGTTTGTAAGTAGTATAAATACCCCTCCCCACTTTGGTTTAGGTATTAAGAAGAGTAAGAGCTTCTAAATGAGTGAAAAAGAAAAATCTTATAAGGGAGTGTAAGTTGCAGTACCTTGAAGTGTGTTGATTAAGAGTGTTCTTGTAATATTTGTTTGAGTTTGAATAAAAGTTATTTGTGTGAGTGTTTCATTTCTAACAAAGTGGTATGAGAGCTTGTTGGAAAGTATACTCTATAATATATCAAACTGAAGGTCTCGACGAGAGGATTCTGCCGCCTCCAAAATCGGCATGATTAGAGTTTAGATGCGCCGCCACATGCCGCCAGAAGATTGTTGCCAAAAAAATTGAGTTGAGACGAGTCAACCCGGTCGGAGCCGAGTTGACTGAGCCGTCAAAGTCGTTGACCGTTAACTAGGTCCCTCCCAAAGTTTTAAGAAGCACAAAAATGCTTTGTAACACCCGAAAACTAAAAATACCTTATTGATTAAATTTTAGGAAGTGTTAACCTCTTTAACATTAATTAAACATTAAATCTTGAAAAATGTAACATAATTTAAAAACATAACTTGATCAAATCATTTATTCAAATTTAGCAAATATTGAATTCAAAGTACTTAAATAATAAAAATAGCAGCATAAACATAATCAATCGGCAACCAATATTTTAAAGCTAAAATGTCAAAATAAAGAATATTTAATTACAAAGCAATTGTTTGAAATCCTTATTCAAAATATTTTACCGAGTCGAGTTCACCCACAAGGTGTCCTCCCGCAATTACTCCTCACTTAGAAATATTAAGAAACAATGGAATGAGCTAAAAGCCCAGTAAGTAAAATCTTACACAAACTTAGCAAACACATGCGCATTCAATTCCATTTTAAACATTTGTGTTTGTCCTACGCTTTATAATCATTTTATCGCTTTGTTTTCCATTTGCTTTCGTTTTATATGTTTCATTACATTCTTTCCATGCAAACTTGTCACATTCATTTCTTTACTATTTCCATTGCATTCATTTCTTGGCTTTATTCTCGAGTTCACTTGTGTAGTGTTCAGCCAATCAGAGGCAGTGGGCTATTTTACGGAACCTTTTCGACTACCGGGCCTTGGTAGTATCATCTATTCATATTATATCGCTGGACAAACCAAACGATCATCCATTCACATGAACCATTGTAGATACCGTATTTTGTTCGGTCCAATACTTTAAAAATATAAATTTTACTTTTTTGCCCATATACTAGGCTAAGACTATGCGTATGATTTGAAAAATAGTCCAATACCTAAAAAAAATAAGAAAATTTGTCCAATGACTAAAAATAAAAAAAAGAATAAAAAGACTAAAATTAAAAAAGTGAAGCCCTAAATTTGCCTATAAATAGAGGGGAAATCTTCACTTGAAAGGAGATTTGGAGAGTGAGGAAGAGAAGGGATTTTAGAGAGAGAAAGAGAGGTTTTGAGAAAATAGTGAAAAAGAGATAATGTGAGTTTTCATTTCTATTCATCTTCCATATTCTCATTTTCTTTTTATTAACGTAGTTCAAATCTCTTGCATTTTAACTTACAATATATCTTGTTCATTCTAATTAATCATCTCTCTTCTTCATACTCATGTATTTGATATTTCTTTGTTTCATTTTCCATATATATGTTTGTTTGCTCATTCTTTATCATTTCTCCTACTCTTAATCTTAAGTTTAATTTCATATATTGTTTATATCTCTACAAGTTTTATAATGAGATTTTTTTTGTCATCAACTCAATGAATGAGAATGGGGATAAAATTTTGAGGGGTGTAAAATTAACTCAATGTGAATCAGACATTTAATGAGTTGAAAGTGTACATTTCATGAAAAGATCTCATATGATAATTTCTCATACATAAAAATGCATAAAATAGAGAGTAGAACCTTTATACAAGATTATGAAAATATCTAAGCTTTGATAATTTTTTATGTTCTTACAAGTCTTCTCTTATTTTCTTTTTAATTTTTGACCATCATTTTTGTGACACTTGTTCGAATTAGTTATCATCCATGATCATTCCTAGCAATGAAGGAAAAATGATAATTAGCGAACTAAGTGGTCCAAAATAAAAAATGGTATATTTATATCCCAAACAAAAAATATTTTATTTTGAAAGTTTTATGAATTTTCTTTAGTGACACTTATTTAAATTAGTTACCATTCATGATCATTCCTAGCATTGAAGGAAAAAAAATGATAATTAGTGAACTAAGTGGTCCAAAATAAAAAATGGTATATTTATATCTCAAATAAAATTATTTATTTATTTTTAGACACTTGTTTAAATTAGTTACCATTTATGATCATTTTTTTACTATTTGATTAACATTGGGTGAAGAAATGAAAAGTGGTAATCAATAGACCATGTGGTAAAAAAAAGCATGCTCATGCTAATTATGTATGAAATTAAACATTTTTTTTCATAGATGAATTTATTTCACATTAAAAGTTTATTATTAATTTATTTATTAAATAATTATATCTACACATATATATGTAAACAATAAAAATAAGAAAAAAGACATGGTGATGTCACCCTCTGTAATTTTTTTGTACTTTAAATTTGTTTTTGTTCTTTACATTATTTTTTGTGTTTGTTTAGTTTTTTCTATTTTTTCAGTAGATATTATTGGTCTGTTTTAATTTATTTTTATATATATTTTTTAATTATTTCACGTCTTGTTTCATTATTTTCATCGTACATATTCTTTTTTTAAATTTATCACCTCTAACATTCCTTACCATTATTATTTTTTTCTTTATATAGTTGTTATCTCTTCTTATTTATTTATGTATTATTATCATATGTCACGGTTGTATGTGATTATCATTTTATTCTTTTATGATCAGAATTGACGCTCGTAAATTAAAACCATAATAATTTGATTTAAATTTTATTAATTTCTTTATTTAGTTTTCACTAAAAATATCCGATGACAGACTTTATAATTTTTGGGATACCAAATTTCTCGAACTACCGAGATGAGGAGTTATTTTTAGGATACCGAGAGTAACTCCAATAACGCTTTGATTAAAAAAATAATTTTTAATGGTATTTGTACCACCCGTTGAAGGACATTTATTTGCTCATTTTTATGATGCAAATGTACCAAATGGGACATTCAAAATTAAATTTCTATAACATTATTTAAAAATAATAATTTGGATAGTATTTGATTAAATTTGGTAACCATTTTTCATAATGGGCGTTGTGGGGTACTAATACCTTCCCCACACGTAAATAACTCCCGAACCAACTTTATATTTTCACAGACTAAAATATTTGATTTTAAAATTGGGTACCAATCACGCCCTAAAATGATTGGTGGCGACTCTGATTTTTTTTTTTTACAAAATATGATTTTTCAATCGCCGCTCCACGTCGCATGCACGTTGCGACAACCATTAACCATTGTCGGGTCAGCCGGTCCCCCGTGTCCCATTTCCCATTCACGTCTTTCATGGAATAAACGCACACCAGGTGTCTTAAGGTTTTATTATTATTTCTTTATATTCATATAATAAACCTTAATGTGTAAGCTTGTATGTATTCACATTCATTAACATTGCAATACATATGTAGTATAAATAATATAATAATATACAATCAAGAATTCAATCACAACCAAATCATCACACAGGTGAAAACAAACAAGAGCATCACGACACATAATCACCCATAATAACTTTTCAAAGTATGTCAATCATTTAAGTATGCGTAAAATTCTACTTACCTGATGTCTTTAGTACAATCAAATGAATAGAGATTTCTTCGAGTTGCCAACGGTCATAGTGCCAAATTACTGAGTTTTACACATTGAAATATTTTAACAAATCTCATATAATTGGATTAATGAAAAAAAAATTCAACTCAAAGAATTTTGGCTAAAGATTCTAATTTCTATTATAAGTATCCATGTGAAATAAAAAAAATAAAAACAAAAACAAAAGGGTAGCTTTCATTCATACTGCTTATAAAAAAATTATATACATGTATATATATTCTTATTAGTGCTTCATACCTGTTTTTAAATCTGAAGATTGTAAACATAAACAGAATCATTTGGTTTTTAGCCGATTCTTTCCCTTTCTCTCTTTAAAGTGAAAATTAAGAAAATTAAACTTGGCTTCAACATATCCGTGCACATACAGAAGCACATGACCATAAATTAATAATTAAAGATTCAACGTAGGAGAAAGTTATAATCACAAAATTTTGAATGTCAAAACTTTGATTTTACATAATCAAATTCATTCCCGTTTGTTTTCAGAATATATCCACGAAGATTCTAAACAACTGGTTACAGTGAGAAATATAAACATTCATCCAAATATAAATCGCCATTAACAGCATCCCATATTTTTGGTTAAATATCTAATTCTAAATGCATGTTCTAAGTTGATGTTTTAGTTTCCATTCAGATATTCCTATAAAAAAGAACAAAAAGCATTAAGAAAAGAATCTAAGGCTTATCCGTTAAGATTGAATCTAAAATTACAATCCAAAAATGGTATGGCCACTGCTAGGATGAGAGAGACTAATAGGAGAAGACAGTTTCTAAAATTTTATAAAGAACAGGTGAGTGCAGAGAAAAAGGAATGGAAATCTTGGGTGTCAGACCATTTTTCAATTACATAGAAATCTGAAAACATGGACGGTTATTAGAGAGAACGATAATGTTGAAAGTCATCAAATCCACATAATTTCATAGAAGAGATAATGTTTTAACTAAAAGAAACTTACATGGGTATCCTCACATGACAACTAGAGAATAACGTGTCATCTATATGCATGATTACTAGGGAAACCACCGATGCATTATTATAATAACTGAATTAATTTTAATGGGCCATGAATTAATGAGACTATAATTATTATAAGATTTAGCCAACTCACTAATAAGAAATTTGCAAATAAGACTATATAGTGAAAAACGTACGGGAACAGTCAATAAGTAAATCAAATACTTTGTTTATAAATCATGATTACTTCAAAATTTCATGCTTAATAATTAAGAGAAATAAATATCAGTTACTTAAAATTTAATTTAGGCACAACTGAGTCATTAGGGCATCTCGAAATGTTTCTCTGCAAGGGTATTTAATTAGTTTATTCTAAGCATTAAATCAAACAATCATCATATTAAATGCAACAATTAGGGATTAAATACATAATTAAATGTAAGGTTAGTTTGCCGTGTTACATGCTTACTTAGAGCATAATGAGGAAGCATGAATGTTGTATGTTTTTGGAATCGCTAAGCTTCAGAAGTTCATAGAAATTTAACAATCTTAATTTCTAATGAATCTTATGCAAACTAAGGTTATAAACCATGATATACAACAAAACAATAACTAAAGTAGACACGTTAATTAAACTGTCCAGGTTACGAAACACAGAATGCTTACTCAGAGTATATCAAGCAGAGACTTGGGATTCTATGAGAATTCCATAAGTGGTTAAGTGTATCATCTGAGTCCATTAGATTTTCTGTGATCTTAGCATCTGATTGAGGACTTCAATGTTCACTGTGATGTAAATTAGGTCTTATAAAATTTACAAGTATTTTCATCCTAAGTTCGTGAAATGGAGATGGGATAGACTAAAAGGGAGGGATTTACATTCGAGACCATATGGAGGAACATACTCTGAATCCTCCATTTCTAGAACGAATAGCATATGACATTTCATATAACAACGTAATTCCATAATCGGTTAATTGTATCATCTGACTCCATAGGAGGATATAATGGAATTATGGTGTTATATGAAATGTCATATGCTATTCGTTCTAGAAATGGAGGATTCAGAGTATGTTCCTCCAGATGGCCTCGAAGGTAATTCCCCCTTTTTAGTCTATCTTCATGATCTTATAACTGCAAATTTTATAAGACTTAATTTCCAGCACAGTGAACATTGAAGTCCTCAATCGGATGCTAAGATCACATAAAAACTAATGAACTCAGATGATACACTTAATCATTTATGGTTTGCTCATAGAATCCAAAGCCTCTAGTCGATATACTCTTAGTAAGCATTTTTGTGTTTCTTAACCTGGACAGTTGATTAACTTGTCAACTTTAGTTATTGTTTTGTTGTATATCATAGTTTATAACCTTAGTTTGCATAAGATTCACTAGAAGTTCCAAAGTTTTATGAATCTTAGCAATTCCAAAAATATACAATATTCATGCTTCCTCGATAAGCCTCTACCGTTATACTCTAAGTAAACATTTTTGTGTTTCATAAAACTTTTGATAGATCTTTGAGTAAAATTACTGGATACACTTGAATATTCCATGAAAGAAAATCCAGGTCCAAAAAACTATACGAATAGCATTTCGCAATGACAAGTTTTCTTTTCTTTCCTCTTTCGTTTTCATTCGACAAGAATTTAATAATTCCCACTAAATCATACGCAATTATAAATACAAGTTTAGGAGAATATCCATAATACAGAATATGCGTCACCTTCCAAACCTCAGAGCAGCACCCGAGCAACGGTGAGCTTCATGTACAAACGTGAATGCGTGAATCTTGCTACGCCATCTATCATTAGATTACTGTAGTTTCTAATTTGAAAAATATCACCTTGTTAGTAATGATACTGGTAGCTGCCAGTCAATCTAGTATCCAAAATACTGCGTCCACCAAATATCACGTTGAAGTCTTACCATTCTTGTAGCAAGCTGAACTCAAGAATAATCAAACAGAATATGATGAGATGTTGATATACAGTTTCTGTAAGGGTTAGAGGTAGGATTTGAGCCATTAACTTTAGCTGAAGAAACCAAACCCTTTATCACGTGAGTAAACTTTGGGGCTATGATACCTTTATCTAGCCAATTAATTATCCAATTACAGATCTTAATTAATCCATGCACTTCATAATCAATAAAAAGAAAAATTACAAAAACTGAAGATAGTGAACAATATATATTCTCCTTAGAACCCAAATTTTTTTGTTTTGTTTACTGATGTAAACATAGAGATGAGCTCTCCAATGGCAAATTACGATGAATGTCACTTGAGTTCAAACCCAAATACTTCGTCTTACCTCATAAATATTGTTAGGTCACAGTAGTGTTGTTGGACACTATAATATTATATTATGTTACCATCACACATGTGCATCGACTAATATTTTTAAATATGAAGTAAATGTATAGTCGTACGTTATAGATGTTGATATATCATAATGATATTAAATATTATAATGTTATATTTTTTTTAATGATACGAAATTAACAATAAACAAAACAGAAGAGCCTTACACATAAATATATCAGTGAAAACCATATTATCATATTTCCCTTAATATCTCTCTCCACAACATAAAAAGGAAAATAAAAAGAAAAAAGAAAAAATTAGGGGAAAATCTCATACACACGTGGCACACTAGCTCTTTAAATTTATAACAAAAAGATACAGTGAAAAAAAAGGTAATTGCTGGTTAATTTAAACATCATCGGACGTTGAAGGAGGAAGGAGTGGTTGAGCAAGGGACGTCTTGATGTGGCCGATTGATCTGTTGTTGTTGTGGTCATGAGCGGACTGAATCACTGCGTTTGACTGTGAGAATTTCCTTTCTTTGTTTTTACCCCAGAGCACAAGGTATAATCCTATTATAATCAGCACTGCCCCAATAATCCTGTACAATCATTCACACCCATGTCAATTATTTTTTAAACTAAAAAATATCTGTGTTATTTAATTAAACTATAATAGATATTGGAGAAATTTTTCGTATGACAAACGATTATCCAATTTGATTTAAATCTTATTTTTTTTTTTCAAATATATGTGATAATTCAAGTACTCATAATTATAATGCCTCACTATTACAAGTACTCGTAGTTATTCATTTAATAATTATGTGAAGAGATTTAAATCACCGATCCAACGGGTGAAATTTTATTTAAATTTAACTGAAATGTATTATTGAAGAGAAAAAAAAGTGAGATGTCATGATGTAGTGAAAGAAGATGGGGGAAGAATAATGAAGAGGGGAAGGAGAGGGAGACAAACCCGCCCAAGTAGAACTCTTCGCCTAAAGCAAAGGAAGCCATAATAGCCACAACTAGAGTCTGAACAGGCTGATACACAGCCACAAACACTGGCCCACCTTTGTCAATGCACCATATCTGTACAGCAAATGCTATCCCTGATGCCACCACCCCCTGCATTAATATTCCCAATTCATTTAATTAATTAAAATACTTTTTATCGAATTAATTATTTTCTAAAAAAACCCTATCTTATATCTAGTGCATGCGCGTGGCTGCCTATAATACATCCCAAAAGTCAACTAATTGACTCCAATTTGATGGAAAAAGTACTCTTGAATTATAGTTTTAAGTACTCTTTTAAGTCATCTATTATCACGTGTCTTAAAATATAACATTTCATTCATACTTTGATGAGATTGAATGAATCAATTCTAAAAAATAAAAAAGATGTGCAAGTGAGGTTAAATGAAATGGTTTTAAGCTTTTAGTACTAGTTTTCAAACTCCAAGTTGAGAGATCGTGAACCTAGAACATTTCTACCGTACTTAGGAGATCTTGATATTGAGCTAATACTATTAGATCATTCTACGTAAGATTAATGTAGAATAATCCAACGATAGGTCATCTAAAATACCAAATACCTTCCTCATAATGTGGTATGACTCGTGGACTAGCTGGACCAAGATCGCCTACTATTCTGACGAACAAGAGGTCTCTTGTTCGTTAAGAAAGCGGACAGATTCGTGTCTGTTTGCACTAGAAGATAAAAAATGAAAAAAAAAAAAAACAGATATGTTTTTTCTTAGCGTTTGCGACAAGCTCATTTGGTTCATTGAAATTGAGCTCAACGGGTATGAAAAAACATAACCCCTCTTGTTGGGATCCTAACATGAGATCCGAACTAGCTAGCAATGAAATAAGTTATGATAAGCTACTGACCGCATAAAAAATGCTGAAGATTTCTCCACCAGAGTGAAAAATCCAAGCCTGTGTGTATCTCTCAGCAACCGCTGCAATAATAACAAACTGAACAAGTCCAAAGAAGCATGTATACGAAGTGACTGACAACCGAGCTGGGTACTTCTTCAAAACTGGAGCCTGTAAAACGAGCCAACCGGACCATGACAAGCAATGTCCGATCAAATAAACGCACCCCATTGTCCAGTTCTTTCCATTTGCATCACCTAATGAAGAAGAAATGAACGTAGCCGCGGTTGTGGTGGTGGTGGCGCCGCTTTGGAGATTGGGAGATGGGGTATAGATGGTTGGACCTTTGTATAGTGTGATTACTGTTGCCCCAGCCACGCAGCATATTGTTCCTATTACCTTTGCTATTCCATCTTTTCTGTTTATTCTCACTTGTTCTATCCTGTAATTAATTACAAGTAAGAATCAACTTTTTTTTTTCAAAAATTATTACGTTAAAATTTTTAAGAGGAATTAAAGAATATGACTCGAACCTAAAATCTCTAAAATATGGGTGTGAGAGCTTAACCAACTGCGCTAACCCAACTTATCCCAAGTTAGAAACAACTTAATTCTGAGAAATTGTGAATAGACTAACGAAAAAGAAAAATGATTTTTTGATTAAAAGGGTAATTTCATATTCAAAAACCTTTTTTTTTTTAATTTCTTATGACACTATTTATGAAAATCTCTCAAAATTCCTTGTAAAAGAGGAAGACATGTTAATTTTTCTCCTCTTAATAGATTAATTGTCGGTTACGAAACTGAAAAATTACTTAATACTTCAAGAGAACTGAAAAATGTTTGACCATAGACGATTTTACGGACACTGATAGTTTTAGTGATGAAAAAAATGGAGGGCTTGCCGTAGAATTGCGGCCATGAGGAAAGTAATTGCCGGGACAGAATTTTGTATTGCTGATGCAAAAGTTGGTGATGTATTTTCCAAGCCCAGCAAGTAAAATCCTTGGTTTGCCGTAATCCTGTAACACAGGCAAAAAGTATGAAGATCATCTTAATTAGTAAATACTAATTAACAACTACTAGTACCATTAGAATTCAGTTGGTCATAGTCTGACTTTACGTTCAGGTGAATTTGTTTAACCGAAAAACGTACCCGACAAGTGCGAGCAGGAAGAATTGAAGGAGAAAATTCAGAGTAATTGAAGGCCTCTCCTTCCTGATCAAAGAAATTTAAAAGAGAAAGAAACATTAGGATCATATAATTAATTAAAATGACAAAGGAGAAATTAAATAAGGTAAATATAATATTTACTTTTCAAGGAAATAAGCGAAGGGAAGGAGGAGAAGTAAGGCTATGAAGTTTCTATAAACAGCGAAAACAAGCTTGCTCATGCCCATGTTAAGGGCAGCTCTGGAGACTACATGAAAACCAGCATATCCAAATTGTAACGCCAACATTGCACCGTGAAGCTGCATCCTCTCCGGCACCGAACACCACATTTTTCTCCCTCCTCCTGACCCTGAACCGCCTGTTTCAGCCATTTTTTTATCTCTCTTGAAACAAGAACAGAGCTCAGATCAAGACTTTCAGATATTAATGAAAGAGGAAGGATTTGGAGAATTAAGTGAAGCATTGGAGATATATAAATAATAAAGATTGAAGCAGAGTGATCAGAAGTGAAGGAGTGGATGGAGACAGTATGACCCACAATCTCTTTTCCTGTCACGTTGCTTTTTCTTTTCAACATAATAAAATATGTGAGCTGATTACATTATGTGGGGTTGAACCCAATTGGTTTTTTTGTCCATAGTGGTTTAAGAGAATGAAATCCTTGGTCAATAAAATATGTCACTATAGTTTGACTATTAAACAAGTAAAATTATAGAAAAAATCTTCAATGTTGGGTGTTTATCGGTATTAATGTCGTCGTGTTCAACAAATGTGTTCAGAAATTAAATTATGTTTCACGGTTCAATAAATGTGTTTGAGAGTTTAATAAAAAATTTCGGTATCATGTCGAAAAAAATACTCACAACATTGAAGGTGACCCTAAATTATATGTCATTGTAATAGTAACATAGGAGAGAGAGTATGAAGAAGAGAAACAATAAAAATAATTTCTCTCTCTTTCTCTCTCTTCTTGTATGAAACACCCACGGTCGGTAAGAAAATTCTTCAATATTGAGAATATTTTTCCTGGTATTGATATTATAGAGTTCAAAAAATATGTTAAAGAGTTTAAAAAAATATGTTGAAGGTCTCAATAAGTGTACTCGAGGGTTCAACAAATGTTTTGGAGAATTAAAAAATGAGGTTTTCAACAAATGTTTTAGATTTCAAAAATGTGTTTAGGAAATTTCAAAAAATTTGTTGGAGTTTCGATAAATATATTAGGAGTGTTCAACAAAAACGACCAGTACATGCCAGAAAAAGACTCGCTGTATGGTAGAGTGACACCCTTAAACAAGATCCAAAAACTTAAAAAAAAAATTCCCAAAAAATGTTATTTCTAAGAGTATATACTTCCTCACATATAATCTATTCTTTTGTTTGGATCTCATGTAATTTTAAGTGGAGCCACATAAATAAATCAATAATCATCATAAATGAACCAACAAGTTACCATACTCCTAAAATGTTTTGGGTTGTCCCCCACGTTCTTGCTTAATTTAACCACTTTTTAAGCTGATACGACAACCAAATCGATTGAAGTTGGGAAAAAGGAATGGAAATATATAACTAACTATATACTGTGAGATAATTATTCTAAACTGCATGTAACAACGTCCTGTTTTTGAACCACGCCATTAATGATGATGGTTGAAGAGGGAGCTAAAGCCGCCATTGATATATGGGAGCACACGCAGGAGGGGAGGTACGGCTGGATATATAGTCCATGCGTTATCATTCCACATGAAAAAACCTTAACCCCCTCCCCCACACACACATGCATGTATGTACGTACGTTTGACATAGATAAAGAGAAATATCAAGATATAAAATATCTTTCGACAATTATTAGGTTTAATCATAAATCAACCATAAATTACATTGAACCACAAATCAGATTCTTAAGATAAATTCTATCAATTATCAGTAATTCCATTGATAAATCTATATATCAATGTTCAATTATCAATAATTACTATCAAAGACTGAGAATAGAGTGGGAACATAGCAAAAACATAGGAATGAAGAAAGCTTGTTGTAATAAATCCAGTTTTATTTGTTGGTTAGCTTGTTGTAATAAATTGGCTACCCATTCTAATATGCCTAAGTAGAATTATTTTGTTAACCTAGACTGTGTCTTCTGTGTTGCTGGGTCTGAATCTGTTGAACACTTATTTTGTAACTACGACCATTTCTGGGATTTGTGGACGAAGCTGATGGGTTTATTTGACCTTCCTCAAAGTCATGACTCTTGGATAGGAAGACTAAACTGTTTGTTGGCTTTTACTAAGTTTCTTCCTTTTCATCCACTCTTTTGGAACTTGTGTTTAACGATTTTGTTTATTATCTTTGGCTTGCAAAAATGTAGATATATTGATGGTAAGATTAGAGTTAGTGATTCTACACTTACTTCTATAGTTAGGAACGTTAGAGAAAGAATTTGGTCGTTTGACAATATTGACAGGTATAATGTAATTTTTTTTAGGATTAGAGTTAGTGATTCTACACTTACTTCTATAGTTAGGAACGTTAGAGAATGAATTTGGTCTTTTGACAATATTGACAGGTCTGATGTAATTTTTTTGAGGCTCCAAGCGAACTGGGATTTTTCTAACTGCATTTTCAATTAGGCGTTACGCGTTAATATTTCCTTTTCTTTGTTTTCTTATGCCCGGGGTATGTCCTTGTACATTTGTAATTTCTTTGTTTGAAGTATATTTACCCTTTAACAAAAAAAAATCAACGGATTTTCAATCACTACAAGAAAACCCCTTAATTGTGACGGTTATAGCGACGACGGTTGGTGCAACCGTCGCTAATGTTGAAAAGGGGGATAAATTGCGACGGTTTACTAAACCGTCGCAATTAGTCATCTTTTACCAACGGTTTCAAATTAACTGTCGCAATAGGTCACATATGACAACGGTTTTGACCAACAATCGCAATTAAATATATATTTCTATTTTTATATTACGACGGTTAAGGAGAACCGTCGCAATTAATTGAAACATGGGGACAATTTGTGTAAATTGTCACAATTAATTATGAAATTTGTGACGGTTTCATCTAACCGTTGCAAAAGGCTTTGAGGGATTATTTAATAAAACGGTGTAGTTTTGATTTTTTTAATCACTATGGCAACGACTTTTATGGAAGCGTCGCAAAAGGACACTGTAAACATCTATCGCGACGGTTTTAATAACCGTCGCAAAAAGAAACCTAAATTAACCCTTCGTCGCCCGTCTTCTTCCCCATTTCCCCCTGTTTCCCCCCAACGCAACTCAACATGCGATTCTCCCCCAGCGCAGCTCGATCAACAGGCAATTCTCCCTCATACCGTGGTTCTTCTCTCTTTGAAAAATTTATGGACTTCTCTATGTACATACAAAAGTTATCTATGAGTTTGTCATTTTCATTCTCTCTGTTGACTAATGGTTTTGAATATCAGCTCCTTGTCATTCTTTCTGTTGAGAAAGTACTCTATTTATGAGTCTTCTATTTTCTGATTACATGGATTCAGTCCTTTCTGCATTTTACATGTGTTGGGTCGTCAAATTTGCTCTAATCACCCTGGATATACTGATTTTATAATGAAGAACAGAGCTATTTGTAGCCTCACATAAGTGGAAAGATGGAACTTATGTAAATGAAGAGACTGCAAACGTTGCAGTAAGTTTAAGTTGTAATATTAAACCCAAATTTTTAAATAGTTATTACATGTGTACTCATACTAAGTCTTAATTTTATATTATAGGTGAAACTTAAAGAGCGCATGAGCCAACTTCCGGATGGTGATTGTGATCTAATTTCACCAAATGAACTGCTCTCACAAGTATTTGTGTCCAGACCATCCTAGATGAGTGCGTTCATTAGGACTCGGGGTAACTCCATCCCAAGTGTTCTCGCAATATCGTGGGGAATCGTCCACTAAGATTCTACTCGTTTATCAACTAAGCTAGAATCCCAACGTGCACGAGTAGCTGAGTTAGAGGCTCAATGAGCACGAGTGCCTCAGTTAGAGGCTAAATGTTCGGAGATGCGTGAGAAATATGATCAGGTGCATGCTGAATGTTCAGAGATACGCTCCCAGCTAAGCTTAATTATGAATTTTATGCAAGACTCTCGTAAAAACCAGGATAACATTTTGTTGTTTAACGTTATTTAATAGTACTTCTGAAATATTTTGTTATTTGAAATTTTCATACTTTTAACTCATTAAACAATTTATATTGATAACCTATTATAGTTTTGGATAACTAATTAATGATTTAATACTTTATAATTATGCGCTTTGTAAATATATAGAATAATAGTGCTATGACTATTGTGGAAATGTATATCCTATTAAAATTGTGTTAATATGCAGGAATTTTTGAGAATTAGCAGAAATTGGAAGGAGAATGTGAAATTAGTGTTTTTTTGCGACGGTTCGTAAACCGTCGCAAAATTGGAATAGGACAAATTAGCGACGGTTCCGTCGCAATAAGACTACATATTTAGCATTGATTGCAAACCGTCATTATATACACCATTTATGACGGTTCTAATAACTATCACGGTATATAATATTTAGCGATGGTTGCAAACCGTCGTGAATTATCAAAATAACCTTCGCTCCGACGGTTGTCAAAACCATCGGTAATTTAACCCCAACGACGGCGATCTCGACGGTTCTACAACCGTCGCAGTATCGATTCTGACGATTAGAAACCCTCGCTATAGACTCGAATAACCATTATCGTAGACGTATTTTCTTGTAGTGAATTGTCTTCGAGAATGATGTATTTCAAGATATTTTCAAATATTTGTTTCTTCTTTCAAAGAAAATTTATTGTCTGAAATTGGATTTTATGAAAAGAGTTATGTGAAAGAGAGACACATCTTTAATAAAATTTAGTAGTGAGGTTCACTAAAACATACAAAATTAATAATTCTTAGAGGGGTTCACAAAAAATGTATATGGGTTCACCAAATATGTACAGTGTTTCACCTCCAGTGTAGTGAGGTTCACTAAAACGGACAAAATTAATAATTCTTGGAGGGTTTCACCAAAAATGTATAGGAGTTCATCAATTATGTACATGGATTCACCTCCAATGTAGTGGGGCTCACCAAAACGTATAAAATTAATAATTCTTGAAGAGATTTACCAAAAATGTGTAGAAGTCCACCAAATTTGTAAAGAGATTCACCTATTGGGGTTCACCTTAAGGTACAGAGTCAATTTTGTACATTTTGGTGAGCTCATCTACATTCAAGGTGAATCCATATATATATTTGGTGAACTTCTATATATTTTTTGTGAACATCTCCAAGAATTATTAATTTTGTACGTTTTAGTGAACACCACTACATTCAAGGTGAATCCCTATACATATTTGGTGAACCCTATACATTTTTTGTGAACCCTCCAAAAATTATTAATTTTGCACATTTTGATGAACTCATGTACATGTTTTGTGAAACTCTGTACATTGTTTATGAACCAAAAACATATTAGGTGAACAAAAAAAAATAAAATTTTAAATTTTGACTTCTAACCGGCTGAGCCTTGTGTGACTCGGATTTCTCCAAAAGCAATCCATAGGCCACAATGGCCAGCATCCATGCCGAGAATTTTCTTCCCGACATGATAAAATCTTCCTTCTTTATGTTGTTACATTTTGAATGAATAATTGATTGATGAATAATCGTGTGCTAATCCATTGAGCAAATAGATTAGATTAAATTAATTTATTTTGTTGGTATCAACATGTTCACCCGTGTAAGTTATATAGAGTTCACATATAACATAGGCTTTTCACCTTCTTTTCAGACTATCGTCAAACATTTCAGACAACTCTTCGTGTCCATTCCAATTATTATATACTTTTTTTTAAAGAAGTATTATATACCTTTCGACAAAAGTGTCCAATTTTACTTTTAATAGTGAGGTAAGGGAAAAATTTTCACAACTTTGGTAAATAAGAGGGACCAAAACGAATAGTGTATAGAGCACCAAACGAGAGGAATGGAACCTTTGTGGTAATTGAATAGTGATGTTTATTAGTCAAGTTGATCGTAACGAGTCTTTGTTAGGGTGTTTAAAATCAAACCGAATTGAATTGAACTAAAAATGGTCAGTCTAATAAGTTCTTTAAGCCCCTACGATTCGGTTCGATAGAGATGTCAAATCGAATCTTCAATTCGATTAAGAAAATGTTCAAAATTTATAATTTTTTAATTTTTTATATATAATTTCATATCGAACTGAATCGATACAAAATTTTGATTTATTATTATTATTTTTTAATAATATCATTTAAAAATTATTAAAAAATTATTTTTAATTAATAATATTGAACCGAAAAATCAAATTAAATCGAAACTCACGGTTCGGTTCGGCTCGACATATAGTCGAACCGAATGTTTCGGTTCAGTTCGATTTTAATACACTAACCGAATCGAATCGTGTTCACCCCTAATCTTCGTAATCTTATAATTATCCGGTAAATTCTTTATTTATTTATCACAAAAAAAAAATAAAACTTTTATAGGCACATTTTTCGCAACACTAAATCATTTTTCCTTTTATTTTGGTTATATGAGTATCTGGGTTTCATCCGACTAGTCATGGCCAACCGGGTCATCCTTCCACCATTCTCCATTGGACCAAACTTCACGATTATTAACCAAGTAAATAATAATTTTATTGCATTCTACTATCCTAGTTCGATTAAACGAAGAATCAAAAGAAAGGTTTACTTATCTTTTTTTTTTTGCTTTTTTCCTTTTGTTGAAATGTTTCTTCTCACTTTAATGAACGTGAACCTCAAGTAGAATTATGCTTTGCATTAAGTCTCAACCTTCCAAAGTTGGCTCTACTTTAATCTTCTCTGATATCAACATCTCCCCTTTAGGAGACATATTGCTCCCACTACCCCCTTCTAAATGTACGTTAAGGGTTTGATAATATATAACATACCGTGAACGTACCAGAGATTGTACAGAATGTATATGTAGTTATGTATATATATTAGCATATGTGAAGACAGTATAAAGGAGAGGATTGGATCTGACTCGGCCAGCATGAGAGCCGGTCGGACACTAGCATGACCAAGCCAGTTGTTATAAGTTAATTGCATTTGCAACAGTCTCATTATGTATCAAGTACAATTGGTCGTGACAGCTAAATTTGAGATTTGGGTGTGAACAAGAGTATCTCTACAACCATTTTATAGTTGTACTGTAGCCGAAATCCACCCTCCCCTTTGTTTGTAAACGGATCAAGGCTTTCAAAATAAAAAATAGAAAACTTTATGGCACTTTAGGAGATCTTGGAATGATTTAGTCTAAAAATATATTATAGAGTATATAATAAAATGATTTTCCTTCCACACTTTATTATAAAACTCTGCAAAGCTTATTATTAAAAAAATATTCCATCATTTTGATGCTTATGACTACCGTGACACCAACATTACATGTGCATATAGTACACGTGGCGCGATGATTGACAGGTTGTGTGGTCCAACTCCGTACACCCAACTATCCAAGATTCTAATACTAATTCATTTAGTTCATCGATACTTAAATCATTATTACGTAAGCCGATTATATAATTTAATGGTGTGGATTAATTCTCTGTATGGTACCGTCCAATATTGTAGAAACATCCTTTAAATCCTTGCTTGGTTGAGCGGTTGCGACTACTTTCATATTTAGTCATAAAGTTATGTGATTCCTTCCATTTCAAATAACATAATCATTTATGTTTAGTGGTATTCAACTTTCTGATTCTAAAAACTGTTATTATATTTCTCTCTGATCACTAGATTTCTCACAATTGAAGTGAGATCGTTTAACACCATTTCTCCTCATAATTATCATTAGTTTCACACTGGATTAGATTAAGACTTAATCACTAACCCAGTTTTGATATCAATGTTTAGGTGATATTGTATATTATTAACTCCAAAAGGTTAAAAAACACCAACAATTAGCTCATAATGTGAGTCTTTCTCTATCGCGTTTATAAACTAGACACTAACCTTTATAATATTATTTCTTCAAATTTAATTGTGCGTTAATATTTTGATTTAGTTATATTAGAAAATAAAATTTATACTAAACACAAATTGTGATGAATATAATTATTCCGTTTTTTCTGATGTCACATAATGTTACTCCAAAATTTAAAGTTGTTAAAGACGAATTTTGTCAATTTAAAACAGACAAATTTTGATGAACTAATTAGCAAATTTGACTGTTAAATCACTATCTAATAGTCGGTGCAGCAGGTAATAAAGCATATAATTAGCCATAATTAATATTTTAAGACAATAATACCCTGCAATTATGGTCATTAATAAACATGTTAATTAAGAATTAGACATGCAGCTCAAAGTTAATGAAACATGATGATAATTAATCTTGACTTGAAATAAATTGAAATTCATGCACTAGAACATATGTACCATTTTTCCTCACGCCTGGACACACAATGTTGAACATCTTGCATACAAACGTGAACTTTGTGTCTCTAAATTCTGTATCTACTTTCCTTTTTCTTCAAGTGTTGGTCATCACACAATTAATTCCCTAGTCAAATCTCATTTTTTTTTATGTAAAACCATAAATGTCTCGGCCTTTTTAGAGTTTTACTAATCATGCTCTGCATGGGGTTAGGTATTATACTGGTCATAAGTATTCTCAATGGAAGCCAAGCTCACGCTAAGCCCGAACGATTCGACCACACACTAAAGCATTTTAACCACTGGCGTCAAACTTAGTGATTATGTGTCAATGTCTCCTTTTCTAATGAAGATGTCACTCTTAATTTGAAAATCTCAAAACAATTGGATTAATTCAATAAGCGATTTCTTATTGTTCTGAAATTCATATTATGAGATTTATACTAACACTTCTATAAGGCCCTCATCATCTAAGCAACTCAACATATTACTAAAATAAAATAAATAGAATAAACAAATGAAAACATAAAAACGTGTTAACAAAACCTAACAAAATGCGTGTTACAAACATCATAAAAATAAAAGAATAACAAAATGCATGTTACAATCCGGAGACTTCCACAACCACGTAGGAATAATTATACTGAGACTATGAACCCCAAACAATCTAGTACCCGGTTACTTTCCCAATAAATGTGTGACAATAAAGTCCTTTCGAATAAGTAAATTTAAACCTTTATTTCAAATAGGACGTAAAATATAAGAGACCTTTCGAGGTTTGAAATGAAAAATGATGGCAACATGTATTTATTTGGTCGATAAACACTATATGAAAGGAAAAGAAAAGGCCAAAATTGCAAGTTATTATAGCTCATCTTATTTACTAGCTGCATGAAACAGAAGGTTTCCACTATGGACCATATCATGCTTTTGATTGAAGTATTGATAGAGAAAGAAAACCAACAATTGAATGAAACTAAAGAAACCTTAAAAATGTAAAAGAGTTGGGGAATGCTTCTTTGACATGTTTCATTCTCAATCTAATTGTTCATATCAACTTGGTACATTAAATAAAAGTTTTTTTTATTTTACAATTAACTGATGTAGGTCACTAAAAATAATTTAATGGTTCAGATTGACTTAAAATATCTTTCTAATGCACTAGCGAAACACGTAGACTTTTATATCTAAAAATTCTGAAATTAACTGAAAATAGTAAACTAATGAGATTTGAAGTTAAAAACTCTTATTATAAGGTGAGATCCTTAGCCAATTAAGATGTAGAGTAAGGGGTGCCAAAGTTTGTACACTCTTTGACATACTCTCTCTAAAAATTCACTCTCTTCAGCTATTGATATCCTTTACGAAACAATTTGGTATCCACCTCCATGGGAGTGAATCCATTACTATTCCCTTTGAATTGTAGAATTATTGAGAAAGAAGAGCTCCAAAACTTGGGGTACCCTCTGCCCATGGGACCATCTCTCCAATACCAAAATTAGTCTAGTAGTCAAGTTGGATGCTCTCTGCTCAATTGCTAATGATGATAATGTATTGGAATCTTTAAGCAAAAGATGGTGTGGAGAAAAATCTTCCAAAGCCTGACAAAGAATAGATTCCTAGTTGTGTCATTTTCAATCGAGTAAGAGAATCACTCGAGTTGGTCTCTGCCACAGTGGGTGACGCGTAATTGGCCATTTATTCTCTCCCTCTCCCTCTCCCTCTCCCTCCCTGTCTACCAAGTTCTGCATTTACCACCCACTCAATATAACGTGACGTTTATAAGTTTCTATGAGGAATTGATGAGCGATTAGAAACTAATACTTTTATATGCAGGAAGACTCATATCATGGGAAAAAACCATGCGAACCAATACGCTTATCATGAAGTTGAGTAAAGTTTGAGTTGTTAGACTCCACTTAAATTTATAACTTAAACTTTTAAATTATAATTTATTTAAATTTAAATTTAATTTATAAATTAAAACGTGTTTGACTTAGCTTATTATAATTAACTTTAAGCTATAACTTATTTTAAATTGATGTTTGATAAATAAGTGAATAATTACATAATTTAATTGAAATTACTTTAGTATCGCTCTTAATAATATAGCTTGCAATTAGCTCCTTTATTTAATATCCATTTTTTTTCAAATCGCTAATCTAAACAATAGTCATTCTGACCGGTCCGTTTCCCTAACCCGTGTCCCACTCGACCTCGTCTCCCCAACCTGATCCCGTCTCCTCGACCTGACCCACACCCCGGCTCCCCTAACCTAAAGGTCAGGGTCAGAGTCGATGTCGTGGTCGTGGCCGGTGTTGGGGTCGGGGTCTTGGAGTCATGTCCCCCCGACCCGAACTCCCAACCCAGTGACCCCGACCTGACATGACCCGACTCCCTGACCTGGTTCCCCAACTCATCCTGAACCCGTGTTCCCAACCCAAATCCTCGGCCCAACTCGTGTCTCCGACCCGACCCGTGACCTTGACCCGAACTCCTGATCTCAGGAAAAGCATTGCCGAAAGAATCAGTGATTGCATCTGCGCCACCACTCTAGTTCAAAACAACACGGTTTCTTCTTATTTCATAGATCTGTCTTGAAGAAGAGAGATATGTTTGTGTAGTTTTTAAAAATGATTGCATCGACGTCACCACTCTAGTGCAAAGCACCACGGTTTTCTTCTCATTTCATAGATCTATCTTGAAGAATAGATGTATGTTTGTGTAATTTTTAAAAAAGATGGGGGTAATTGTGGACATGTGAAAAAATTAAAAGAATTTTAAGTTAAAAAGCTAGATTAGTTTAGCTTAAAGCATAATAGCTTTTTAGTTTAAATAAGCTGCTAGCTTATTTCAATAAGCTGTGCCAAACGTGCTCTTAGAAATTATCTATTTACTTATTTAAGCTATAAGTCAAAAGTATCACGTAGTTTAGAATTTGTAGAGATTTGCATGCTGCTCTAGTGGCTGCCATAGAAAATTGCTAATAGAGGTGTGCTAAAATCTGGTGAATCAACAGAACTGAACTGAATTGAACTGAACCGAATTGGTCCAGTCGATACTTTTAGTTTATACAGTTAATTAAATAAAAGAATCAAAAATTCAATTCGGTTCTTTTTCATAATAAAGAAGTAATCGATTCGAGCCGGTTATATATATGTATATTATAAAGAGAATGTAGAAACCCTTAATGACCTCCTTGTCTACATTTTTCCTTTCCCTCCCTATTCTGGCACTGCCTGGTCTCCATTTTCGATCTTGAAGCTTCTCTACCTCTCTCATCTCTCCCTCATCTCCGATTTAAGACGTTTCCTCTCTCCTCTCCATTCCTTGTGCGAGTGGTTCTCGAAGCTTCTCTGCCTCTCTCATCTCAGATCTAAGATGTCGCCTCTCTCATCTCTCCCTCATCTCACATCTGAAATTCTACCTCTCTCCTTTCCCTCACTCACACGAGTGGTTCTCTCTCGAAGCTTACCTGCCTCTCCTTTCTCTCCCTCATCTTAAATCTGTGACGTTGCCTCTCTCATTTCCCTCCCTTGCGTGAGTGGTTCTCTCTCGAAGCTTGTCTGCCTCTTTCGTCTCTCCCTTGTATTAGATCTGAGATGATGCCTCTCTCCTCTCCCTACCTCACGCAAGTGGTGCTCTCTCGAAGCTTCTCCACCTCTCTCGTCTATCCCTCGTCTTAGATTTGAGATGTTTCCTTTCTCTTCTCCCTCACTCGCACAAGTGGTTCTCTCTCGAAGCTTATCTTCCTCTCTCGTCTCTCCCTCGTCTTAGATCTGAGAGGTTGCGTCTCTCCTCTCCTTCCCTCGTGCGTCGAAGCGTCTCTGCCTTTTTGTTGTATTGCAGCCGAACTAGTTACAAGTAACCAAACCGAACAGATTACTTCAATTTGGTTCGATTCAATTCTTACACATTTTCTGGTTCGGGTCGGTTCAACACCGTAGGTAACCAGTGAATTCAGCTTGATTACAAAAACACCTTAGTGACTGATCGAACCAAACCTTGCACACCCCTAATTGCTAACATGCCTACTTAATTACCACATTATAAACATCTCATTCATAATAATATGAATTGACACAATGGTCAAGCTCACATAATCACAATATAATCACAATATAGAAGAATTGGGCTTGCCTTTTGCAACATGCAATTAAACAAAAAAAGCCCTAAAAATAGAAAATGCAAGGATCGGACTCGGATCGCAATCCCACCGATCCTACAAGATTTTGAGTTTATACACGATTCAAATCATATTTTGTATATGGGATCATACGATCGAGATTGTGAGTTTAACAACTTTGGTTCCTCTCTTTTGCAACTTTCCTTTGTCACGAACTTATTCGGTGCGGCGTGACACATGTCATCATGTCATTGATAGTTGATGAAACACCCATAACAGTTGCCCTCAGTCGAGGACTTGGGAGGCCTTGTCTGCCCAGGTTTAAAGACTTCTTCATCCATGTTCCTTATCCGAGCTAACTTCATGTGGTGTGGGGCCAAGGGCTCTATTCATCCTATGTAACCCATACTTGTGTTTGAATTTATTAGGCTGGGTGGCCCATACTGAATGGAAGTGATTACCTGACTATCTTTTGTCGCGATTCATTTGTCACTCGTGCTTCGTTTCACCTTTATTGTGATTTAAAGCCATTACTCTCTTGGGAGTGGGAGTCATGGGGGCGTGCGGGTGTGCAAGGAGAATGGCGAGAGTCACCAACCACGCAGCCTGACTCACTGATGCGTCACTTCACCTTTGCGGATGCGTGAATGGTGTTTGGTCTTCCAAAATTATCTCATAGGTTCATTAAACAATCATTCATTGGATGTGGGATCCATCAACGAATACTATTGTAACCTATTTTAATACCCAGTAAATGAGCCATTTCCTTCTTCAATGCTTATAAATAGGCAGTTTTCCTTCACATTTTCTTTATTCTCGCTTTTCTGAAAGAATCGAAATATTTGCCAACTCTCGTTCTTGCCCTCGGTTCTTCTTTTCTTGTTAGGAGAATTGTAAGCCTTACCTTTCTTGGCTTATTCCATTTTAAGGGCTTCCTCTTGAGATTCCCCTGGCTTTCCTTTCCATGGTTGTTATTTCCTTTTTGGTTATCTTTTAAATGTCGTAACTTAAAGTCGTTGATGTCCTATTGGCGATGATTTTCTTCCCCTTAATAAACCTGTGTGGTGAACCCTTTACCTCCATTGGTTACTGGATTATAGTTCCAAAGCCCATCTATCGCGAAACCTTACTATAGATACCGTATTTTATCCAGCCTAATACATGAAATATACATGTTTTATATTTTGGCTCTTTTAATAATCCAAGATTATGTGTATAATTTGAAAGCTAATCCAATACTAAAATAAGAAAAGTGGTCCAAAGACTAAAAAGTAAAAATTGAAAAAAAGAGGACTAAAAAATAAAACTTAAAAAAAAAGACTAAAAGTAAAAAAGACAAACCCTAATTTTGCCTATAAATAGGAATGAAGTCTTCACTTAAGAGGAGGTCTTTTGGGGGAGTAAAAAAAACGGGGGGAAGTCATTTTTTTGAGTGAGAAAGAGAGGGGTTGGAAAGAGAGGTGATTTTAGAGAGAGGAAGAAGTTCTATACTTCTATTATCTTCATCTTCTTTCCATTTCTTCTTCTCAAGGTAGCTTATTTGTTTGGTACATTTGTTCATAATATATCTTGTTCATCTCTCTTCTTCATATGAATGTAGTTGATATATTTTATTATTTTTTTTATATACATAAGTGGATTGTTCATTCCCTATCATTTCTCCTCATTTAAACCTTAACATTTTAATTTTATGCTTTGATGATTTTTTT